>VYXH01004957.1:128228-183721 GCA_013397275.1 Burhinus bistriatus
CCCCTGTTTTTCAGGTTTTTAAAGTCTCTCTTTATTTTTTTTTTTTTTTTTTTTTTTTTTTTTTTTTTTCAGGAGCCCAGTACTCTGATGGGATGAAACCAGGTGTCACATGCTGGCAACCCTGCACTTTGAACCTCTGGGTCATTTTTTTCACCTTTTCTTTAATAAAAGAGGCTTTTCCGGTTGCCCTTACCCATGCATAAAAAGTAGGAAAAGTCCAGGTCCTTATGGTCAGGTCATCACTTACCTTGCACTGTGTTTTTCAGCGGCCTGTTAGAGATGCCAGCAGTTTCCTTCTAAGAACTATCCAAGTTTTATCTTATTCACAATGCTAACTTCCCAGTTTTCTTTCCCAAACCTCACATCTCTAACATGGAGTCTGAACTTTGTGTTCTCAATGTCAAGATGCGTCTTTCTTGTTTGGAACGTTTTGGGGGTTCCTTATGCTGACTCTGTATGTTCCTGGAAGGTCTGTGGGTGGCAATATGATGGACCTTGCTGTAATTGGCCATAGTGAAGGCTCTAGCCCTAATCAGAAGAGTGCTTTCAGTGCCCAAGTGACTTCAGTATCACTTGTTCAATATCTCCACCCTTGATATTTCTGGTGTGGATGCCTGGAGCTTGGTCCTTGCCTTCCCTATGTACTGTTTACTGCAGCATCTCAGAGCTGAAGTGGTGTTGGTGGAGCTATTTGCAGCCGGTGCATGCAGGAGGGACTTCAGGACTCCTCTGCAGCAAAGGTGCAGCTGCCTCGGTGCCATTCGCAGCACACATGTACGTGCAGGCTGGGTGAGAGGCTGCAGTTTCTCAAGCAGTACTTACTGTGCACCTGCCTTTCCTGGAGCCCGCGGAGGCACTGACTTCTTCCTCTGAGGTGGCAGAGGATCTGAAATGACGACAAGCGCACTGTACCTTTTGCCTTCAGTCTTGGAAGGAGAGGGGCGATGGTGATGAGCTTGAGCTCCTGTGGTAGTTCAAAGGGAAACGAATGGGGTATTGGGGTGTTTCTAGTTCACATCTGTCTTTACATGGGCATAAGTCACCTGGTAAGTCATCTTTCTGCATGTTTTCTGCATGGGTTTCTTACAATCCTCCTTTCCCAGAAGTAAGGGAAGATGGTTTACCACACCTTTGACATGCCTTTTCTGGATGGAGGCTTCTCATTTGTGTTTTCCACAAATCACATTGCTTGGCCAAAGTCAAAAGTGCCTTTTCCCTTGTCTCCTCATCAGCGTTTCTGATGTCCAGACTGTGGCTGTCAGGGCTGATGGTGCCTGAGTGCTCCTTATAGTACCAAAATGATGCCACATAAGAAAGATTAACACATCTTGGTGGTATGGGAAACCATTTGGCTCTATTTGAATTCCACTTGGCTTTGGACCATTTACTTACCCAAGGTATACACTGGAAAATTATTATAAATGTGTGAGCTTTTTATACATGTAGCTTTTACAGCTGGTACAGGTGGCTATGAGGACCTATCAAAATGTGAACTCAGCACTGGAAGTTTTAAGTATCAAGAGATAATAATCCAGTGTTATTTATTTGGAAAAAAAAAATAAATCCTAGTTTTCTAAAGGTTTGCTTATGTATGGGAGCAGGTGACTGTGCTATCAAGCTGAAGCTAAACATAGATTGTGATTTCTTTCCTGTCAAACTTGTATGCCAATGGAGCTATGGGATTGCTTGTGTTAGCTCATCCCAAATATGTCTGATGTAGGTTTTGGAAGTGCAGACAAGTTTCTTAATGATCAGTAAATGTCAATTTTGTACAAATTTCTTTGTCCTCTTTATACTTGTGGTTGAACTTTTCCATTTATACATATACAGGTTTATCATATGCAGAATATAAAAATAGTATGCAAGTAGTTGTTTCCAATTTTTTCTAATTTCACTGAAATTTAACAATTGGAGCTGCTGCTTTTCTGTCAGAAAGCTGTTTGTCCTTTTGATTGCCGCATTTTTGTATGTTTTTTTTTTTTTTTTCCCCCCTCCCTCCCCTGTCCCCAGGTTAAATGCTTCTAAACAGGTTTTTGTAGTGGTGGGGTTTTTTTGGTGCTTTTTGGGGGTTTTATGGTAGGTAATCATGCTATAAGTAAACAAATTTTCTTGTTATAACTAGTACAGGCTCTGTAGATGTAGAGCTGCTCTGGCTGCGGTGCACTCAGTCACTTGTGCTAGCATCTGTAACTAGCAAGACTGACCTTGGTCATGAAACTTATGCACATGCCAAAGGTTTTAGTCATAGAATCATAGAATAATTTGGGTTGAAGGGACCTTTAAAGGCCATCCAGTCCAACCACCTGCCATGAGCAGGAACATCTTCCACTAGATCAGGTTGCTCAGAGCCCTGTCCAACCTGACCTGGAATATTTCCAGGGATGGGGCATCTACACCTCTCTGGGCAACCTGGGCCACTGTCTCACCACCCTCAGCGTAAAACATTTCTTCCTTGGATCTAGTCTGAATCTCTTGTCTGTTAGTTTAGTCAGCCTTTAATGTGACTATAAGCACTTCAGATAAATGTTTAGCTTGACGTAAGGAAATAATTGCCTGAATTGGGGGTACACGTGGGGAGATTGCCTCCTTGCAGAGCCAAGTTGGTGCTCAGGGGTGGTGCTGGCTGGCTGGTGATGGTCGGATGCAGGGCAGGGGATGTGCTGGCTGGTAGGGATGCCCACGGTGCCACTGGGCAGCAGCACAGGGACAGGCAGCAGCATCTCGTGTGGGGAGCTGAGGTCCCTCTCTGGGCATGGGCATGATAAATCCCTTGTTCACATTGCAAAGCAGGACCTGTGTCTCAGTATCACAGCTTGATTTCTTTCCTAGCTCGTGGGGCATAAGGTAGCTACGATAGTTTCAGATGTAAAATTGATAGCAACATAAACTCACAGAATCTGAGAGGTGGGGAGAGGCCCCCAAGGAGTCCAGTGCCAGCTATGTGAGGAGCAGCGCCCGTCAGCACGGGCTGCTCAGGGCTGTGGTGGGGGAGTGCTGAGTGTCTCCAAGGCCAGAGACCCCACAGCCTCTCGGGGCCATGGTTGGTGTCCGACCTCCCTCTGGTGAAGGGCTTTTCCTGCCACTAAAGAAGGACATCCCTGGCTGCAGCTTGTGCCTCTCATCCTGTCACAGTACCTCCATGAGGAGCCTGGCTCCATCCTCTCTCCCCATCCCGTCAGGCAGCCGCAGGCTGCAGTAGTGTCTCCCCTTCGCTGCCTCCTCTCTGAGCGAGTCCCACGCTCAGCCTCTCTTCTGACATCCTGTGCTCCAGCCCCAACTGTCCCAAGGCCCCCACCGGACCCACCACACTGCTGCAATGTCTGTCCTGCACTGGTGATCCCAGCCTGGCCTTAACATCCTGCTGGGTCTCACCAGTGCTGAGTGGAGGGCAGCAATCCCTGCTCTCACCCTGGTGGCTGCCCTTGGGCCATCACCGCCTGGGAGGTGCTCAGCCTCCTTTGCCCGAGGGCACTGTTGGCACCATGTCTGAGGGGCCTCGGGATCCCCCAGGCCTTTTTGGGGAAGCTGGTTGCCCCGTCCTGCCCTGCCGCACAGGGCTGCTGCAGCCTACAGGCAGGACCTGGCCCTGGTCCCGGCCGAGTCCCATCAGTCCCTTTCTCCAGCCTGGGGAGGTCCTGTGGATGAGCAGCCCTGTCCTCCCACCTGTCAACTGCTCCCAACACTGGTGACAGGGAAATCCCTCTCATTGTCCTAGTGGTCAATGAAGACACCAAATGGTACCGGCCCCCACGTCCATCCCTGAGGAATGGGCTCGTAACCAGCCACCAGCTGGACTCTGTATGGCCCATCACGACCCCTTGAGACTGGTGGTCCAGCCAGCTTTCCACCTACCTCACCATCCACCTGGCCAAACCGTCCCTGTCCTGTTTTGCAATTAAGATGCTACAGGAGACCATACTGAACACCTCCGTAAGCCCGGGGTAGACCTTTCCTGTGCTCCCCTCATTCAGAGCCAGCTGCCCTGCTGGAGAAGGCAGTTGAAAGCTAGGACTGAGAAGGAACTTGAGAGGTTGTTTTTTGGGCTCTGTCTGCCCCAGACTCAGCTCTGTCTGACAGTTTTAGGACTGGCGTTTGCAAAAGCTGCTCGTGAGCCCCCCTGTGCTGGCTGCAGCCTCCCGAGGCAGTCTGCTCCTGCCCTTATAGCTGTCTGTGCTCTCAGAAAGCATTTTCTGACATCTAATCTGAATCTTTCTTATTGAATTTTAAGCCCATTACTTTTCCATGGTTATTGAGAACAGATTATTTTTGTCCTCACTGCAGCTGCCTTCTTTCTGTTTTTACAGTCAGATCACCCGTTCCCCACCTGATCTTCTGTTCTCTGGGCTGAATATCCCAGAGCACACAGGCTTTCCCGCAGAGACCTTGAAAGCATAATCCAATCATTACTATTGATTTACTCTGGATTCTCCCCATATCTTTTATTTAACTCTATCCCTAAAAGTAGCCTTTTCCAGCTGAAACCCAACCTGTTCTGCACAGACCGGAGGGGTTACATCACATGTGTTAGAGGTGAGGCTGCTAATTGTAAATCCTGGTATGTTTTCCCTTTTCTGCCACAGCGTGACTTTGTTGACTCATTTTCAGCTTGTGATCCTGCAATCCTCAGATCTTCTTCAGTGGGACTGCTGCCTGCTGTCTCCTAGCCTGCGTTTGCGCCTGGTGACATGGGCTCGCTGAGCCGTCGGGACTGGGGAGACCCAGGGATGTCTCTCCTCCAGCCCTTCTGCTCCAACGGGACGGCTCTGCAGCTGCCGAGGGTGCTCAGGGCCTTTTCTAGCCAGGCTTGGCAAGTCTCCGCACCTGGAGCGCTCCCACCCTGGGCTTGTTCCTGCGCTCGGCCATTCTCCTGGTGAAGAACCAGACAAAATTTTCCCCCATTGCCCCTTGTGCCCATTGACTCTTCTTCTGTGTACACCTCGGAGAAGAGCCTGGCTGTGTCTTCTGTAATCCCAGTACATGAACTGTCATTACATTTGTCTCTATTGACTAAATCTTCCCCCCCCAGCCTATTTCTTGAGTTTCCAACAATCATTTCAATTCTAATCCTCTAATGACTTTGCATCTCCTTCCAGCTTGGTCTTATCTGGGAATTTAATAAGTATATTCTGTACTCCATCATCCAGGTTGCTAATGAGAAAATTGGATCCTACTGAACCTGGGGTAGGGTCCTGTGAAATCCATTTAGCATACATTTTTATCTGACAGTTATTCATGAATTAGTTTTCTGATCAGTTTTTCATCATTTTGCAGGAATTTTGGCTAGATTTAATTTCTGTTGTTTCTGAGAATGTCACATAAGGCTGTCAAAATTTTAGCAGAAGACTGCTATATATCTTTGGTTTCTTTGCTCTTCACAAAGCCTGGCCTGCTAACCTCTCCTAGAAGTAACTCGGATCCCTTAAATTTGGTTTGCTTTTTACAAATTGCTATTGTTGGTTACCTCTGTTTACAAATTATCTGCTTTGTCCAGCATTTTTCTGGACGATAAAATTAAGGTGCCTGGTCTACAGTGCAATGTTCCTCTCCTTGCGCCACACCTTTAAAACTGGTTGTAACTTCTTTTCCAGGTGTCTGAGAACTGTCGCAGAGGATCGGAGTTCACCACTGATGCCTGTGATTGCTCCTAGCAGGTTTTTGGCAGTGTGACTCAGCTCGTGGTCTGCAGATCTCTGGCACTTTGTCGAAAAGTAAAGGCAATTCATAAATTGACTGTAGAACCAGGCACAAAGGCAGATAATGCCCCAAATACTGCATGTCAGTTTTAGGAGGCCAAACTGATCTGCTGATTTGGTGATATTTGCTGCATGACCGCAGCCAACTGTGGAGTAAAAAGCTCAAGCAAAAGGCAAACCCTCTAACGCTTTCCTGCCCCGCTGGCGCGCTCGGTCTTGCTTTTGCTGAGAGCGCACCATGCCGTGCTCTCCTGCGGTCCCATCGTGCTTTGCACACCTTGCTTGTTGTATCCCATTTTGTACCTTCACCTTTCTCAACCTCTTTTGCATCTGTCACGCGTATAATTGAGCCCTATAACACTTTGAATGGTTCTTCTTAAATCCTTAAAAATTTATACTTTGATGTTATCTTAACATACCGTCTGTATCAGCTTTTTGGTACAATACAAACAGGTTGTTAGATGTATTTTCTTCAAAGATTTGTATCTTGTTGCTTTAAAATAGACATCATGGTCTGAACTCTCCAATTTGCAGTTGTGTTGCCCAGGCAACAGAATATTCTCAAATGGAGGGATTTTGTTAAAGAATGTCTTCAGTTAACTGATTTTTCTAATTTAACTTAAATTTTAGCTGACAGTGTTTGGATTTCTAACTTATTAATGATATCGTATCTTGTGATGTCATAGAAATTAATAAATGTAATTGTACTTATGTAGATTATTAGTGTTCAGCATTAAGAATACTTGGAAGGAAATTCTAAAGGTAGTAGATACTTCACAGTTTAGTTAGCTTAGCTGTAAACTCTTGCTAGCTAGCTGCCATTGTTCCTCAACATGTGTAAAACACAGAAACAACATCTGCTGTTTGATGTGTTTTAAAGACAGTCCTAACTAATGCCAGAAATTTTAGCTGATGTGAGAATGTCTATAGCATTATTTTTATTAATAAGCTTCATATTTTTCTTGTCGTCACTACAACAGTAACCTTGTCGTCCTCCATCTGTTCTCTCTTGTCAAACACTTGGATAGTAAGGGTTGTGGGTTTTTGTAAGCGTGTGCAGAGCCTACTGATTTTGCTCTCTAGCTCTACTATAGTAGAAATTAAAATAATTTATGGAAGTGTGGAGTTCCTGTTGGCACTTGGAGTGGTTATTCAACCTCTTATGTATTAAAAATGCAACACATCTTCCTCAAAATTACTGCATTTGCTATCTGAGTGGGAAAACTTTTTTTTTTAGCATTTAAAAGTATGTTTGTTAACTTTTAACATACAATTAAGTAAAGTTTGGGACCTCTGAGAAATCTATTATCTGTTCTTAGGCTCTTTGCTGTCCTTAATGATCAGGTAACATAGTAACCCACCTTCTTCTAGCCTTTCTTATAGTTCAGATTAATTAAACTTGCTCATAATCCAGATTTTAAAAGCGTGGTTTCCAACGAAAATAAGCTATTAGTGACTGCAGTGCCTACTTGCTCCTTTTAGAGTGACGATGTTTTCCACAGGTGAAATTGGCATCTCTAGGCTTGACTGTGGAGCTGAGCTGGGCTCAGCACCTCTTGGGGTGCTGAGTGACTGTCCCCACCACCTTGCTTGCTTCTCCAGATGCAGAAGAGGTGTCAACCTCTGCAGCGCTCAGCTTTTCTGATGTGCCAAATACATAACAAGCCTTGCTTGTGTATGGGTGACTTCTCTCATTTGTCAATTGTCATGCCTCTTTAGGCCTACTGGGAATTATAGATAAAGCAACCTCCTCCTCTTCCTCCTGAAAATAAAACTTCATTAACTCTGGAGTGCAAACTTGATCTTGATTCAGGGCTGGAAATGGAGTTTCAGGGGCACCAATGGGGGAGTGCAGGCAAACCTGTCCCTGCATCCCGCGAGTGGGATGGATACACAGCTCTATGGGCTCAGCAGGGCTGCCAGGTCCATGCTCCTTGCATGCATGTGGTGGAGTCTGCCACCTCTCTTCGTAAGCTATTTAATTACCCTTGCTGCTAGAAGTCATCTTTTACCTCAGTATTGCTCTGCCTGATTTAATTATCCTGTTATTAGCTCTTATGTGTGTTGCAGTAATTGGAAAGCCTTGCAGTTGGACTTCTTCCCCATAGCTTAGCACCTACACACAGTGATCACTTCATCTCCATTGAGAAAGACAATAGTTTGATCTCCTTTAACTTTCACATTTTAAAGGCTTTTACAGCTACTGGATCACCTTTGTGTCCCTCATGTGAATCTTCCTCTGTTCCTACATTCTTGACCTTGGCTCTAGGAGTGACCCAGCACATTTGTACAGGTCCTGCTACTGCAGCATGCAGAGCTCACGCATATTTCTAACCAATACTTTCAATTAGTCTTTATGACTGTAGTTATTATTCTGAGAGTTTATGTTGAAGTTTTTCTCTGCTTTGTGTCCCTGCTTTCTGAGATGGTTTCAGATGTGTCTTTGCTCACAGCCTGGCTGCTCTTGGGCGCAGGCTCTGCTGCAGCACTGCCCTGTTATCCCGCCAGACTTTGTGTGCCTTTGGTTTTACCCTCAGTGTCAATACCTTAGGCTAGGTGCTCGTTACTAGCACATCGTATGTTTGGACCAAGAACCTGAGCAGTACGTTGAGTAATGTCCTGGTTGATCTCTCTATGTTAGCAAATAGAGTTTGAGCAAGATAAATTGTATATAACAAATTATACAGACACACACACACACATATATATATATATATATCTCCTCTATCCAATCTAGATATACTTTCATGGAAAAAGGTAAATGTGTTGTATTGTACATTTCTGGGCACAAATGTCTTGAATAGAGGCGTCAAGATACCAATTTTTCTAGGTACTCTGAGTAGGCAAACAGCCCTGGAAACATTTGTCAAATCTCCTTTAAAACTATGGGCTAAGGAAACCCTACATTCAGTCAAAGTAGATTTTTTCTCAGTGCTCCTCTGTGCTGAGAAAATCAGAAATTTGTTCTTAGGTTTTAATCAATTTTTTTGCAAAATAAACATATTTGTCCTTCCAACAGCGGACTGGTGGGATAATTGATGACCAACCTTTTTGGGATACTCTTTTAAGATGAGCAAACACGCTTCTGTCAGTCTTTCCTTGGTGGTCAAGATTTCCAAGGTCAAGATTTGCAAGTGTCTTTTCCAACTTATTGCTTTCAGTTTGTTTACCTCCTTCTTAAAAGACCTGTATCCCAGAATAGTCCAGATGGATCTTTGCCACGTTGTTAATACCTCCTAGAATTAAATTTGTCTTTATGCAATGCCACCATTTTGTTGACGTGTGTTTAGTTTGGGATTACCGCTGTTACCACACATTGGTTTCTGCTTTATAATGCCTAGACGGTTATTCTGTACCTCATATTTGATTTCGCTGTTACAATTCTAACAGTTCGTAGTAGACCTTACTGGATTTCATCTTTCTGATTTCAGATATTGTTGCTTCTGTCAGCTAGACTCATAAACTTGTCAATCAAACTTTATGTGTTATACTTTTTTCTTTTAACAAGATTTACTTTCCCCAAACTAGGGAAATTATCAGTAAAACAAGAATAAAATCTAATTAGAGTCTCTGGTGTCAAAACTGGCATGAAATATACAGGAGAAAATAATTCCGAAAAGCATTCTAAATGCTAAATATGTATCAGTATTCTTAATGTACCATACGTGGCCTCTGTGAAGATTTTACAAAACAAACTAGATATTGTGAGTATCGGTAATGCTGGGACTGATGCCAGGCAGCTTGGCCCATGGTTTCTGAGGTCAATGCTTTTGATAATTTTAAGTGTTTAAAAGCAGTGATAGCCATCCTGTTCCCTGGAATTTCTGTGATTTTCCAAGACCAAATATTTTCATGGGTATGGAAAGTTCCTCTACTTGTTTTCTCAAGACTTTCTGTAACTTACCAGGACTTGCCTATTTGCATATTAATTATGTTATATCGATTGCTGCCTGCCATCTTCCTTTGTTACAGCTGGGAGATCTCCGCTCCATACGCCCTGCTGTTTGGGAAGGATGCATTCCCCCATCCCTACTCAGCACCAGCCTTCTTGCCTCTTCTGGGTTGCTGTCTACAGTTGTATCATAGTCTGTGATGCACCAAGGACAGACCTGTTCCTTTTCTTCTTTGTGATAGAAGTAAAAAGTTTTCTCCTGGTAGATTGCTGATTTATTTAGCTTCTCTTATCAATCGTAATATAGTTGAACTCTGGGCTTCCCATTGCTGGAGTAAAAGATTGCAGACCATGAGAAGACTATCTGGCTGTGAATGATTTTCTGTCATCGTGTAACAGGCTGGAAGTTGTTTTTTCTGAGAGGCTGAGCGTGGGCAGGCTCACAGAGTGAGTGCATGTGCCGAATGAGAAGCACCCCAGCCTTGCCGCCCTGCATGGGATGTGCATCCCCCTCTCCCACGTGCTGCCTCTGTGAGCATCTGGAGGTGTGTGCTTGTGCGCGGCTCCATGCACAGGGCAGTCTGCCTACTAAGGAGCTGCTTTCATTTGCCTCATGAATTCTATTTTTTTACTTATTTTAATTTACCTACTCTCTCAAGGCTTTCTTCTTATCCTCATTTATTTGATTTGTTTTCTCTCTCTTTTCATTTGAAGTTTGTCTTGTAAAAATTGATCAGGTTTCTGGCCTCCTGGCTCCCTCCCACCCCTCCTCCAGTCTTCAGTGTGAGACTGATCTAATTCTGAGTCAGATGCCATCTCAGCTTCGATTATCCAGATGATGTTGCTGACTTGAAATCTTCCCTGACCTGCAGCAGTTGCACTCCAGTTACTGGTGTTACACAAAAGTCTCTGCTTTGCACAGGAGGCCCTGCATTTCCCCATCCTCCAAGCGGAGTCTAGTAGCTCTCGGAAGGTCTATCAGACCCGTCTCTAATTCTGGTGGTAAGGACCATTCTGGACACAGATTACACACTGTCCAGTCTCTTGAGAGCATCCTTCAGTGCTGGCTGGACCAGAGACCAGACTGACCAACTCTTCCCAAGGGGACCGGCCTTTCCTCTCTATCCTGTTCTGCTTGCTTGAGATAGTACCGTCCATCATGACTCCATCTGAACAAGGCAGCCAAGAAATATCCTCATTGATGTGTCTCCTTTCTCTCCTGTGTCTGAGGTACTCTCTTCCCAGGCACTGACTACTGATGGACCTTGCATTCAGCTCCCTGTGACAAGTAACCATGACTTGATTTTTTTTAGGGCATGCTTTGTGGCACTGGGAGGTTTCTGTGCAGATGCCGTCATGGCTCCAGCCCAATCTCATTCTTCCCTTGCAGAATCTTTTTCTGAACTGCCAGGAGATGCCACCAACCCACCTTTGGTCTCTGCAGGAAGCTGAAGCTCATTTCCAGAGCCTTTCTGCAGCACAACATATTCATGGAAATTGTGACCTCCAGGACATTGCACGTCAGCCTGCATGGCTGTCCAGCACACTGCTGCCATGGCCTGCAAGAGTCATAGCAGGATGTAGGGGAGGTGACACCCCCATGCCAAGGCTGCTGGTGGTGTTTGTACCAGTGCTTCTTGGATAACATACCACTGTTCTCCTTATAGCCTGTACTGGTGGTTATCAGCCCTATTGGAAACATCAGTCCTGATAGAGGTGAGATTCACTCCTCAGAGTCTGGAGGTCTCATTTCTCCTCCTCCAGCTCAAAAGCTTCCTGAGCGTAATGGCTCCAGTGTGCCTTTATAAGGTTTGTTCCTGCTTCCCAGAAGCAGTCAGAGTTCAGAACACCCTGCTCCCCTTGATGGAGGAGACCACAGCATCATCTGCCTCTCTTTAGGATAGTTTTGTGATGCATCTCATTAGGAGAATCATCTTGTTTTCCCAGTAGCTCCATGTGCCTCATTTAAAAATACTGAGAAAGTTCTCTGCCTCTCTTAGCCTAGAGCTGAGTGGTTGCAGCTTTGGACATTTTTTGTTTCTCGTATGTGTTTACATGTACCCACTGTCTGATGCAGAGCATTTGCAGGTAGTCCTTGAGGCTTAATGGCAAAATGTTAGTCTAGCTGCCTGGCTAAAATGCCTCTTCTAAATCAGGGGCTCAGTGTGTGGTCCATAGGAAAAAAATAAATAATTTGCTGTGTAGACCATGGACTGCAAGTTGGGTGTCTCCAGGAAGTACTGGATCTAGTGCATACACATTGCACGGCTGGTTTGCAGGCACAGAGGGCATTTGAGATGCATTTGTCCCAGATCAGCTGTGTAGCTCAAGTGCAGGAGATCTGTCTATTGCTTCCAGGAAGTGTTGGGTCTACAGCGTAGTCATACAGTGACTGACCCCAGTGACACTCCCGGAAAGCATCAGACTAGCTGCATCTGTGCAATATAATGGCAGCATGCATTGCTGTGAGTGTTTCTAGAGTTTCTGCTCATATGGCAGCCCAGATGGAGCTGCCATATGTGAGCAGTGGGATTGACCTAGTAGGACTGCCAGATTTCTGGAAATCTAGAACAAATATAGAACATGCTTGAAGTCTGCCTGGCCAAGTAAAGGTAGACAACTTTGAAAAAAGTCCAGATGCATAGCAGTGCTACCTGATTAAATAAAGTGTGATGATTAAAAAGAATCATTCTGCTCTCTGTTATCTGGTATAATGGAGAGGTAGAACATCATCAACAGGGGAAAACCTCAATAATTGGAGAGGTCTTGGGTAAAGTCATACAAAAATAGTTGACAACAGAGTCTGGCATGTTGACAGATGCTTCTGAGGGGCTGAGGAGAGCTGAGTAGCTTGAATGTAGTATGCCACTAAGTTGGCTGCCTGCAACCTATCTAATAAGCCCTTTTACATTCCTCTTCCACAGAAGGTCTGCTCCATTTTTGCCCAGCAACATTGCTGATGATCGCTTCCTTCTCGCCCCATCATCTCCTAGAGCCACTGCTGCTGCATCTCACCTGTCTCCCTCACGTCTCTGCCCCCGCCTTTGCACCCCATGGCTGTCACTGCTCCTGATGCCTTTTGTGCACGTAGGATAATAACAGTGCAGTTCTGGACTTCTTGAATTGTTGCAGTCTGCAACTGAGTAATATGTCTGAGAGCATGGTGGGCTTTAATACGGAGCAAACAACATGGAGGTTTGTTTGATTCAGAGTCTTTCACTTCTCAAGCTAGAGGTTCCAACGGGTGGGGATATATACTTTTTCAGGTATGAAAATACAGGAACATACCAGCGTTGTCAGAGCCACCGTGGCATCTACTCAGTGTTCTTCTGACCTTCATCCAAGTAACTTTTTTTGAAGCTACCGTCAAAAATGTAAACTTAAAACTCCTGCCACTGAACTTGATGTCCTTGCCTCCCCGTCTTCCTTTTTTTCCCTGCTTTGTGAGGATCCTTATCAGCTTCTATGTCAACTGGATGCTTCCCTCAACTCAGATGCATACGGCTAGGAGCCTGACTCATGGCTAGTTGATGTGTTTTGCTACTCTTCTGTCTCCCAGTTCCCCACTCTCCTTCTCTTTGAGACCTTTGCAAGGTGGTATCTCCAGTCGTGGCAGCCTGTCTGTGAGCTTTGCATGCCATAGGACCTGTCCCTTCTTCATCACAGGTACTTTACCATGGATATTTTTAGGGGCCAAAGAGCAGATAATGGTGGAAATCCACCTTGGACCTAGCAATGTCCATACTTGTGAGGACAAGTTCAAGGTGATTGTACCCACTGTCATACTGTTGTTGCACCAGGAAAGTGACTCCATTGTTTTTTAATCTTCAGGATGGCTATTCTTAACAATTCCCATGTAAAATGCCGCATTGCAGGTTGGCCAGGACTGTTATCCCTGGAGATATTCCTACCTGAGCCCTCCACAGGACCACTGAGATCCTGTCCATGGTGGCAGGATCATCAAAATGTGTCTTTGTGCTGTGGTTCTTCCTTCCTCAGAAAACCTGCAGGACTGGGAGCTGGATCTCATGTTGTGTTCTGCTGGACGATCTGAGTGGGCGTGCTGGCTGGGATGCACATGGCACCTGTGGAGCGCATGCAGCAGCAGGGTTTGTTACCGTCCAGGAGGTGCAGGAGCCGTGGTCTCTCCTTGAGGTGGTCTCCCTGCCCTGGGCCCCTGCAGATCCATGTCTGCAGCATGTGGAGGACACGAGCTGATGATAGCAGGCACAGAGGGGCCACAGGGCTTGGTCTGCAGGGCTCATTCCCCATCTGCCGGAAGCACAGAGGTGCCGCCTCTGTGCTCCTGCTCTCAGTGGATCTGTTCTTCATGTAACGTAAGCTTGTCCTCTTCCTTGTCCGAGCACCCTACCACTTTGAGATACCTTTTGGAGCTGAAAAACATGGTATCATCCCCTAGCTCAATACATCCATCTAAGATACACCTTCACTCTCCATCATACATCACAACTCAGTGCAAGGAGATAACAGATCCTTTAACATGAATATGCAGTGATAATTCAGAACAAGAAAAATTAAATATTATTATAAAAGCAGGCCCAGGATGAAAACCCAGTTAAGTGCCATGGTTTAGAGTTGTTTAACCAGTGTCTGTGCATCTTCGATTTACATTTGGTGGCAAACCAGTGATTGCACACCTCTGAGAAACCTGTGCTAGGTGGAGCGAGGAGGCAGCAGCCCCAGCCAGCTATGTCCATGGCCTTGACAATGTGGAGATGAGTTCCTTTGGCTTCTCTTCTGTAGAGACTGGACAGCCTCCGTGTGGTTTGGGGGCTGGGTTAGTGGCTAGCTGGTATGTTGCTGCTTCCGCTGACATGAAGTACAGCAGCAGTTTGCTGATGGTCCTGCCGTGCTATTGCGCCTTGGCACACTGTTGCTGCATCCATGATAAACCCAAGCTCTGTACCAGCTGGCCTTGCCAAGAGGGCAGGAGGGGCTGCGGGATCTTCTCATGGTTTCATGCAGTGTAGTGGGCCTTTTTGTTTTTTTCAGGGATGTTTTCACGGTACTGTTATCTGCAGAACCTGGGTTAGATCTCAGAGCTATGACTTACCAGGCATATTTAAATGATCTTTCTCTTTTCTGCTGTTAACTTTTAAGACCTTATAAGCACACTGACATTACGTGCTGCACAGCCTGTTCAGATATCCCTCCTTCTTCTTTCTTTTAGAAATTACTGAGTTTGCCTAAAAAGATGAAAATAGGCAAATTGCTGTTAGATTGAAAAGTGTTGTCACTTTGATATCATGCTATGGAATGACTCAAGGTGTTACAGCATTGCAGAAAATAACCCTGTGCCAGAGCCATAATAAGGTTGTGTGTCTTATGCAGCCTGAATGTGGATTTTCGTTGTTGAGTCTGTGGCGTGCGGTTGGACAGAGTCTACATTCGTAGCATCAGGACAAGCTATGATGAGAAATGCCCTTTGCATGATGTCTGCTGTCTCTGTGTCATAACCAGGATGAGTAGCTTGGTTGTGATGTTAAGATGACATTTCTATGTGGGACACCTGGCTTATTGCTTGAAATGAGAACATTTATCTTCTGTGAGGAAGTCAGACTATTTTTTTTCTGATAGTCACCAATTCCTCCCACTTTGGTGTACAAGCACTAAAGTTGCTAGCTGAGAAATATTTAAAAAAAAATATAAAATATCTATTTTCTGGAGTTTCCATCTTTGAGACTTTCTTTTCTTGTTTACCTCTCCCCAGAAAGCTATTGCTTTTGACTTAGGGGAGTTCACTGATAACAGTCTATCATGCAGTCTCTGAAATGGTTTCACCAGCGCAGTTGCATGCAGCAGAGTGGTGCTGGGGCAGGAGCAAGCAGGCAGGCGCAGGGAGGGAAGCCGGTGTGCTGGGAAGCACCCACTGAGGTGACAACACAATACGTGAAACCCTTTCATCTCCTTTGCCTTTTCCAAGTTGGACTGAAAAATGTAACCAGCAGGGCTCTTCTCCCTTCCCAGGGATTTATGTGAGATTATATTCTTAACAGACTTCTTATCCAGCATGTTTCTTCTCACCGTTCCTGGAAGTCATAACGCTCCCAAGGCAGGGAGGGAGCTTCTGTTGCCTGCAGTGTCAGCGGTCCTGGCGCTGAGACCTCCAGGGGTGGTGGGCGCAGTAGTGGGAGACCTCCACCTCCCACAGGCAGACCGGGAGGGACACCTGGGGTATGCACAATGGCAGAAGCTGCTCTGGTGCAGCACATACATCCACCATACGTTTTAGGAGTTAGTCCAGAGATGTACATCTAATGAGAGTCATAATTTGTACTTTGAGTTTGGATTTTTTTCACAGAGACAGTGGAGCATATGTTAATTGTTCATTTGAGGAACTTTGAAGTCCAAATGCTTTTTCTAATTCTCCTTTCCAGTCTTTTGTCAGTTTCGTTATTTTTGCTTTCAGATTTTCCCAAATTCAGGTCATTTGCCCTTCTGTACAAAAGCTTTCTTTGCCTGCTCAAAGAATTTGACCTTTGGGAGAGCAGACCTTATAATTTTATATGTATATATAAGGAGAGACAGAAAGATTGCAATTTGAAGCAAGCTTGGGGGAAAACAGAGATTTTACTCGATTTTCTCTGCTGCGGTGGCCTAATTTCCGGAATGCAGAAGGAGGGTTTCCTTTCTTCCAGCCATCACTGATCGCTTCCAGCTCCGGCTGAGGAGGTGGAGCACGAATTCTGGGCCTCAGAAAACGAAAAAAAATCACATAAACATTGTTGAGCTGAGGATAGTAAGACTATTTCTGGTGATAAAGGATCATAGTAGAGAGGTGTGCATGCTGTACTGAGTCACCAAGTTAAATATATCCCTTCATCACAAGTTAGTGGTAAAATGCAAATTAACCTCGTATTTCTAAAAGCTGTTCTTGTAGGAGGGCAGGGAAACGTTTAACAGCTGGAGCTGCCAGTGTTGCTCTTGACTGTGTTGCTGTCTGGGAGGGTTTGGTTTCTACTGCCTGCCTGATCAAATACATTCCTCTCAAATATCGACCCATCAAATATGTTCATCTCAAATACCAACCTGAAGTTAAAAGAAAAAGGGTGGCAGGGGGGTGGTGGTCCCAGCATGGACAGGCAAAACCAGCAGCTGTATCTCAGCCTGTTCATACATGCATTTTCACACTCTGAGCAGCAGCATTTTGCTTTCACTCAGAATCAACTTGACCCAG
The DNA here is from genome assembly GCA_013397275.1 of Burhinus bistriatus. Lineage (NCBI taxonomy): Eukaryota > Metazoa > Chordata > Aves > Charadriiformes > Burhinidae > Burhinus > Burhinus bistriatus. The sequence goes on from VYXH01004957.1 coordinate 145,012, forward strand.
CTGCTTCTTGTTCCCAAATCAGCTGTGGGTGCTGCTGAGTGAGGGCACCATCCTAAGAGACTCAGCAGTGACTGGGTGTGCTCGGAGGGGTGGGAAGGGCAGGGGTGGCTGCGGTTCGCAGTGGCATCAAATGCAGGACTAAACCAGTTCAGTCCAGAGCAATTCTTCCAGTTTAATTTCCTGGGGATCAGTGATGGATTTCGTGTACTCCTACCCATCTCACTGCAGTTCTTTCACATGTTAAAAGAATACTTTTGGACCTTGTTCTGAAAATATTGGATTGTTCTGCTTTACTAGCTGTGATGTGGTGCTGTTTTGGGTTTTTATCCCAAATATGTAAGAAATCAACGAAGAGTTCAAGTGACGTCGCTAGTCTATTGGTTGAAATCTTGCTTCAGGAGAGTAGTACTTCAGTCTCTGTCCTCTTACGCGCGTTAACCTACCTTCGTGTAGACTGCTGCTGTTCTGCGGTTCCCCAGGACGTGAGCACCTGTAGAAGCAGTTCCTAGAGTAAGACAGACCAGTTTTGTCTGTGTGTTTTGCTGGCAGACCCACGTTCAGCTTCCCCACTTTCCTTATTCCTTTGAGTTCTCTACGATTCTTCCTATGGAGAGAAACCACGGGATGGGTGGTGGGCAAAGCAATATTTAATGTTGGTCTAAAATGCTGTGGCTTTATGGGGGCGAGCTGCTGCTGCAGCTTTCCGAGCGGAAGCAGTTCCTCGGCCAGCGCAGCCTGCAGCGAGCACAAGTTAGTCCTGTGGACTATTCAGGTGAGACGTGCAGGGAGCTCGGTTGCTGGTAAGTCGCCTTTCGTTAGCTAGCTGGGATTCACTGAAAAGCTTCAGGCTGGAGAACATCTTGTCAGTACCTGTAAGACCTAAGACTAATTCCTAGCTGGTGTTAGGCATATCACCACCAGACTCTGAGGAGAAGGGAATGGTTATCTCCAAGCTATTCGCCACTCTCTCATTGCACGAGCCATCGACATACGCTCTCCCTGCCGTGCTGAGAGTGTATTTTCACCTTGGGGTTACTGACTGGGTGAGCTGAGGCAGAACAATTGTTGGCTCTGTGTCCCCCATGGAAAGCAGCTGTTATTAGTCCATATGGCGTAATCCGTGCAAGCGAGCACGAGATCGGTGCTGTTCAGCCGCTCAACTGTCTTCCCTCCCTCTCTTTTCAGGTGGCCATCATTGCAGGAAATTTTGAATTGGCTGAAATCATCAAAACCCACAAAGAGTCTGATGTTGGTGAGTTTGATCTTTCTGCTTCCCCCTTTTCTGCCTTTTTAATCTTGCTGTAGAGTCCAGGGCTGTGTTAGTGTGGGTCTGTTAACTGGTGCTTTCCTCGTGCTGCCTGCAGTGGTCGGTGCAAGCTGCAGCTCGTTTTGGGTCTCGGGAGTGGCAGGACAGATCTGCTTTCCTCCTGGGGCCATCAGTGTCCAGTTTGTTTATTCAGTCCAGTGTTGGCTTATGATGGCTGAGATTGCCAAGCTAAAGAATTAGCCAAGCCATTAGTCTGGAGTAGCTCTGAAAAGCTCTTCTGTAAAATCCCTCACCTTTTTCTCTCTCTTTGCATCCTTGAGGCCATTTCATACTAGAGATCCTCTCCTGTGAAGGCTGCTAACTGGGCTTAGTGCAAGAAGGAGACAACCTCTGTCTTAGCGATAGTGGTTATGGAGCTGCCCCACACTGAAGCTCCTATAGGTAAAAGAAATGAAGTACCAGCCATTCTGGTTGTACTTGCTTCTTTATGGAGGAATATTTATGGATTTTCTGGTCATCCTCTTTTCTTGTGGCATCTCTTCTGTCCTTCTGTGGGGTAGATATTATCATGCGATATATTATATGCTATGCAAAACTAAATTTTAGGTCAGGTATAAAATCAGCACTTACTATGTTTTCTTGAATTATTCTGAGAAGTTTATTGGTCCAGAGCTCTGTAGAGCAATGGAGGAACCAGTGCAAAGAGTTAATTCTCAGTGTGTGTGCCTCCACAGAAGGTGCAGAGTCATCGGGTTAGCAGCTGAAAAAAGGCTTATGGAGTTTGAAACAGCTGGCAAGTATTGGGCTTGGTTCTTGGAAGTGGCTGTGACTCTAGAAACCTGGTCCCCAAGACATCCTATGTCACTTCTTTTCTCAGATAGCCATCGCCGATAGTTACAAACAGCTGCTGAGAATTTGTAGGAAGATATAATAGTCAGAAAGGATGTGGGGAAAAGTCTGAAAATTACTTATAACTATGTCAGTGAACAGTGCTTGCAAGAAAGTCACCCTATTAATTCAAGAGGATAGTGACTGTCTTTGCTGTGAGAGCAGTTTGGACTAGAAGACCTCCAAAGGTGCCTTCCAGCCCAAATTCTTCTATGATTGAATCTGAATCTGTGATTGACTGGCTCAGTTATTTTTATTGAAAAAGTGTAAGAAAAAAGGGCATGAAAACATGTCAGGTAGAATGAATTCTTCATGTTTTAGATATTGTTGTTTATATAAAATAGGTCAGGTAACAGTTGCAAACTAATCACACGCAAACCAGCAGGTCCAGATGGCATCCACCTGCGGTCAAGGGAACTGGCAGTGAACTTCCCAAGCAAGGAGAAATTGTTTTTTGAAGTTCATTAAGAACTGAGAGGTGCGAGTGTCTGACCAGAGGAGAGCTGACTGGCATTACTGGGGATGAGGAAGGGGCCATGCTTGCTCTGGCCTTTTCTCTGATAGTTCTGTCAGAACAGTTGAAGAAATACTGAAACCAATAATCTGGTAGGAAAGGGCAGCATAAGGCAGCATTGCAAGTGATAGCTCTTGGAGAAGTCATCTTCTCGAGTTCCAAATATACGCCTGCACTTGTCTGACTGTGAGACAAGAATTGGTGGCCCCCACCATCAGAAATATTCGGAGAGGACCTGCTGTGTTAAGGCTGTGGGAGGAAGGATGGTTAGCAGCAGCTTTTGCTCCGTTCTGCAGGACAGCCCTTAGCACGTGGCTGCGCTTCCAGGCCCTTAGAACATTCATTGGTGTTTCTGTCTGGATCTGGAGTGCTCTTCTGGGGTGGAGCTGGCTGTCTCCACTTGCTGTGCTTTGTCTTACAATGTAGAGCAAGCCCGGAGGCTGTGAACTGAGTTTCTTTCAGCTGAAAATAACCCAGAAACTGTTTCAGAAAAATACCTGATGTGCCTTTGACACAGTCTCCCACAGCATTCTGCTAGAGAAGCTGGCAGCCCGTGGCTTAGACAGGTGTACTCTTCACTGGGTTAAAAACTGGCTGGATGGCCGAGCCCAGAGAGTTGTGGTGAATGGTGTTAAATCCAGCTGGCGGTAGGTCTCAAGTGGTGTTCCTCAGGGCTCAGTCTTGGGGCCAGCCTTGTTTAATATCTTTATTGATGATCTGGATAAGGGGATTGAGTGCACCCTCAGTAAGTTTGCAGATGACGCCAAATTAATCGGGAGTGTTGATCTGCTTGAGGGTAGGAAGGCTCTGCAGAGAGATCTGGACAGACTGGATCGATGGGCTGAAGCCAACTGCATGAGGTTCAACAAGGCCAAGTGCCGGGTCCTGCACTTGGGTCACAACAACNTAGGACAAGAGGAAATGGCCTCAAGTTGCACCAGGGGAGGTTTAGGCTGGACGCGAGGAAAATTTTTCACTGAAAGAGTTATCAAGCATTGGACAGGGTGCCCAAGGAGGTGGTTGAGTCACCATCCCTAGATGTGTTTAAAAGTCGTGTAGATGTGGTACTTGGAGACATGGTTTAGTGGCGGACCTGGTAGCGTAGGGTCAATGGTTGGACTGGATGATCTTAAAGGTCTTTTCCAACCTAAACGATTCTATGATCTGCTGACAGGCATTCAGCCCATGGGTCTAGCCAGGGTCAACACAGTTGGAAGTAAGATGCCCAGTGTAGACACTGGGTGGTCAGTGACAGCTGTGTACAGCCCATTGGGCTGCAGAACTTCTCATGCAGGCTTCGCTGTGGTTCCCTACGCGCAGGTCTCCATCCCTTCAGTCAGTGCAGACACCGAGAGCTGCTCATTTCATCACAGCCACCAGCACTGCGTTGAAGAAAGTCAGAGTGGAAGGCTGCAAATCTGGGGAGGGAGAACAGGTTCTTACAAGTAGGAAACATTTGTGGAGACTGTGGAATTGGGCTGTTCTACCATTTCTGTTTTTTTCCATATTCTATTTTTTTATGGATCTGTAGACAGACAATGCCATGAATGGCAACTGCTGCACTTTATTTTCTTTGTTGGACCCGAGAGGTTGGATTGTGAGGACTTGTCAACGCCACCACATCCTCTGTGGCATATCCTGGTGCTTGTTGGTCAGTGCAGCCTCTGCTGGTGCCTGTATGGGAATGGTTTCTGTGGAGCGGTAAGGGTAGCCCTGACCCTCTTTCTAAGCAGCAGGAGGGTCTCCTAGGGTACGGCTGCAGAGCCTTGTCTCCAACTGCTCCAGGCGGATGTGGAGATGTTCTCAGTTAAGCGTGTTTACTGGTAATGCCTTGGGGAAGTAGCTAGGCCACCTAGTCTAGCAACCTTGAGTCGGTTCGCAGGGGCTATATATAAAGGGAGAGCTCACTCCAGGGTGGTCCTGAGCCAGGTGTCTAGTTCCCAGTACATCCCCCGGAGGTGGCAGTGGAAAAAGGCTGCATGTTGAGCAGGAACACCAGGAGCTAGTCAGTGGGAAACAACACAACCAGGATGGTGTCTGAACCTCAGATCCTCTCTGGAGTGCCACTGCCAGCCTCCTGGCATATCCCATTGGCATTCAAGTCTTAAATCCACATCAACATTTATCAGTCAAACATGCAGTTCCACTCAGTAAAATCAGGTGTGCACCACACTACCTGTTTTTCATTAAAACATTTGCAATGGTGTTAATTGCACATCGGTTTTTTATCAGTTGGATCCTGTGCCAGCTGCTCAGTAGTTTTCATGATCCATCTTTTTTGGGAAGTTTTCTTAGCCTGCAAGTTTTAAAGTATTTGTTTCAGCTGCTTATGGCTGTCTCTGCTTTGTCATCATGATGACACAAATGCCTCTTCCTGCTTCTTTTGGAATATATTTCTGCATCTACAAAACAGCCCAAAAGCTTTTTCTGAAGTTCCCTCCATTCTACAAACCACTTGTTTTTCTTTAATGTTTTTAGCTCCCCTTATTGATTTTTGAGTGTATTGTAACTTCATATTGATTTCAATTATTTTCCATAATTACAGAATAAATGTATTCTGCAGTACCAATTCATGTCTTCATTTTGCCACTCTTGTCCAAACAGGCATTTAACCATAGTTGCTTTATTTCATAATTGTGGTTTTATAACTTTTCTTTGTTTCCTAATTTTTTAGAAGCTCCTGATTTCATTAATATTTTCTCTCCCTACTTGAAAGTAGATTTGGAGGAATAATATAACATTAGTTCAATACTGAGAAATTAGCCTTAAGTGTTACATGTACATAAGACTGGTTGGGGCTGAATATAATCAGGTCATGATTCATGGTCACCAAGCAACCACCAACTTCAAGTCAAAGGAATTAATTCATTATCAGTCATAATGAGGCCCAAAACAGTTACCCCATATTATGTGGAATACCTTTTTGTTGGAGAATGATGATCTGCAGCTCTGTCTGAGATCACCAGCATTTGTTTGCCAAACTGAAGGGCACCATGATAATACTTGTTTTCCTTACTTGTATGGGCAGGGCTGGGGAGTAACTCATCCCCCAGTGATCCTGCGTTGGTCCCTGCTTTTGGGATGTGTTGGTCTCTTGGCCCACGTCTGCTCGAGATCCTACAGCCCTGGTGTACCCTTAGCTCTGTATGGGCAGCATTGCTGGCAGAGCCTTCCTCTCTCCTGCTACTTTGGGCTGGATTTTTTTCAAGGTATTTGGGCATATGAAGACGCAGATTGGACATAGCAAAGGTCAGAAAATGACCTGGTCACTGAACTTCTTATTAGATGTCCATTGCAGGTGGAAAGATGATAAGCAGTACTTATCCAGATGCACATGGCCTATTCCCTAGTTCCTTCTCTGTGTGAGCCGACACCAGGGTCTTAATTTACAGCACGGCATATTAGGAAGATTACATGAGACTTTGGGCATTGAATTGTGAGTTGTTGCTGAGAAATCTCAGCTTTATGATGTTTTACAGCTCAAACCAAAGAATAAGTTATTTCTCATTAATGAGGGTGTCCTGGAGCCAACCCAAGATCAGTATCTCCTTGTCCCTCAGGTGCCCTCCTTATCTGAAGCCTGTCCCAGGTATGGCCATATGCTGCAAAGCTATCTGTCTGTGGGAGCTCAGTCTGGGATTACCCAGCATGTGAAAAATCTAACATCTTCTAGTGCTACTGATTCTTTAAGTTCTCCCTTGTGAAGAGGAGAAGTCCACCCCAAAGGATTTAAAAGACAGCAGTTTGCTTCCTTAGGACACCATGACTTCCTATCACTTGTTCCCAAGATCCAGTAACTTGTTCATAATATTCACCATCGCTGAAACATTTTTCCTTTCATGAGGGAAACACGATGCCATTTCAGGTCTTTGACCATCCATGTTGCCCTGGTTTGAACCTCTTCTGGCTTACTATGTCTTTAGAGATGGGGGATTTCTAGAGTGGCATAAGGATGTCTGCTTTGCTTTCTATATTTTTGTAATGGTATCCTGTGTTTGAATAGTGTTTCTAACAACCACCAAGCTCAGAGAGAACTTTTTCTTGGAGCTATGCTGTAGAATGGCTTAGAGCATCTGAGATAGATGTGTATGACAAGCAGAAGTAGAGGTTAGGACATTTCTTCTTCCTTTCTAACTTTTCCCCTTGATCCCTTCTCAGAGAAATTTTTGGAAAGTGCTAAATGAGGTACATGTTGAAAAACTTTGTATGGAAGCCATGAATGAGTTCTTGTACAATGGAAAGCTTTATTTCTTGTCTGATTGTGTCAAATTTCCTGGAATGTGTAACAAATGTGGATGTTCTTGTTGAACTGAGTCTAGTTATAAGGATAGTTGGAAATCTGTAAGCTGGCAGTGGCAAAGAGATAAGATGGAGAACGATAGCTTTCTATAAGCCCTTCTTTCTTGTGTGCCTTCTACAAAGACTTTTTTTGCTCAATATTGCCAGACAGAATATTAACCTACGTGAGGCCTTGGTCTGACCAGTCCAGCAGTTCCTAAGAAAGGTATGGTTCTTTGCCAAAAATGCAGTAAGATATGGTGGGATAACTGGAATAGCTCTTGGGTTCGCTGGAAGATGGTCTTCAATTACAGCAGGGTAGAGATAGGTTTCATGCTCTTCATAGCACAGCAAATTCAGTGTTCCAGATTAGGGATCTTCCACAGCAAAAGTCATAGGATGGTCATGGAAGACAGATATTCTGCAGAAAATCACTCCTGGCTGGGAAGACTGAGCTGAGTAGTGTTTGGTGGCAGTACTTGTTTGGAAACGGAGTTAAAATCTGGGCTGGCTAAACTTGAATCTTAAGAGTTTATTTGTATAGTAAGCATGAGATCAGCAGCTCTCCATGCTGTGGTTTCCCCTTTCTGAAGAGATGGATGGTGGTGGTGCTCAGACATCTGCACTTCACTGGGAGGCTTATTTCTCCATGGTGAAATGCTGGCAGTTGTTGATCCTTCATTTTCACCCAGGGCTGGCTAGGGGGCCTGTGGGGGATGCTGTGAGCCTGCTACCAGGATACTCCTCCTGTCCTCATCTCTCTGAAAGGTCTTTGCCACCCCTTCCGGTGTGGTCAGTGCATCAATGGCCTTAGGCCTGTACAAGGGTGACCTCACAGGAGAAATTTATTTTTTCATCATGAATTTGAAAAATTCCTCAAAAAGCTACTGATGGAACAATTAATTTTTAAAAGCAGAGTGACCAGTATTGTCATCTTATGATGAAAATAGTAATGCTTGCAGAAGTCTACGTAAACTTTTGCATAAGAACTCTTTCCCAGCATACAAATATGACTGTGACTCTAACTGTCACCTTGGTAAGCCATGAATAGCTGCTGTTTCTTTATTTTCTTAATATAGATCAGGTTGACCAGCTTCTGAACCGTTGCGTGGCTTTATTTTGAACACTTGCTGGTTTTTAACATTATTTTTAGAAATGTGGGCTGAATTGAGATGCATTTTTCCATAATAACCTTACGGATGAACAAAGGGTGCTACCCCTTTCAGGGGCTGATATATCCATTGGTTATGTTAGCTCTCCTGCTCACTGTCTTGGAGCTTGACCTCAGGTGGTTTGTGTCAGGACTCATGGGCTTGTTTCAGTTTTGCTGCTTTTCAAGGAACAGTCCTATGTTGTACAACCTCTGTTCATGTTCCCAGATGCTTCATCTTGCATCAGGGTGTGATGAAGTGCGTTGAGATGATACTGTCTTAACAAATGCCCAAGATTTCATTGTGTTGATACCCTTTCTTGTGTGTCATAGACTCACAAACTGGTTTGGGTTGGAAGGGACCTTTAAAGGACATCTAGTGCAACCCCCTGCCATGGGCAGGGACATCTTCAACTAGACCTGGTTGCTCAGAGCCCCGACCAACCTGACCTTGAACACCTCCAGGGACGGGGCAGCCACAGCTTCTCTGGGCAACCTGGGCCAGTGGCTCACCACCTTCATGGTAAAAAAATTTCTTACATGTGTCCAGTCTAAATCTATCCACTTTCACAGATGATACTTGACCGATGTCATGGCACCAGTCATTGCATCAGTTGTACTTTTATTGCCAATAATATGTATTTTTTCTAAGTCATTGGTAAAGACAAAAATATAAATACTACTATACCAAGCAGTGACTTACTGGATAATATTGGAAATATTCCCAACTGTTGTTCTCCATTAACAATTCATTATTGTGCCTTTTAAAATGTGCTCTGGTAACTTGTCCAGTGGTAGCATGTAATCGGCATATCATAGGGTCAACAGTTTCACCCAGTCTTATGATGTCAGCAGTTATTTTTGTGAGTGAGATTTGAGCTCTTAAAGCCATCCTGGCTGATAGAAATTAAAATTCTCCTGCCTTTTTATTAATTGATGTGTCCTGTTTCAGTTTTTCCAAGCTTTTCCTAGAAATGATATGAAGTTAAGCCCATACAGTTATTGGAATCATTCCACTGACCCTTTGAAAGCTGCCTCCCTGTCTCTGGAGCTTTTGAAGGTGTATTATAAATATAGGCCAGCAACTCAGTGAGCTGTATTGAAAATTCTTTTGAACTTTGCTGCAGAAGCTTTCAACCTGCTAATTTGAATGTACATAACTGAACAAGCATCGGTTACTGCTATCCTTGGCATTGTGGGGGAAGTTTTAAACGCTCCATTTTGGTCTTGGGTGCATTTTTTTTCCTGGTACATGGGTATGTATGGGAATTATTTGCAAAGACAGATCAGAAATACTGGTTAGATTTTTCTGATTTTCTGTTGCCGTCATTGTTAACTCAACTGTGTGCTGCCTATAACAGGTCTGAGCAGTTGTTAGGATTTCTTGGGGCGGGGTTAGCAATGGCCTGATAGTCCAAGCAGGACCCTCGATGTGCCGAATGTAACGAGGTGAAACAGAGGAATGAAAGAAGCAAGGAAAAATTTCCAGTGTTGAGACGCATCAGGCTGATGGATTTTATCTGAAGTGAAAGGCTGAAAATCTCATATCGAGTACTGTTCACAGGTGAATTGCCAGCACATTTGAGAATCGCTTGTATGGGAAGACTAGCCAGTTTAATTAACATGTATTTTTAGCAGTTTCAATTTAAGTTTTACACATGCAGAGTAAAATCTGTTTCCAGCTGTGAAGGGCTGGCACTGAGCAGGACGAGGCAAGAGACCTTCGTTAGGTGAAGGAGTGAGGAGGGTGTGTGGGAGAGGAGGGGTAGCTCTGAGGGATGGGGTCCAGCGGTGCAGTGTCAGGTATGAAGGTCGGTAGCTGAGAGGCAAATGGAGATGGCTGGAGAAATGGTTGGAGAATGACTTTTTTTTTTTTTTTAAATTAAAAAAGTATAACAAGGCTGTAATTCCCTTCAGCGGACTACTTCTCAGTACCGAGGTAAATTACCAGCTCCCTCTTTGGAGCGGAGAGATTCTGGTCTGCCTCGTCATCGTGTCCTTTTCCTTTAGCTTTCATTCCTAGAAATAAAATACCTGGAAGGTCTCTTGGAGTAGCCTCTGTCTCCTGCATGGGAGAGAAGCCTGGGCATAGTCTGCCTCATGTGGCCAGGTGCTGTGCGCCTTCTCCAGTTTGCTTTGTAATTTTCCACTATTAAAATGTAAATGTGGCCTCTCAGCTTGGAACTGTGGAGACATTTGCACTCTGTGTGCTTTTGCTCTTTTACATGAATATTTAACATAGAGCCAGCAAATCTAAATAACCTCCGAGTGTTGATTACACTTTGGTTCATTAGGCTGCAGCTCGGGGTTGTTTGGAGCATGGTCCAGGTGCTGCCCAGGTGCCTGTGCAGCATCTTGGGGCCGGGAACTCCTTGGGGAGCCCAGGCTGCGTCCAGCTCCCACCGCACCTGAGCGGCGAGAAGTGTTTTGGAGGTGAGAGCCGTGCCTTTCCCCTTCTGCAGGGCAGGAAGCAAAGGCAGGAGTGTCAGATGAACCAGGCTGGCTGGTTGTGCTGCTTCAAGCAGCGCTGTCATGGTAACTGAAGTGATTCATTTTGCTGCGAGAAACCCAGTAAACATACTTTGATTAAACTCTTGAGAAGGTATAGAAAAGAATCTTCAAAGCTGATGGTATGAACTGCACAAAGTTGTTGTGGTTGGTTGGTTTTTTTTTTCCTTTATTGCTCTCACTTCCTTCCCTTCCCCACTGGGGACAGTGGATTTGGGGGATGTGGAGAGGAAACCTTTGTCAGAATTGGCGATCTGGCAGCAGCCTGGAGCTGTCTTGTTTCTGGCACCTGGTGGCTGGGGTCCAGGCTCAGTGGTTTATTGTTGTTATTACCAGTTTCAGGGAGGTTGAGGTGCAGGGTGAAGCCGGCCATGCGGGGCTGGCCAAAGCGTGCCTTGGGACTCGTACAGTGGTTTGGGGTGTCCCAGCATGCCAGAGCATCTCTGAACCTCCTGGTGAGGAGTTCACCTGCTGAACCAAGGCAGATCAGTTCTTCCCCGTATAAATTTGTGTTGTGAGTAAACTGCCCGTACAAAACCTAAGCCTCCGCACTGAGGTTTGGGACATCAGACTCCAGCTGGGGAGCAGCTCCTGAGGTCTCATGCCAGCTCCAAGGTCTCTTCCTCCTGCCCTGTCCCCACTCCGAGGCTGGGGGATGAGGAGCTGTGTCCTGGCTGGGTGCCCCGCTCCCCCAGCCTGTGGGGGATGGTGGCTGTGTCCCCCTGCCCGTGCTGGGCTGGCTGCCCTGGCTCTGGCCGGGGACTGCACTGCCCCGGGGGAAACCCGCCGTGTCTGAGCCTTGTTCCTGAACCTCTCGACTGCCTCTGCGAGGGGCCTGAGGACACAGGTACCAGTGCCGGGCTGCATCCCTGTCTGCTGTTAGCTTGTGGGGGCTTCCTTGAATGCCCCGCTACGCGTGCCCCCTCTCGGTCTTTCCTTGCTGGCTCCTGCCCTAGCGGTCCCCGGCCCCATGAGGACGCTGTAATGAAGCCGCTTCCGAGCTGGTGCCATAGCTTGGCCAGCCGGAGGCAGGAAGCCCTGGCACTGCAGCCGGCTGCAGTTCCTCCTGCAGTTCCCTGGCACTAGGACAGGGCTCTGCTGGTCTCAGCTCCTGGCCGAAGGAGAGTCTTGTCCACCTTTCTCCTGCATGTTTCCCTGCCCCTAACTCTTGCATGGCTCTGGTTTTCACTGACCCAGAAGAAAACTACTCTTGTGTGGTTATTCATTAGTTTTATTCTACTGCGTGTTCTTTCCAGGAGCCTGATGAGTTGAGCTGGTGGGCTGGTCTGATGCCTGGGGCTGACACCCAGTGCAGGTGGGAGACAGACAAGGGGATGGGGAGGGTGCCTCCACCTTCTGGTGTTGCGAAGCTGTTGGATGAGACATGTCTTGCATTCTGCGACAGATCCCCAGACTGCTGAGAGCCCTCTCTGGCCCTCCCTTTCAGCTACCTTCTTTCTGGCTAGGAGCGTGATTTCAGTCCTTCGTACTGCAGTGACACTGCTGGCAGGGGACAGGGCAGGGTCCCATCTCAGTGACAAGCTGGGGATCACGCAGAAGATGCAACGGGGAGAGCAGCATGCAGGAAACCTTGCTCAACGACCCTCTGAAGAGAAGACGACTAAGCTTTCTGTAAAGCTGAGGGTGACCTAATTTTTGGCTGAATGAAGCCATTCTGCTGTGCTGGAGAGGGTTGGCCCTCGGAGTTAGAGCCAGTGGAGCAGGTGGGACTGCAGCATCCTCAAAAGCATGGTGCAGGAGCCAAGCAGTGGCCGTCCCACAGGACAGCATAGCAGAGGGAGGCTCCTCCTGTGTTTTAAGAGGTTAAATTGTCCTGGGACTGTTGCACATTCTGGAGACCTGGATGTAGCTACACAAATGTAATTTGGCTGTTGTGAGCGTGTGGCTGGTCCGTGCGTTGTTCTCTGTCAGGAAACCAGGGGCTCTGAAGCATGCTGCTGAAAACAAAGTTACAGTTAATTCAGTACTTCCAACCCTGGTAGGTATTTCTCATCTTTCACTCATCTCCTTCAGAATAGCAGAGGGTTTCTCCAAGACTTTTGTTTTTGAACACATGGCACTCCCCCAGGGAGAGGAATAACCAGCAAACCACATGTTAGGGTTGTTGGTCCCTTGCTTACTTCTCCTAGGAAAGGCCAATTTAAAAACAGCAATAAGAGGATGCCTAGAGGGCTCCAGCACTGAGCCAGGTCTACTGTTAGTGCAGACTGCGGTCATCCTTTGCCTGCATTGCTGCCCCAAGTACATGGTGGCCTCAATTTTCTGTACGCTGCAGCCCCTGATGTATTCCTGGTGCCTTTGCTGTCCTTGTGACTGTACCAAATGCTGATCTCCTGCTGGACTTTCTCATGCAAATAAGTGCACCATAGCACCATTCAACATCAAACTGCCTCCACCGTTCCTCTTTTGCTTCAGGATCTACTTTACAGATTTGCCCCAGCTCACATCCTACGCAATGTGGCTGTCGCTCCTGTCCTTTATGCCACCTGGCTGTGGCACAATCTTCTCTTCCACATTTCTGCCACGTGCAACAGATTTTGTCTCCCTTGCTGTCTCCATCTTGTTGTGTATCACAGCCAAGAACATGGTTGTATCTCTCTGAATATATCTAATTTCTGTCCAGAAGGACCCAGGCTTGTGCTGTATCTGCAGAGCTTCCAAACTGGCTGGACAGAAGTCTGTGCTTAGATGAGGGCTTTGGAGAAGCTCTGGAGCATCTGGGAAAAGAAGCCCTATATTGCTCACACGAACGGTAGCTGTATTCCTCTGATAAACCTCTTTTGAAGTTGCCTGGATGTCTGCTCATCGGCATTCTCGGTGAAAGCCAGGCTTTCCCGGGCACGTAGTGTCATTTCTAGCTCTCTAACCTCTGTGTAGAAACATCTGATCTTGGTTCAGTTGCCTTCTTGGCTGCACAGGAGCCTTGAAATGGGCCCCGAGGCAGTCCAGGTGCCAGAAGCTAAGCACTGAAGTCAGGGCAGGTGAGGCTTCCATCACCTGTACCTCTGCTCTCCTGAGGGCTTTGCTGAGTTCCCCTGAGCTCTCCTCTACATGCCAGGGTAGCCACCCTGGGTCCTTGGCTGCAGCTGCTTGGGTCAGGAGACATCAGAGCATGCTTGGACACCTGAGAGCCTAGGGAATTCTGCAATCTAAACGTCTATCAGCTGAAAGTCTGTGCTTCTGTGATAGTGCTGGAAAGCAAGCTTTGTCACTCATTTTTGGGACTCGTGTGTCTCCCATGCCTGTAAATCCCACTTTGGCAAATGAAGTAGGCTGTCTGAATTCCACCTCACGTGCGACTGCTGTGCACTGGTGGCCAAATTAAAATTACACAGATAGTGCAGGTACATCCTGTCTTTCAAGAGACTGCCTCTGCAGCTGTAATACTGTCCTTTTAATATGCTTCTGGAATTAAATACTCAGGAAACTTTGGCTTTGCAACCTGTTCTGTGACCTGGATACCTTCTCGTTTACTCCTGTAAATGCTATGTTGTGCTTCAAGGAGTCTTATACTTGATGTTGTGATAAACGGATTAGAGAGTAGCAGAGCGGTCCTGGGCTGCTTTCTCCAGACCCTCTGCTCTTCCTTCTGATGTGAATCTGAGACAGAGGTTGTCTTTTTCTTTGTTTTTAAACTGTATGCTATAATTTTGGTGTTGGGAGGGAGCACTTTGAATGTATAAGGTGATGACTGCTCTTGTGTAGTGTGGAAATGGGTGACCAGGTGATTTATTTGGCAGGCTAAATTAAAGCACTTGCCCTGACCTATGTCAAGAATTATAAAGTACCTTCCCTTTTACCAGTGAGTCCTTGAACAACCCATTTGTGTCTCATTGCCCAATAATTGGTGCTTACTGTGAATGTCTTGCCACGCACCCTGCTGATCTTCCTGCTCTGAACCTGACCCCAACCCATTCAACATCTCCCTGATGTGAAGTCTGTGCTAGTCACAGCAGGGAGAGCAGGGACTGCGACAGGCTTACTGCTTTTCAGTGAAGCTAAGACAACCAGGAGCGGAGGAGATCTAGCACAGATCAACAGGATCTCCTGCCTGGTGTGCTTCTTTCTTCACTTGCAAGATAAATATGAGCTTTTTTTTTCTTTCTTCTTTTCTTTTTTCCTTTTCTTTTGCCAACTTGGTAAAAGCAGCTCGCCAATAGTATTATTTTACAGTAAGCTTGCATGTGATCCGTTCACCATACAGTTATCTTTTTTTTTCCTAAGCAATTAATATCAATAAACTAATAATTAATTTATAAAACACACTAAAGCAAGCCCAGGCCAGCTCCTGCTGTTTTGAAGTTTTCATCATTGCAGTCTTGGTTTTTTAGAGGAACCGGCTGCTCATGGCTTGGATGGGTGTACTCTTCACTGGGTCAAAAACTGGCTGGAAGGCCAGGCCCAAAGAGTGGTGGTGAATGGAGTTAAATCCAGTTGGCTGCCAGTCACAGGTGGGGTTCCGCAGGGCTTGGCATTGGGGACAGTTCTGTTTAGTATCTTTATCAATGACCTAGATGAGGAGATCGAGTGCACCCTCAGTAAGTTTGCAGATGACACCAAGTTAGGTGGGAGTGTTGATCTGCTTGAGGGTAGGAAGGCTCTACAGAGAGATCTGGACAGGCTGGATCGATGGGTCGATGCCAGTGGTGCCAGGTTCTGCACTTGGGTCACAACAATCCCATGCAGCGCTACAGGCTTGGGGAAGCGTGGCTGAAAAGCTGCCCAGCAGAAAAGGACCTGGGGGTGTTGGTTGACAGCTGGCTGAATATGAGCCAGCAGTGTGCCCAGGTGGCCAAGAAGGCCAACGGCATCCTGACCTGTATCAAGAATAGCGTGGCCAGCAGGACTAGGGCAGTGATGGTCCCCCTGTCCTGGGCACTGGTGAGGCTCCACCTCGAATAGTGTGTTCAGTTTTGGGCCCTTCACCCCAAGAAAGACATTGAGATGCTGGAGTGTGTCCAGAGAAGGGCAACTGAGCTGGTGAGGGGTCTGGAGCACAAGTCTTGTGAGGAGTGGCGGAGGGAACTGGGGTTGTTCAGCCTGGAGAAGAGGAGGCCGAGGGGAGACCTTCTTGCTCTCTACAACTACCTGAGAGGAGGTTGTAGCGAGGGGAGACTCGGTCTCTTCTCCCAAGTAACAAGTGGTGGGACAAGAGGAAACGGCCTCAAGTTGTGCCAGGGGAGGTTTAGATTGGATATTAAGAAAAATTTCTTCACCGAAAGGGTTGTCAAGCATTGGAACAGGCTGTGCAGGGAAGTGGTGGAGTCACCATCCCTGGAGGTATTTAAAAGCCGGTAGACGTGGTGCTGAGGGACATGGTTTAGTGGTGGTTTTGGCAGTGTGAGGTTGATGGCTGGACTTGATGATCTTAAAGGTCTCTTCCAGCCTAGGTGATTCTATGATTCTCTCTCTTTCTTTCTTGGTTTGGTGTCAAGACCAATGATGCTGAGCCCAGTCACACACAGAAGAGTGATGAACCAGACCAGTACCTCAGCATGGGTCTGGCTGTAGTTCTGGTGGTTTGAGTGGCCCTTTTTTGCCTCCTCATAGTAATGGACATGCACAGGGGGGAGCACAGCATGGACTCTGCCTGAGCAGTTGTTGCCTAGCATGGGTGGCACCGGTCATCTGCAAAGGGCTGACTGCTGCTCCCGCCTTCTCCCAGGATGGGGGGGCAGAATGGTCCAGGCAGATTTTTCTGGATCTTGAATTTTTTTCTTGCTGAATATTTCCTGTTTACCAAAATTCTCATATGATGTGGATCCAAACTTGGCATTTCTGCAGCTGTGACATCGCCTACTGATGGAGCACCGCTGAGACCAGCCCCCTGGGGCATCACTGTTCCCCAGCTTAGATGCAACAAGCTCCGATTGACTCTGTTCTGGTAGAACAGCACTGAGCTTGTGTTCGGTTGATGCTGTGAGCTCACGGCCTTTCTCAGGTTACAATCCTGTGATCACTTGGTTTCACCTATGGTGTTGGTCCCTGGAAGCACACCATGGATGTACTCATTTGACCAGCATGTGCCTTGGCCTTCGGTTTGGAAAGGTATTCAGGCCACTGTTCATCACTAGGCAGTGTTTGGCACTTTCACTAAAAGTGATTCTGCACTTTTTTCCAAGAACCATACTTAAATTTACTGACTTGGCTTGGTTTGAAAACAGCTCTTTGAGACTAGCAAGAAACTTCCTTGTGTTTCCAGTGACTATTTCCAATTTCTAATAATTTTTAAATCTTCCAGTTACCATGACGTGCATCCATTTAATATTTGCTTCTCTGATTTTTTTTTTTTTATTAAAGTGGTTTTCTATGAGAAGTGATGTAGTACAAAATTAAACGTCTCCTGGAGATCTATCATATGTCTGGATGACACATGAACTCGGGTCGGCAGTCCTCATTAGCCAAACCTGTTCAGCATGGCCTGTGAAATGGTTGTAGTTAGCCCTGACTGTGGCTCCCTCTCCAGCCTGCTGTGTTGGTAGGACAGGCTGTACATCAGCGTCCTGCATGCTACAGTCCTGCAAACTCCCAGGTACTGAATCCGCAGCACATCTATGGCCCAGACTTTGCTTCTTTCTGTCGGACATCCCTCCTTGCCTGTGGCCTCTGGGTGACCATTTTGACCAGTTTTTCCTGTCGGTGTGGCCTCGACGTGGGGCACTGGCAGCACAAAGGCTGTGGGCAGGTGGCCAGCAGCAGGAGGCTGAGCCACTGCGGGGGGCGCAGACACTGCCAGCAGAAATTCCCCCACCGCATGGTTAAAACTCATCAGACAACAAATGCATTGCATTGCTATGACAACAGGAAGATTTACAGCAGCCTGAAATTCTTGTACTTTGAACCTAAAACATTCCTTGGAAAAATATTCCGAGTGCGGCTGCGTAGCATAGCTGGGACGTGCCTTCAAGGTGTTTGGTCAAGGATGACACAGGTCTGAGGTCTTGCTCGCCCTTGGGCAGCGTCCTGCCCAGACCTCCGGCAGCTCCTGTCCTCTGCAGCCCCTTGGCATTGGCCATCGGAGCGTGTTCAGGGCTCAGCGCCTTTGTGCACGTTGCTGTGGGAGAGGTGGCCTTGGCAGGGCGAAGCTGGGGGAGTCTCAAATGCAGACAGGGGGGAGGTCCCCTGTTAGCAGGGTCACACAGCTTCTGAGTGCCTTTGAGCAGGAGCACAGGAGACCTCTGCATGCTTTACCTGTCCCCTCGCTTTTGCCTCTACGTTTGCACCAGA
The DNA here is from genome assembly GCA_013397275.1 of Burhinus bistriatus. Classification (NCBI taxonomy): domain Eukaryota; kingdom Metazoa; phylum Chordata; class Aves; order Charadriiformes; family Burhinidae; genus Burhinus; species Burhinus bistriatus. The sequence goes on from VYXH01004957.1 coordinate 162,865, forward strand.
AATGGGCTGGATATTGTCACCTCTGCGTTCCCCGCTGGCTGTTGCCACACGTCAGACAAACTTTAAGCATGTTAAGCTTCAGGATGGAAATGGATTCATTAAAAAAAATTTAGGAAAATATGTCTTTCCTGACCTGAGGTCTGCAGTGCCGTCGTTCTGCAGCAGACCCTTCTTCCCCTGCAACCACATTGGGTTCCTCGTTTCCATTCTTTCTCCCTCTGCAGAGCTGCAGGCAGAGGCAGGAGTTTGCATCTTCATGTGGCTTCGTGAGGTCCGTTTCTTCTGTACACTCCCGAGGGTTCGGTGAAGGGTCAGGTAGGGCAGGGAGTAGCTGGTATTTTAGTCTGTGCATTCTCTTTTCTAGGCTTGCACTTGGCACATGCCTGAAGCTATAGATTTAGGCCTTCCCTGCCTCCAAAACAGAAGAGTAAGCAGTGGCTGGGGTTACTTCCAGTGTCAATGTCCAGCGCATGTGTCACCACCTCCAAACTGGAGATGGGCTGGCAGAGGTCCCACTGGTGGCCCTGTGCACCCTCCCTGGGTGCCCTTGCCGGCACTGCCTCCCCCTCTGGCAGCGCTCCTTGATGCTTCCTGAGATGCCACCTCCAAGTCCTCCCCATGCCAGTGTGCCGCAGTCAGGCTAATCAGCCCTGTGTGCTCCTGGGCAGTTTCCCTGGGGTGGTGCAGGGAGAGGAGCTGGAAGGAGGCAGAGCTGCATCCTCCTCTGCCCTGGCCATTCCTGCCCTCTTGGCCCAGCTCCATGTGCTTTCCCAGCCCGCCTGCTTTGCCGCCGTCTTCCCGCCCAAGCATGGCTGGCCAATGCCAGCTTTGCACTGTGTGCCCGGTAGCTAATGCTGCTTTCCCTGGCTCTTTTGCAGTGCCTTTCAGAGAAACACCCAGCTACACGAAGCGGAGACGGATCCTCGGCGCCGGCGGCCTCTCCTCCCCGCGCATGCTGCAGCGCTCGGCCAGCGACAACAACCTGAAGGCGGAGAGCCGGGCATCCTACTCACCGGTGCCCTCGCTCCGCAGCCTGCCCCCGCAGCTGCTGGCGCAGATGCAGGAGGCAGCAGGGGCCGGGGCAGGGGACGGCAGCCTGGCGAGCTCTGGCAGTGCCCGCAGCACCCACAGCCGCTCCCCATCCCTGCAGCGGGTGCAGGAGGAGAAGGAGGCCGACCTGCCCACACTCCGGAGGAGCAGCCGCGGCAAGGCCAGGTAAGGGGCTGGGGGAGGCAGGGCAAGGCTGCCCCGTGCCAAGGCCAGCTCGAGCCTCGGCACTCACCGGAGGCCCCATGCTTGCACGGGGCTGGGCACCCGTGGGAGCCCAGGCAGCAGGTGGGGAGCAAGCAGGCCGGTTGAGCCTGCTGCAGTCCTGCGTCTCCCTGTCTGCACGCCGTGGGCAGTGGGGCTGGCCGGCACCTGGAGCGCTGAGGAGTTTTCTCCTCGGTCTTCTCCCCCTCGGCCTAATCTTGCGTCCCCTTCAGCTCTTGGTCTAATCTTGCGTCTCAGAAAAATGGTAAGTACATCAATGCCGTGTTGCGCTTGTTGTTGCTATGACAATGAATGCACCTTGAAAACTAATACTTCGAGGTGGCACATTGCAGATAAGACAACACCTAATGTGTCCCGACCACCTGCGGTTATTGCAGTTATCACTATTCTGCCTATGGGTCTGTGTGGTGGCATTGCTCTGCCCCGGGGCCAGGAGCAGCTGGTGGATACCCCCTCCCGACCTGCTGAGTGACGCGAGGAGGCCTTCCTTGTGTGTTGGGTAGTTTCAGTGGCCCGTAGGCGTGGGAGCAACATGGACCTCCTGTTCTCCCACTCCTCCCTGCCACTTGCTGTCCGTGTGCAACGCAAACGTCTGCTCTGACACTGCTCGCCACAGCCAGTGCTTGCCTTCGGCTGGAAGCCAGGCATGGGCACCTCTTCTGATCCAGGAGGATCTGGCTGCTTCTCTCAGATAGCAGAGGTGCTGCTGGAGAACCTTTGTGGCTGAGGGTCCCTTTGGTGACCGCTGGGGTCAGGCTTTGGTTTCGGAAGCTCTCTGTTAGTGGAGAGGCGAGAGCGACTGTGGCCATGGCTGATGTAAAGCAGTGTCTGCTCAGAAAGGGCTAATGAGAAACTCTGGTACCGTGAGGCCAGAGCAGGAGTTTGAAGAGTGGATACCAGGTCTGAGTTATAACTGTGTTCACTAATGACCAAGAAATGGATTTGAGCGTTGAAGAAGCAGCCCGCAGATGGCAGCTATTTACATCAACTCCATAGCAGAAACAGCTCTGGGGGCCTTTGAGGCAATCTAAAGAATTTGGGGAAAAAGAAACATGTCAGCGAGTAAAAATTAATGAAAATAAATGTAAAATAGCTACTAGAGGGGAAAAAATTGCATCACTCGGGCATCTACTAGGATTCTTAATTAATAGTTTAACTCAGGAAAAGTTGCAGGCTGTTTTCTAAACAGCTCAATGGGGGCCTCTGCTCAATGTGCAACTTCAGTACAAAATGCAGCGATATTAGATGACCTAGCAGGGTGATGGATGATAATATGGAAAACAGTCTTAATGCCTTGGTCGCAGTCAATGATGGCACCTCAGAGCGCTGCATACCAGGCTGGGCACTACCAGTCAGCGGGAACTGTGTGAGTTAAAGGGTTTTGGAGATGCAGCGAAAATGATCAGGAATGAGAAAAAAAAATCTCTGCTTTGAAGAGAGATTTAGAAGAGCGGGATTGTTACCTTAGAAACGAGATGAATAGGAAGAAATGTGTTAAAAATATTGAAAATACTGAATGACTTATCAGAGGGAAATAGGGAACCTCTGCCCGTTTCATGGCACAAGGAGGAAGGAGCATGCAATGAAATTAACGGCAAGCATGCTCAAAAGCAGTATGAAACAGTGGTTTTTCTCCACCCTGCAGTTAGCTCAGGAGTTCACTGCCTTGGGACTTGCTGAAGCCAGAAGCACAGTGTGATTATAAGAGCATTAGGAGGTTGCTGTGGGCTTTTATAATCAATAAGCTTTCGCAATTATTCTAAAAATTACCTGGAGCATCTGATGGCAAGGCAGGAGGAGGGCAGCTGGGGAAGTCGAGCCTTACCCAGACGGGCAGTTCCCGGTGAGGGGAGAGCAGGAACATGGCTGGGCATGGAGGTGGGGATTTGGGGTCTGCTACGGGCAGCAGTGCAAGGGGGCTTCCAAAAGCAGGTCTAGTGCTGCTGGAAAAGCCAGTGGCCAGCACTCGGTGTGCTGTGCCACTGGCTCCGGCCCGAGTCGCTGCCAGCCCGTCTGCCGGCCCCATGTTGACCCGTTTGCTCCCTGCCGAGTGTGGGAGGGGTGGGATGCTGCAGCAGGCTCGAGGCTTCTCTCTGACTTGGTGCACAGACCTCGAAAATACCTGCTGAGCCTTTGCGCATGGGTTGACCGGCTCTGTGCTGAAGCCAGGGGGAGAGGCTGCTCACCATGCTGTCCGTTGCAACTCAGCAAGTACCCGGAAAGGGCAGAGGAAGGCAGCTGCCTCTTCATCCTTCTGCCACATGCTGCTAGAGTGAGTGTCTGCCCCATTTTCTTCTGTCTCCTGTTTGTGCAAACTTATAAAGGATTGCTGGAGATGACTTAATTGTTCCAAGCCACATGTGTTTTATAAAATGCGTATGAAAGTGCATTTTACTCCATTATTTTCAGATACTCGTCTATTTTTGCAGGGATGGGAGGATTATGAAATTCATTACACTGAGTTTGGGGCAAGTGACCGTCACATGCATGCAACCCGCGTGTTCAATGGCTGGTACGTGCTGGCAAGTTCAGAGCTGTTGGGATCATACAGAGGTGGTCTTAGTGACATGAGCAAAACAGAGGCGGCAAGTCAGAGGGGAGGAAAAGCAAAGGCTGTTGATCAGGCAGCAGGGTTTGAGCCTGATAGCTGCTGTCCCGTGTCCCCTTGTGTCATTTGTGTGGTGGGCAGGGGTCAGCTGCCCTGGGCTGTGAGCAGGGCAGTGGGAAAGGGGCGTTTGGGTGTAGGGCTGGCCATCACCAGGTGGTGCCTGTTGGAGAGCAGTGCTGCGTGGGTGCGAGCGACCAGAACCTGCTGGAGGAGCAGAGAGGGGCCAGAGGGCCTCCTGCCTGCCCCCACCCCCATCCTGGCTGTGGGGGCTCCTGGCGATGCCTGGGGTGGCTGTTGGCTCTGCTGACCCTTCCCACGGCTGCCCCTGTGTCACCACCACACTGCAGTGGCTGGGAGTGCTGGGTGGGCACCACTCTTGATGTCGCACAGGCTGATACTCTTTTAAATTACACAGATGTATGCACGCACCGTTGCTGTTCAGCACGAAGCTGTGTGCTAACAAGTGCTTAGAGCAGCTAATTAACAGTGGTATTTTGTTTGATCCAGTATTTGTTTCACTTGGTGTTTGGCCTTATCGCTCTCCCGGTCGGTTCCCAGTGTGTTTGTGTTGGTTTGACAGAGCTTTTATTTACTCTGGCGCTGGGGAAGAGCAGTGCAGTGATCCCTATCTCATCTGAATACTCAGTTCCCAGGGATGTTTTATTTTCAAACAAGAAAGCCTTCGCTTTGTGGTAAGTGACAAGGCATCCATAAACATGCGGAGTCCTCTCACATCTTCCTTGAAAAGTCCTGCAGAAAAATTGATTCTGGGTCAGATTTTTATTAGAGTAAATATTAAAAAAAATTAGTGTCTGCAATGTTGCCCCAAAATTCTTTATTCTGAGGGGGAAAACTCCCAGCAAAATTCTGATTGTTTTGCAAATATATTCAGGATGGCAAAGTGAATCTAAACGAAAACTAGTTTAGCGTTAGCACTTCATTTTTTCCAGAAACAATGAGCAGAAACAGCTCGTGTGCCTGTGGACTGGCTAGCAGTACCCTCAGCGCTGACGTTCAGCCATGCCAACAGCAGGAGCAGTTATTTGTTGGTGTTGCTCTCACGACTTCAGCCACACCAGTGGTTCTGGTGGCCGAGTCCTCCTGTGGGCTGCCACTCTCCAACCTCCCTGGAGGCTGAGCGGACGTCCCAGCTAGCCAAGGGCGACTGAGCATGGGAGTGCAGCTCCGACCCTGGAGCAGGGGTGGTGGGTGCAAGCCCAGGGTGGACCATCCCCGCGGTGAGGGATGGACAGAGGCCAGGAGCCTCTCAAGTGGGATGGGCAGGGCTGCAAGGAACCTGGAGCAAAGGACCTGAGAGATGCTGGAGGTTAATCCACCCTAGGGTGGCTTGGGTGAGCCTCGCACAGCATGTCCCCACACACCTTTTGGTGGTCGGCTGCATTTGTGCCCATAACCTGCTCCTGGGAGCAAGCCCTGGGGGAGGCTGTTGCTGATACAGTTGGGTCTGAACCCCCAGTTGTGCTGTGGATCATTGAGGGTCCAGGAAGGACCAGTGGAAAGGGTCTAACCCACAGAACGCCAACTCTGCTCATCCTGCCTGTTCTTGGGAAACCCCGGTGATGGACGTGCCCCAGAGTTATCCTCACTCCTGCCTCCCTCTGTCCTCACCACTAGGAAGTTTTCTCATGTCTAATCTGAATATTTCTTCCTCTCGTTTGTTATGCCATGTTTACTCTGCATAGGTACAGTGAGAAGCTCGCTCACTTCCCCCTCACAACAGTCTTGTGCACGCTGCAGAATGCTTGCCATGTTTTCCTTGGTGTTGTCTCTGCTGTCAGCTGTTAGCCCCCATTGCCTGCCCTTCCCAAAGGTCTGTTTTGTCCGAGCTCCTGCTGTGGCTCCTCTCCTGGCTCCCACCATCCCACTCCTTCCTGGCAGTGCAGTGCCCGGAGTAGGCATACAGCAGCAGAGGAGTGCGACAGCAGAATTACATTGCATGTTTTTCAGGCTGTAGTTTTGATAGCTCATCGTACTGCATTTTATGAAATGGTGTGATGTGTGACTCATATTCAGCGTGTGATAGCCTCCACGTTTTTTCCCCCTCAAAACCCACTACATAACCAGCATTTCCCTATCTGAATCCTTGTGCAGTTGATGATTCCTGCGTAGATTTAGTACCTTCAGTTTATCAGGATCCATTTAAACCCTAATGCTGTTCTTTCGAGTATTTTGCAGCCGCTTTTTACTGCCTTTAGATTTGGCAAGGATCTTCTCCAGTCCATCGTTCACTTTGCTAAAGGAGACAGCGATCCAGGTCAGCCCTTTGATGGGGAGGCACGAGAGGGTCCTTTTCCTGCCCAGCGGTCAGGTGGTCTTGGGGAAGCTGTGGGGCTGTGAGGAGCCTAGCGAAGGCCGAGGTGTGCGGCTGCTGCTTGGCAGCCAACTCTTCTTGCCGTCTGTCCTTGACAAATCCCTTCTGACTGTTACCACATTGCTTCCTTCTAGGCAAGTACAAACACTTTGGCTTGTTATTTGTTCCAATGTTTTTTTCCAAGAAGTGAAGTGACATTTTTCTTTTTCCTCCTTTTTGGCCATTTGCTCTTTTCCACTCTTTTGGACACACTTTATATAACATGAGCCTTCAAAGATGACTTTAGGTGTTCTTAGATTGCTTCAGTCTGTTCTTAAGCTTCCTACCACATGTGTAGTCAGGCACATCCAAATATTCTTAATTAATTCCTGCTTCTGGTTTCCAGGTAGGATCTTAACTGTCTGCCTCTGAAATCTCATGGTTGATCTCTGATTTAAAGACAAACAAGTATTCAGCACACTGGTCTTTAGTTTCATCTGTTGAAAGCTTTCCCTCTCTGCAGTTAGTCAAAGGAACACCAACAATTACCAGCAGTTTCTGGGATCTTTTTCTTGCTGTCAGTGTATTTACATAATGAATACCTGCTTCTCGCCATGGTGGCATTTCGTCTCGTGCTTGTGCTGTCCAGATGTTTGCTTCTGTTGGCTTGTGCTTTTCCTTTACATCTGTCCATAGTAATCACTCCTGTTTTCCAGTTTATGTAGAAGTCAATGATTGTCTTATGATTTAGCTAGTTTCTTACTTTGCTGCTTATGCATCCTCCATTTTGGGATAGGTCTGAAGTCTGTTTTCCTTCACCTTCCCCATCATGGGACCACGTAATAGTTTGGGTTAAAAGGGACCTCTGGAGGCCATCTGTCCCGCCCTGGGCTGACCTTTCATGAAACCTTGCTTCCAGTGTTCAAGAGCGTATAGAAGTTGGCCTCAAAAATGCATTGCTCATATTTTGCTGGTCTTTCTCGCTTTCTTCCTAGGAAGTGCTGAACGCTTATCATTTCCTGCCAACATCATCTCTGCCTTCACATTTTCAGCCACTTGGAATCAAAGCTCTAAAAGAGCTGCTGTGGCTGTTTTCTGCACCTTCTCTATAAAAATAAATTGTCATTGATGTAGTCCAAGAGCTTGCTGGACAGTCAGTGTCCTGATGCTTCCCCAGTAGATCTCTGGATAAATGCAATCTCTTATTATCCATAAGTCCCATAGCATCGGAGGGCCATAGCATAGGACACTGCAGTGGACCGGAATGGATATCTGCCAAGCCCAGTATCTTGTCTGATGCCTGCCCCTGGCATGTGCCTAAAGAGCAGGACACGTGCTGAGGAAACCAGGGATTATCCTCCCCACTCTCTGAAGTACCTCCTCCTTTGGTCCTATCCATGAGCATCTCTGCACAAGGGAATGGGAATTGCTGATGTGTGGCTGGCTGGTAGAGTCCTGTTCAGACAGATATTCTCCATAAAAACTGCACTGAACTCACTACTCTTCAGCGGCAAGTAAATACAGAGAGCATCTTTTTCTAGCACCTCTCCTGAAGATGCTTGGCACTTTGCCACCTTGAACAAACATCCTTCTGAAATTGCTAAAACTGCAGTTATTGCATCAACTAGAACCTGGGGACTTTATTTCTAATATTCTTGACCTCTCCTTGGGGGGTTTAATAAAATAAGTGCCTTGTCCAAATCTCTTTTTTTGTATTATTACTTTTAACAATATGAACTGATTCACTATTCCCAAGCCCTTTTTTTCCTCAGCAATGTGAATGAGATCCTTGCCCTAAGTACTAAGTCACTGGTTTATTTATTTATTAAAAGCCTTAGAAGATTCGTTTTCCCTTCCTGGCTTTTGAAAGGGTTAGATCCATTTGATTTGTTCTACCTGCATCAGGGATTTGAGAAGAAATTACCACAATTTGTTTCATTCTCTCCTCTGTGCCTCCGTTTTCTGCTTGGCACCAGCTGTTGATTTGAGTCCCCTCTGCATCTCAGCTGTAGCCTCATTTCCCCTACAGCAGCTTCTCAGAAATGCATCCCTGGAGTGGTGGTGGGGGAACCTGCAGGTGGGTAGTGCAAGGGCCACCCACTTCTCTGGCTGCTCCTGGGGTCACCATGCTGCTTTGGGTCTTTCTGCACTGTTTGTGGCTCAGCTGACAGTGCTGAGGAGCGCAGCAACACCAGCACCATGCCCGGCACTTTTGGTTGTGATGTTTTATTTTAGGGTACGATGGTGAAGAGTGTAGGTAGGGGATCTCTTGCTCCTAGTGTGTCACCATAGTCCAAGACAGCTCCACCAGTAAGCAATTAGATGGACAGTACTTTTGGAGAAATGGGTGGTAAGGTGACCGTGAGTCCCCAGTTGTCAGACTGGAGACCTTGTGCAGGAGATACAGGGTATTTGCAGAGGAGTTAGACTTACGGAGTAATTTAAGATGGAAGGGACATCTGGAGGTCATCTGGTCCAGTCTTGTCATCTGGTCCAGTCTTGCCATCTGAAAGAGAAAAGTGGGCTCCAAAAACTTGTTGGTAAAACAGTTTGAAGGACCTTGTTTCTCCCCCCCTGGGGTGTGCTCCTGCCCCTCTCTGAGGGCTCTGGCTGCCCCAGCTGGGGTCGACTCTGGGATGGGGCCAAGTCTAGAGTGTGCAGGAAGCTTCGTCAGGGGCAGCCCCTTGGCTGGGGAGCTGCCTCTGAGCTCAGGACATCATCACTGGTCCCGAGCTATGCCATGGGGTGCCTGTGCCTGGTGGGCTCTGGGACTCACCTCGTGCCCAGGGCTTGCCTGGCATTCCTAGGATCACCATCACTGCACCCCTGTCCATGGGGCAGTGCCCTGCCCTTGCCCCGGGCTCCCGGCTTGCCAGCCCTGGCAGGGTGGCCACTCTGGCTGGACCCCACTGCAGACCCCGGATGCACCCCGAGGCCAGCTCCCCTCTGCCCTCCATCTGCTGCAGGAGAGAAGCCTGCTTTGGCAGAACGTCTTCTTAGGACCAAGTCTTACCTTAAACATGCGAGTAACCATCTGCATTGCAAAACATCTCTGAGACATGCTGCTCCTCTCAATGCATGCCAAAATGCGCCTGATGTAACTAGAACAAACGCCTTTTAAGTTTTGATAAACCAAAAGGGAATCTGAGCAATATTCAAGTGAGATTACCTTCATGCCAGGCGTGTTTGTCTCTGTAATAGCTTTTTCTGTTTGCCTCAAAGTTCCCATAAGAATATATGCTGTCACTTTGGGATACCAGCGAAGCTTCAGGAATATTTATTTCAGTTGGGCAAAATTAAAATGGGACTAGATCAGATGAGTGGAGATGCCCAGCCTGCAGGCCCGAAGGGTCACCCCTCGTGATGATTGTCCCAGCTTTCGGATGGGGCGTTCTCACCAAATCTGCAGCAGTTCAAAGAGGGTGAGAGATGCGCGCAGCTCTTGTAATAAACATAACTCAGCAACCGAATAAATAGCAGAGCATTTGGACAGGCTTTCATGTATTCTGTTGGTTAAGACATTGAATTTTGTGTCTGAAAACTATATTGCGGGATTTCTGAAGTGCAGCAGAGTTTGCAGGACCCTCCAGGAGAGCTGTTTTGTTCTGGGTGAACTGGAGGTCCCAGCAGTGGAGGAAGGTCTTGGTGTGATGGTAGAGACACGATGGGCTAGCATTACATCTGATCTGACATGTGGAAGAGATTAGATCTGGGATGGCTGGAGCAGTATTTGGGAAGGTTTGACAGAGTCTGAAGAGTTGAAGTTTGAATGGCTGCCATGATCCAGAGCTGCCGTGGCAATGAACCCTGAAGCCTAGGGGTGTGGGAAGGGGAGAGCTGCCAGAACCCGGAGTGGGGTGGCTTTTTGGTGGGGAAGAGCTTAACAGTGAGAGCCCCGTTGTCATGTGTCCCAGGCCAGGAGCTCTGGGGGGTGGCTCATGCTCCATCTACGATCCCCCTGGGGACCACTGCCTCCAGGGTGCATCAGAGGAGTGGCCGTGCTGCGTTTGTCTGCACATGGTGCTGGTGCCGCCTGTGCACAGGAATAGCCCCCTTCTAGAAAACATGGAGTGGTGAATGACAACAGTTTAACTGGGCTCAGCATCTTGAGGAAGGAGAGACACTGAAAACACTTGCTGTGCCAGCTTCCAAAGGGGAGTTTCAGAAAGATGAGAAATTCATGAGAAAGGCCTGAAAAATCAAAAGCAGTAGCAACATCCCTAAGGATGACATGGGAAGCGCTGCATGACCCAGAAAGAGCTGCACGAGGCAGGACCTTTGGAAGAGGAGATCATCAATAAGGCAGCAGGTCTGGGAGACCATCTGAGACCAAAGGGACCACTGGATGTGGGTTTGGGAAAGGCAACGTGAGCCACCAAGAGCAAGGTGAAGCTGTCTCCCAAAGGAGGAATTTGCGTGGACGCTGGTGGTATCTGACATCTTTGGCCAAGGTGAGGTCCCAGCGCAAGAGGCAGGATAGTGAGTGTCCCGAAGGAGAATTCCTTTACTGCCCTCCTCCCTTGAGCTGGCAGGGCAAATCAAGGTTTGGGAAGAGAAACTGTGTCAGTACTGTGATGGCAAGCATTGACAGGATTACACAACATATTTATGTTTAGCAGGTGGTGGCTACGTGGGGAGAGAAGGGCTTAAACTGTAATGGTATTTTGTTAGCAGAGGATTTCAGTTTCACCAGTCCAAAACATTAAAACTTTACATTATAAATGTTACAGTGATGTACAAATAACACATTAGAGTGGGTTGTTTTCCCCCATGCAGTGCTTTGATCTTTTTGATAGTACAGGCCTGGGAGCAGCAGAATGAATGATGGAGATGAAGAGCAAAGGCCAAATGGGACACGGGAGTGGGGAAACATATAGAGAGAGTAAAGCGAAGCGGATCACTGACCAGAACTAACGCTCAAGGATTTTGAGAGCTTTCCTTAGGTTTTCCTTCGTGTCAGGTTAATATGGAAACTAGGCACTTACGGGTATGATGCAGAGCATCATCTTAGAGAAAAGAAGTCATCCACATTAAAAATTACTTCTGCAATGACAACAATATAGCAGAAACTCACGCTGTTGTTTAAGTCGGGCTGACAGCCTTTCGGGGCGGCGTGCCAGTCCCTACTTCTGCCCGAGCTGGAGACTGCTCTTGGCATTGGCTCCTGACTCCTGCCCCGCAGCGGGCTCGGTGGGAGGCAGAGCTGCTGCCCCTGGGGCTGGCAGGCAGCCTATGACCAGGCAGCAGCTCTCTGTGTCTTCCAGAATCCTAATTCGGGACAGCCTGGGGCTCCGGGACACTGCAAACCCTCCAAAGCTGGTCTTTGTGCCTCCCTCGCTCTGCATCTCCGCATTGCTGGTCCCTGTACTAGAGGAAACTGTGAGACTTCAAAGGCCGATTGAGATTGTTGATAAATACAGGCAATGCATACTGCAAGGAGGAGATTCAGACAGCTTCTTCATTTTCCTGGATTTTAAGTTAACTGCAGTCCCACAGGCTTCCTTGTCAGTGCCTCCATGAAAAATCTGTCATTGAATCTCATTAAAATACAGAACAAAACATCAAAATGTATAAAATGAGATGGAAAATGATGTCAGTAACACGACAATACTGTTCTGTCACTTGATGGACACCTGGCTGGAGTGCAGCCCTGGTCGCCCCAGCCGAGCAGAGGACACGAGCGGTGCCTCAGGGTGGGCAGCGGCGCTGCTGAGGAGGGGTCCGCCAGCACCGCAGAGACCTGCCAGGTTTGTCCGGAGGAGGGGAAGTGCCAGTGAAACTGGGAGGCGACATTTAAAGCTACCAGAAGGAAATGCAATTTCCTTCACACCCAGCTGTGCCATGCAACTCCTGTGGCTTCATTTCTCACAGTTTGTACTTCATTGTGATCTATGCTTGTTGCGATGTACGGCCTGTGATTTAGACTTGTCATTTGACAGTCAGCTTGCTGATGAGGAATATGTTTCCTCAGGATCAGGGTGCCACCGTGGGCCTCTCTGGATGTCCAGTCCCTCCTCGGCTGGAGGTTCCCAGTAGGGTCCGAGTGGAGGTGTCCGTGCATTGCCTGTGCCAGCCCATGGGCAGATGAGTCCAATGGATGTCCTGGCTGTGCCGGAGGACCGCCGGCATCCTTGCTAGTGCACCGCTCCCAGTTAATCACTGTGATGTTGCCCTCCCAGACAAGCTTTTAAATCCACAGAATATTTCTGCTTGGGGCTCTTTCTTTCCTCTTTTAATTTTTTAACCTTTTTTTTTTTTTTTAAGGGGTGTCTGCCTGCAGCCACAGGGTCTCAGTGTGAGTGTCTTGTCCCTCACTTGCTATTTGCATGTCCTGTTAACAGAACAGCCCCTGCCCCTCTCCCAGTGCCTGCAGAGTGCACGTGGGTGTTCCTCTGTCCCCATGCAGGTTTGGAGAGGGGATGTGCTCAAAAGACCTGAGGTGGATTTTGGCATCGATGTGGGTTCCTGGCAGGATGTGAGTGGCTGTGCTGCTGTGTGGCTCAGAGCAACGGGCCGGGAGCGAAGGCAGTGCCCGGCATGCGGATGAGGGTTGCGAGGCCCTGCAGGTGTGAGCAGCTCACACCTCCTCGCTGGGGACCCGGAGAGCAGACAGCAGTGCAAAGTGGATCCAGCAGGTGGGCGATGCTGTCCCCAGTGAAGGTTTGCCAGGAAGGAAACTGCGTTGCAGTAGACAGTCAGATAGCATGGTTGCCTTCTCTGATGCAGTTCCCCGGTGTGTGCTGGGCTGGTTCCAGTGATATATTTTCTGGATAGTGATGTGTCACGACTCTCAACTTGTGGCTATCTACATTTCTCTGTGCATCCAGCTGCTTCTCCCAAATACGTTAGTAAAACAATTTTTTTCCTCCTCTCCAGCATCATCCAGCTGCGATCTCCAAGTGCTTCAGATTGGGAAGTGAGTTAATACTCTTGACTTCAGTCCTTGAGTTATAGGAGACAGCAGATTCTCTGCTTTGCTGCTGTCCCTGAGGAGCTGTAGGTGATGTCCCTTGACCCTGCCATGGTAACTTCTCTCCTTCATCTTCAGCCTCCTGCTGCCTGTCTCTGTGTATTTACCTGCTGTGTTACCCACCACCCTTCTCACCATCTCTGTGCCATTTCAGCACCATGTTTCTCAGTGCTCCAGCTGCAACTGCTGCCTGATGTGCCTGTGTGAGTGCTGGGCAGGAGCCAAGACGTCATTGCAGCCACCTCAGGGAGGCTTTGCCCACTGTGCAGGTACTGCCAGAAATTAAACAGGCAGTTTGGCAAGGTAAGAGACAGCATAGCGAATAGCAGCGAAGACATCCCAGTGCCTTTTTATCCATCGATGGCACAATCTAGTCTGAATATTGTGAGCGTTATTAGGCAACCTGCATTGAACAGAGCTGTGCAGGGTGAAGGCAGAGATGAATGCTGCAAATGAGCAGGGCCCTGGAGGTGCTCTCTTGTATGCGGAGACGTTGGAAAGAATGGGATTAAACAAGGAGGATGTGATTTAATGTAACGGTTGGTTTGGAGGAGCCATAAAACTGATAGTCTGTTCTGAGCAGGGTGGAGGTACCCGTTTGTAATGATGCCCTCCCCATAGTGATTCACTCCCATTTCTCACAGCGTCGCTGTTTCTGTAAATGTGAGCAGATACGCATTTATTTATAGATGATAGATGAGCAGGCAGGCAGAGTGGCGGCTGGTCAATACTGACTGCGCTCCTCAGTGGGGAGCGCACTCTGCTCTGAAGATGCCGCAGAGCCAGCTGCCCTGGAAAGGCACAAGGATGCTGTAGTGCAGGGAATCGGTAGATGATTTCAGTTTTGCCAGTCCAGAGTATTTAAAACATTGGCTGCAGGGCTGACTCACAACAAAAAGAAGCAGGGATGGAGCAATGAAATGATGAACTGTAAATGAGGTCGTTGTTGCCCATCAGATAATGAACCTGGGGAACTCCCTGTGCAGGCGCAGCATGTGCCCAGCACCCGGGGAGATGGAGAGGAGTGATGCTTCTGGCCAAGGCATGAGGACTCCTGCTCACAGGAGTTATGGCAGGGGTATTACAGCTCCTGTCAGGTGTTGTGGGAGTTTCTGACTGGGAGTAGAAAACTGCCTGTGTGGGGGCAGGTTATTCCTGGCTTGCTACTATGGAGTTTTATACCTTCTGCCTTATGAATTAACCCTGCCTGCCACTGGTGATTGTCCAGGCAGGACTTCAGTTCTGAATCCACATTGCCATTTCTAGGATTATACTGTTGTTTTGCCCTAAACTGTCTCAGTTACATAGGACGGTGCATGGCAAAGGCTGTCCTTCCTTGCTCTGTGGCTGTGCCAGCAGCGGGGCTGGGCTGGCAGTGCTGCCCTACGGTCTCAAGGCACCGGCCTTTTTCTGGGAAAGCACCCGTTCCCTCAGACAGCTTTTCAGCAGGCTCAGTGCTGAGTCCTCCTGGAGTTCAGTGCAGCAGCGTGAGCCGTCCAGCCCTGCTGTCTGCCAGCAAATGCTGCTCTGCTCCAGTAAGAGCATGGCCAGCTGCAGGGAGGTGGCTTATGCTTCTTCAGGCAAAGATGGGTCCAGTGTGTTTAAACTGGGCTAAGCCGCACGTACCAAAGTCCATAAAGTGTCTGCACACTTGCCAGTACGCCCTTGGTGCTTTGCTTCATCTGATGCTGCAGGAGTGGTGCTCACCTCCAGCACAACTGTCTGCTTCACCCAGAGTCTCAGAGCACAAAACAGATGCTGGTGCCAGGGGCTTTCCTGAGCACAGGAGGGACTGCAGTAACGCCAGCACCACATACCCCGGTGCGAGCTGCCTGCACACTGTGCAAGTGGGCATGAGGCCAGAAGGAGAGGAGGGAGCAGTGCTCATGGCACCTTGTTCAGCAGGGATTTTGGCTCCAGGACAGCCAACTTTGAGACACACACTAAATCTGGAAGGCTGGTCTGTAATCCCAGTTTTTACCTGCTTCTCCCAAACAAGTGCCCTAATGCAAGGCCAGAATGATTAAGCATCTCCTCCTTTGTAGGCTCATTTTGGCATTACAGTTCTTGTCTGCTTGCTTAGACTGTGGCCATGGTTTGGCAGGAGTTTGGCTCTGGTTTGGACGGTGCAAGCTCTTGGATGACGTGCTGTTTTGGGAGGGTCATTAGGCTACACCTCTGGGACGTAAGGCTGCAGCTTCCCCAGACTGCCTGCCACTCCATGGCACGCGTGGCCACCCGCTTTCCATCCCAGCCAGGGCTGGGCATGGCGCTGGCATTGTGCACCCAGACCTCTGGGGCATCTCTGCTGCCTCCATGGGAAATTCAGTCCCATAGGCTCGCAGGAGGGACCAGGCACCTGGGAGTGGTAAAGAGGCGCCCCAGTTATGGGGCTGGGCTTCAGCCCAAAATATCAGATATTTTAAGAATATTATGTCTCGGTTTAATGTTTATGTGGCTCATAACCAGTGTGTAGAAGTCTCTCTGTAAGACTGCCAAAGGTACTCAGGACCCCTGGAGCTTTCTGGTGTGAGCCATATGGAGTGACCCAGTGCTGAAGCAATGAACGGATTGTCATTGCCATTTCAATGATGTGGTATTTATTACACATTTTTATATGGCTCCCGAGCTATGGTATCTGCACCCCAAATAAGACCACACTTTATGGCTTGGCATGAAATTGCTAATATTGCCTGGAATTCAGCATTGCTGACACTGGGTAGCAATCTCAGCTGTTGTAAAGTGGTGTTGTTTCCCATTTATGGAGCTATTACTTTACAGTGGGTAGAAGTCTCGCCGGTGGCATTTACTGAGCTAGACTGCTCGTAGTGAAGATTTTTTTTTAGCTGGTTTTAATCTTTCTGTTCAAATATCTTCCAATCTGAAATTTTCCAGGTTTTTCATTGCTTCTGGCTCAGTTTCAGTTAAAATGGACTGGAATTTTTTAAATGAGGCAAGGTGAAGGAAAAATGGTTGCAATATATTCTTTGAGTAGACATGATGCTTTAAAAAAACCCCAGCGTGATAGAAAGCTAGTATTTTACATTGGTGTTAGCAGTGAAGCAAATAGGTGACAGTTAGTGCTTCAGAGGAAATGAATTCTGATTTTGCATGGTAGTAGGGATTAGAAAAATCAGGGTTTGTAGTTGCAGATTTATTTGTAAATGGCAGTCTACTAAATTAGGGTCCCATGAACGCTGTTGTGGTCTAGGTCATATCTCTACAGAGAGATTTACCTTGGCTTCGCTTCCCCTCTGCTGCAGTCACTTACTGATCCTTGCCCCAGCAAAACTACATGGACGCCTAATTGAGCGTGCAGATTAGAAAGCCGTGCAGGTCCTTGTCTCCTAGGTGTGCCGTGAGACAGTGATGGACATTCATGTCTTTGATCGCACTAAGCATTTGAGCTGGCAGTGACAGTTCTAGCTCAGAATCCTGAACCAGACCCTGAAATTCACAGCCCATATAAATATCTGCCTTGGAGCAGTGTGGGGAGCCCTTTCCTGCAGCACCTTACTCTCATTTCTCATAGCACAGCTGTCCGTGTCAAGGTGAAGAGGATGACAGATGAGCAGCGGGTCAGAGGTGGTTTGATGAGCACTGGAGAGGCCACCTTGGGTGCTTCCGTGTCCCTTGGTCAGTGTGTGTGCTGTGCTCCCTGGGGCACACCATGGAGCCAGCCCTAGCAAGACACTGGTGTGGCTGCGACGTGGCTAGTCAGCGGATGTGTGTGCTTTGGCACGCTTTTCCCTCCACGCTGCAGCTCACCTTGGGATCCCCAGTGCTGGACCAGGAGAGGATGGCTGCAGGGCATGCGGCCTGAGGTGCGGACGTGCAGCCTTATCTTCTGGTGCTTCTACAGCTGCCAGTGCAGGTTTTGTAAAGGCTATCAACTTTAACTTGCATTCTCCTCTGAGGAGTGCCCATCGCTGCTGTTCAAACGTTGGTGAGGGCGAGCGCTGTGCCCAAACCCAGTGTGGAGCTGAGCATTTGGCTTGCAAATGGTAGCAGAAACCTGAGGTTGTGATGGTTTCTTGCTCCCACCTCCACGCCGCAGAGCTCCGGTCAGGCGGGCTTCGGCTATTTTCTGCCCAGCTGATGAGCATGTGAGTTCAGGTGGCTGTGGACAGCATTGCCTTTTGAGCTGCTGTTTGCCCAGAAGTGTGATCAGACATTTGTTCCTAATATGTGACTCTTATGTCCTCCTCCACACCTTCTTCTGCGTGATCTTTCACACTTCCTTTATTCCAGGATCACTGGAGCAAAACAGCTCATCTTCAATCTGGAATCCCCGGCACTGTGCCAGTTTTCTGTGCAAAGCCTTCCCTAACGAACACAGCAGACACAGTGGTGTCTGCCTTCCTCGTTGCAAGCCATCGCCTTCTCAGACTCTGTTTGGAGTTCCCATAATTGTAAAATTACCCTTTGTACCTTTTGGGAAAATGTTTCTTGCCTTGTTTGTGCCTGTGGACAGTTTTGGGTCCCACTCTGGCTGCTTTAGTCTGTGGGTGTCACTGAAGTAGGTTGTTGCCCGTATCAATTTTCCCCTCTGTAGAATAGACGTGGTTGTACTTGCTGCTCTTGAAGCAATATAGTATCCTTCTATGACTTGATAACTTCATTAAAAAAAGGTGCTACTGGTCCACTGCTGTCATGTGCCACCTCCTTTAGAAATCTGAGATGAAGATTATCCAGTGTCCTGTCTGAACACAACAAACACTAGGGTTTGCCTGCATTTTGTATGTGTTGATTTCCATAGTCTTGACTCCATTAGCCAGTCAACCTTTGTGTTACATTCTTATCAAAAACCAAGGCAAAGCATTAATTTAATTTTTAGACTATCTTTATACCACTCTCACCACAAAGCACCTCACCTCTTTTGTCTGTGTTCTTTTTTCTGAGTGCCTGAAGAGTTTTTCCCTGCTTGCTTTGATTTCCTTTGTAAGGTTTTCCCACTGCTGCAGTTACCCAATCCTCATCTTTCCACTGCCTTCTCACACAGAACCCTTTCCAGAATTTTAGCTGCTTATTCCTGAACCCTCCACTCCCAATTTGTTGCGTCTATTGAGAGAAAGAGACCTAAACTGCCCTCCCAGCAGTGAATTACGCACATGGGTGCACTAAGTCACTTTGGGGTCTCAGACTGGAGTCATCCAGCAAAAAGAAGGAAGCTACAGGTGAGTATATCCATCAATTTAGGAAGGGATTTGAAATGCTCTCTTTAGGTACAGACCAGCTTCTCTCTAGGTGAAGTTAGGAATAAACTTCCCTGGTGGACGATCCACCTGATGTTTTGGTTTTTTTCCTGGAAGAAGCTGATACCAATCGCTACCAGGATTCAAAGGACTGCTAAGCTGGTGGGGACTGGGAGCCTGTGCCTGTCTGAACAACTGAGTGGGCTGTTGAAATGATTTTACATACAGAAGGATCAGCTGAGTCTTGTGCTGAGAACGAGGATGGCTCTGAACTTCTCCTTAACAACAAAGTTCCAGGTTAAACTGTGGTGGCACATCAGATTCGATGCCTGCCTCACCAGAGGATCCCCTGTGCTTGCAGAGCTCAGGACTGGCAGCAATGGGCTTGGGAGAAGACTCCTCTGGTCACACAGTTCAGAAAAAGGAGCTGTCATCATTCAGAGCACAACCCAACATCAACCCTCCTGAATATGATGAAGGCCTGCAAAAGCCAAGTGTGCCTTGCAGGGGACCAGCAAGCACGAGCAGCATGGTTTCTGCACAGAGCACTGGTTGAGCATCGCTGACTTTTGTGTCCTGATGTGCTGTCCATATTTTCAAGAGGAATTTGGAGACACGTTGGGAGAGACAAGAACTACTACTGTTCTAGTCCAGCTGTACGGTGGAGGGCTAGTGCAGGGATGATGGGGTGCCATGCTCTAGCCAGGGAGCATCGTTTTGAAGGCAATGTCTGTGGTCTCTGGTAGAGGAAGGTTAGATTAAGTGACTGCACTGATCTTACTTGAAATTTTAGCAGCCATTTTTAGCCTTTGTCTCAGCTTAGGCTCTCTGGTGTCAGAAGCTACCAGTGCCCTGGAAGCCCTTGTTACTGAAACACGTGCGTGTGAGATGAGACTTCCCAGTGTGGGCCTGGGTTTTTGCCTGTCCCACACACTGGCATGGCGTCTTCTCTTCTAGGTCATCTCTTGCCTCTGACGCTCTCCATTCTCTTCTCAATTTTACCAAGCTTCTCTCAGCTGCAGCCGTTGCGTGTCATTCTCCATGGTGTCCTGGAAGATGTCTTCATCCTTTTCTGACAAGGCTGGAGGTGTCTGCACTGAAAGCAGCTGAAGGAAGCGTCCTCCAGCAGGACGGTGCGTGGGCACGGTGTTACAGGGCTTCTGCAGTTTTCATAGTATCGTAGAGGGACACGGTTGCCCAAGAGCTTCACACCAGCATTACTCTGGGTGAAATGACAGATCCTGGAACGTTGTTGGTGGCATCCTGGCCATGCTGCCCCTCATGCACACAAGGCCAAGGGCGGGCACAGGTCTGGCCTGTGGTCCATGGATCATGGTGGTGCAGAGAAGGGGGATTTGGGCATGGGAAGAATGGGTGAGCCTTTGGGGACAGGAGGGACTTGGACAGGAGAGACAAAGCCAGCCTGCTGGTACTGAGAAGTGACAGGTCATGGAGAGCATTTAAACCAACATTTACAGGAAAGCCTGAGGGAGTTTAAATGTGAAATTGTGGAATTTCTGGCCGAGGTTTGAAACCCATCATTGCAAACTGCCACTGTGCCAGAGGACTGGGGTTGCCAACATGCCCTTAGCAAGACCTGTTTCAGTACGACAAGGGGTAATGGCTTTAAACTAAAAGAGGAGAGATTCAGACTAGATCTAAGGAAGAAGCTTTTTACAATGAGGGTGGTGAGATACTGGCCCAGGTTGCCCAGAGAGGTGGTAGGTGCTCCATCCCTGGAAACATTCCAGGCCAGGTTGGACAGGGCTGTGAGCAACCTGATCTAGTGGAAGGTGTCTCTGCTCATGGCAGGGAGTTGGACTAGATGGCCTTTAAAGGTCCCTTCCAACCCAAACTATCCTATGATTCTATGTTCCCCATCGACCAGAAGGGCTGCAGAGGGGATCCAGGAAGCTGTTAAAATCCTTTGTATGATGGTGGTGTCTGCAGTCAGTAAAGGATAAGGTCACTGAGCATGTGGAGAAGGACAGCCTGTTGGGAAGGAATCAGCATGGATTTTGTGAAGGGACACTTGCCTTACTGACCTTATAGAGGAGCTGTACAAGATGTCAGCAAACCTCTGGCTAGTGAACAAAATATATTTGGATTTTCAGAAAAGCTTTAGATAAGCTTTCCTTATGACTTGAAAGCTTGTTACAGGGAGAAAGCAAACAGTGGGACTTAAATGTAATTTTTCAGGATGGCAAACAGTCAGCAGTGGGGTACCTGGGGATGGTGTTGGGACCTATCTCCTCTGTTTTCATCAGTGAGCTGCAGAAGGGATCATGCATGAAACCTTCATGTCTCTGGATGCTACAGAGTTTTTTGAGTAGCCACATGGTGTGTCAATGCTGATGAACTCCGGGAGGACTCCCAAACTGAGAGGGCAAAAGGTGGCAGATGGGCCACCATGTAGATGCATGCAAAGTAATGCTTCTAGGGAGGAACCACCTATACATGCTGCATGATGCTGAATATGAAGATGACCGGCCTGGCTGAAC
>VYXH01004958.1:0-21738 GCA_013397275.1 Burhinus bistriatus
TGGCCCAAACCACGACACATAGCATGTGGGTATGATATAGTTCCCCTGAATTTGATGGGTTTGTCTAAATCTGCTCCCTGCGCTGCTCTGTAATTGCTTATCCAAAGAGTATTGGTTTAAATAATCTCCTTTTCAGAGCTCAGTCTGCCTGTATTCCTGTAACCTTTGCATTACAAAATATTTCGGTGTTTCTATATAAGCATATAAATGGAAGTCCTACTCCTGAAATTAATGTGGGAAACGTTCCCTTTACATTTTAGGAGTACAGACAGAATTGTAGGATCAGGGAATAGTTTGGGTTGGAAGGGACCTTAAAGATCATCTCGTTCCACCCCCCTGCCATGGGCAGGGACACCTCCCACTAGACCAGGTTGCTCCAGGTTGTCCAGCCTGGCCTTGAACACCTCCAGGGATGGGGCAGCCACAGCTTCTCTGGGCAACCTGGGCCAGGGTCTCACCACCCTCACAGCAAAGAATTTCTTCCTGATATCTCATCTAAATCTCCCCTCTGTCAGTTTAAAGCCATTCCCCCTCGTCCTATGGCTCCACTCCCTGATCCAGAGTCCCTCCCCAGCTTTCCTGGAGTCCCGTTAGGGACTGGAAAGCTGCTCGAAGGTCTCCCCAGAGCCTTCTCTTCTCCAGGCTGAACAACCCCAACTCTCTCAGCCTGTCCTCACAGCAGAGGGGCCCCGTGGCCTCCTCTGGCCCCGCTCCAACAGGTCCGTGTCCTTCTGCTGTTGGTGTCCCCAGCGCTGGCGGCAGCACTGCAGGGGAGTCTCCCCAGAGCGGAGCAGAGGGGCGGAATCCCCTCCCTGGCCCTGCTGCCCACGCTGCTGGGGATGTAGCCCAGGATGTGGTTGACCTTCTGGGCTGCCAGTGCACATTGCTGGCTCATGTTGAGCTTCTCATCCACCAACACCCCCAAGTCCCTCTCCTCAGGGCTGCTCTCCATCCATTCTCCGCCCAGCCTGGGTTTGTGCTTGGGATTGCTCTGACCCAGGTGCAGGACTTGGCCTTGTTGAACTTCATGAGGTTCGCATGGGCAGAAGACAAATACCTTCTTATTCCTGAGTATCGGCAGAGAGAGTTTTCTTCTGTTTCCTTCACTCTCTTCTTTCCTGCAAAACCCCCTCTCCCAAACATGAGTTTTACTCTGTGAATGCAGGCTGGTCTATCGGTTGTGGCCAGGACCTTCTGCACGGTGTGGGTGCTGTTGGCAGCACCCGCAGGAGGGGATGCTGCAGCTCCCAGCCCGGGCACCCACCCGCTGCCCCGGCCATTCCCTGCCTGCGCAGGCTGAGTTTTGCTGGCTTGGGGAAACTTGTCTGTTGGATTCGTGATTTGCTGCCTTTCTCATGCGGAAGAGGAGTTTGGTTACCTGACTTTTTTATAATTGTATCGTTCGATATAAGCAGTTTCTGAAAGCTTTGTCTGTGCTTTTGGGTCTTGCTGCCTGATTTATGCTCCTTTGGAGTCACTCCAGAAGCCAACATGCGCTGGCAGGTACCGGCGTTTTGGCATAAGGTTTTGTAAGGGTATAAATCAGGGGCAAAGTGCCCTTGGAAGATGCTTGACTGTATTCTCCAATGCAGTAAGAACTCGGTTTGAGACCCATGTTTTATACGAGGCAATACGCTGAAACCCCAACAAAGTTGGCATTTAATATCCCGCTTAGTTTTCCCAAAGGTTTTCTGATGGATTTATGAATTCGCCCCTTATAATATGGCAGTGAATACCGAGGTAGTGATCTACAGTCAATGTTCAGTTCTGGAACTTGCTTTACAAAACCCGAAAGCCTGTCCTTAAATGACCGAAATAGCTTGAACTTTCCCTGTACACCGGGCTATTGGGCTGAGGCTTGTGCAGGAGAGGCTGCCCATCTGTCTGGGTAACGAGAGTGCTGCAAGTGTGACCTTGCCTCGAATTTGACCTTTAAGCTCTGTTTTTGGAAGGTCTGTGTATTTTGAAGCTATATATTATTCTCTAAAAAATTGCAGAGTACCGACATGTTTTCTCTTGCCTCCCGGTAACTTGAGACAACGCAATTGACTACGCTACGCTCTGCAGCGCCCATGCAGAAACCAACCACTTTTGATGACATCTGTTGGAGAACGCTGTACTCCATGCTTTATTTATAACGCAGGCAGTGAGCTGTGTTTTCTGACGAAGTTTTGAGAGCAAAGTTGATCATTCGCTCCCCGGAGGAGCTGAGAGATGCGGCGAGGGCGGAGGGTCCCGTCCCCAGTGCTGCGGGTGCCGGCGGGGGCACAGCCGGGCTGGGGGCAGAAGTGGCCCAGGCGAGCGGCTGCAGGAGATGCCGGTGGGACAAGAGCTGAGGTTCGGAGAGAGGCGGCCGTGCTGGAAAGCTGTGATATTCCACAGGGCAAGGGTGTCAGATGTGGTTTGCCTTTTGGAGGTGATAGGCTGAAGTGAATCATGCAAACATGGTTTCCAGCGTATAATCTTCAGACTTTATTAGAGTCCTAAAAGGACAAGGAAAAGGCAGCAAACCGAGAGGAAGGAGAGTAGTAGAAGATAGTGAATCCTAAATTTTAATTGGCTTTATTTACAAAGTTTTTTCTTGTGTAACAGTTTTCCTCCTGTCTAAATGTCTTCCCAAATTTCTGATTATTATGACAGATAGTATAATTTGTGTTTTCACCTAATCCATACAATCAGAATAAATGTTTTTATCAAATCTTTCTATGGAAGAAGTATGCATCAAATATTAAGCAAGTAAAGGAAATTTCACTTCTGTAAGAAGTATGAAAAGGACCCTGTGCTGGGGTTTCCATGAGTGGGTTGTTGTATGATACAAACTGTATTATCTGTTTTAATTTCTTCTCTTTCTGTCACGGAGTTATGGAATGGCTGGGAGAGGCTGTTTTATGAGGCTGGCCAGATTTGATAATCTATTTGATCCACCTTCCTCTACAATCTAGCACGTAAACAGTGAAGGGATCTCAAACCATGAGCAGGGGAAGGCTGCATGGCTGGGACTGATGAAACACGGTGTGGGACACCACAGCCAAGTGTCAAAATAGATTTCTTGTTTTCTGTTTTAAATTACATTAGAAAGTAATAAAGCTTAGTATTAATGTCTAAACTAGCTTTAAATATTGAGTTTTAACTTTTTTTTTCCTTCTTTCTTGTTTCCCCATGAAAGAGAAGCCGCGTCATCAGTCAAGGTATAACTCACTTGGCTACAGGAGAGCCCAGGGACTGCCCTGACCACAGGTAGCAGGTCTCTCTCTGGTGTCTGTCAGAGTGTTTGCACACAAAGTAGAAGGAAGACTGAATCCGTGTTGGTATGACTACAGAAAAAAGTGAGGTTTTCCATAAGGGAATGGGATTTGCAGCCCCAAGCCGCTGCCAGGGACCAGGCAGAGGCCGAACCCCAGGTCCCACCTCCCGCCAAGCGCAGAGCCCAGGGCTAGGGGCAGCGGGCAATCCTGCCCAGTGCTGGGTGGTCTTGTTCTCCCTGCGATTCATTCAAAGGTGCTGGTGCTCTGCTGCTCCCTGGGTGCTGGTGGGTGCATGCCGAGACCTCTGCTGAGGAGTCTCCCCAGTGTGGGGCAGCTCAGACCGGCGAGCTGCCAGGTTCAGGGGCTTGGCAGCTGCCCAGGGGCGGAAAACACCATTTCCCTTCAGTTTTAACTGTAGCCAAATGGGATTTTTTGTTTTTTTTCCTTTGTGTAGCAAGTTTGGATTTTCTTTGTGTAGCATAACAGGAAATGGAATCAATAAAACTAAATCAGCAAATCAGTCTTCCTTAGAAAATTCCTTTTCCAGGAAAGTTAAAGAACTTGAAAGAAATAAACCCAATCTAAAATCCAACTTCATTTTTCATTTCTCATTCTACCAAACAAGCCACAGGCTAAGAAAATCATATTTTTTCTCCTTCAAATAAACACATCTCTGTGCTTTCAGAGCCTCAATTTTGATGGAACAACCACTTTTCCTTCCCCCAAAACAACATCAGCCCCTAAAAAGAAGTTTGTAGCCTCTGTGTGGGTGGCAAAGGATTTCTAACATGGCCAAGCCATGAAGTTCACCGAAATAGAGAGTTGCTTTTCAGTTTCCCCAGTTGTCATGCTGGCCTGCACGTGCTGATCAGATCAAACGCTAAAATCTCACCCTGCTTCTATATATAGTTTCCAGAGTTCAGCTTTGTGTTCCCTGCATCCCTCCACTATTTTGTAACAGCTGTGCAAAATCACACATTCAAGACTCTCGTCTTGAACCTCTCATTTACTTATTAAGTTGTTTTTCTTAAAAATTTCATTACAAGTTATTTATTGGGATTTAAAGCCGTTGTTATGTCCTGCATATAAAAAAACTATGCAAGGAGCTGAAGTAAAAATGCATATTCTCTTAACTAAGGAAGAATATCATACCTGCACCTCTCAGGCATCAGCTCCTCGTGTTTGCTATTGCTTAATTGCGGAGCAGGAGTAACACATTTCAAACCACCTTTAGCTAAAGCTGCAAGTTTAGCCTTGCCCAGCCCAGTACCCCTGTGCTGGGCACCTAAAAAATGTACAGTGAAGGATGTTTGCTCTCTGAAGAAAACTACAGGGAGAAGGGCAAGAGAGAGCTGCCGCCTCTGCGGTGCTGCCGTCTCGAAGAGGACAGCACATTGGAATGCCTGGTTAGCAAACATCTCCATTACCAGTAAAATGCTAAAAGAAAATAAAATTGAGATAAAGTCTCAAAATACATCATAAAAATTAAGCTGTTTTCTAGGAACAGTAGTTGTCTTACTGCAACTGAAACGACACGCTTGAAATGCATGGCTGAAGAGAGTGAGACGGATTATTTCTGTATCATAGAGTAAGGGGGAATATTTCTGTGTCATAGTGAGGGTGTCTCAGTCAACGTTCATGCAGGGTTATCCCTATTTCATGTTGTTTTCTGTCAAAGATGAGGCAAGAAAATCTAAATATTCAGGAACTTTTTTTTTTTTTTAAAAAGTTATCTCCTGCATGTTAAAATTTGTGTTCAGTTGTTCTTGCTCATTGTTTAATCTTGTAAGGTGATATTTGCTGAAGGAGGGAGGTGTTCATCTCACTGTTGGTGCTGGTTCAGAGCTGTCCTCAGTGATCTTCTGTACACACTCAGTAAACATCAACAGATCCAAAACAGCCCTAAATCATTTCTTATCCATTGATCCTTCTGGTGCACTGCGTTAATTCCCCAACCTCAAAATCTCTCTGCCGCCAGTAATATTGGAAAATCTATTGGTAAGATCTTTCTTTTGGGAAAAATCTCAGAAAATGTTACGGCAGTACTGATACGGTTTCCCCGGAGTACACCTGGAGTTACTTTTCCGCAGGGAAAGCCCCCGTGCAGCCCAGCCCTGGCGTGGGGGCTGCGAGACCAAGCTGGCACCCTTGGGCTGCTGAAAGCTCCTCCAGCGCATGGTCCGCCACACCCCGCACCACAAAACAGCCTCAACATGATAATTTGTTCTGACTTTGTCTCTTGAAGCCAGAAGGCATTGCCTATGGGGTCGGGAAATGGAAAGCTGCAACACGAGCATCTGTAATTTGCCTGGCCCAAATGAGGGTGGAGGATGGTGTGGAAGTCTTCATCACTCATTCCTTCTAAAAGTTTCCTGGCTTTTTTAGTGATTTCCATTTATTAATTGTTATTTTTTCATGAGAAAAGATAGTAAGAAGTATAACTTTGATCCCCTGGGCATATGCATGTGCCTGCCCGAGAGCGCAGGGCTCACTGCCGTACACGGGAGGTGAGGGAGGTTTTTCTCTGCGGGCTGCGGGGGGAGGTTTTCCTTCCCGTCTTGCTCAGGAGGTAGAGATGTGGATGCACAATAGCCCGGAGCAGGAATTTTCCTAGCGGTAATGTGGATCACAAGTCTCTCTCAAAATAGCTCGTATTTGTTCTGTGTTCTTAACCTGTGACGTTATTTTATAAGAAAGAAAGTAAATTTTAGAAGAAGGAAAGTAAATCAGTGAGCCTGGGCATCCACGGTTGTGCTGAGCTACCCTGTTGTGTCTTGAGGCCTAGCTGAAGTTTATAAACACCAGCTTGTGATCTTTGGATGAAAAATATCATTTAAGATGAAATTATTATTATTATTAGCATTGATGATTTTGACATAGAGTGTCCTGTAATGGCAAGCGAAGCCAACATGCTGTTATCCCGAACGGCCACATTTCATCTCCTCTTGGCAGCAGCCATGTGTATTTGCCATTGGGGTGCCAAGTATCAAATGTAATTTTTAGGATTTTTTAAAGTAAAGTCAAAGAAAAAGACAGTGGTTTAGGAATCACTGGAAAACACTGTTCTTAACAGGGAAGAGCACACCTGAGCAGCAGACAGTACCTTCCAGATGGAATTTGTACGTGCTCAGCCCAGAGAGCTACAAAGAGCTTTGATCTAAGACAGGATTTCCAGCGCGGATCTCGCACTGCTGATGACCCAGGCAAGAAGGTACACGAGCGAAATACAGCAGCTCTCCCCTCCCTCCACCGGGGAGGCAGGAGATCTCCATTTGCCAGTTTGGCGGAGGTCTCTTGGCTGCTGCGCAGCTTCCCAGCTCCGTGCCGGTTGCTCGGCCACCTCCATCCCTTCTCCACCAGATCCCCCCGCAGCAGGTCAGCCCTGCAGCCACTTCCCCGCAGCCGTGCCTCGGGCGCTGCCCCAGCCAACACGGCGCCTTTCCTTTCCGTGAGTTCCTTTTCCTCTCCCCAAAACCAGTATCGTGCTCTGCCTTTCCCAGCGAGGGCACAGCAGCAGCCGACCTCTCACTAACAGCACGCGGAACGCACCCGAGCTCGTCTGGGAGCTGAGCTGGCATTTTGCAATATCTATTTTTAATGCTGGCCAAATATAAATAACTCTGTTACAATTCCATTTGTGGTAAGAAATGAATGATTTGATTTAGAGTAAATTGAGTCTAAGATGCCTGCTTGGCGCTACACCTCGGGGTTGCCCAGAGGGAGACTTTCTCTGGTAGCGCTTGCATTGGCAGAGGCTCTCACGCTTGCGGGCAAATGAAACCTTCGTGGAAGAGAAATTAGTACTAAACAGCACCACCAGGGCAAGCTGAATGTGCACTTTCCATTGGTATCTTTTTTGTTTTGCATACAAGAAGGGAAATTTTTCCAAAGAATCAATATGAGAAGTTTGATGTCAGTGGAAAAACTTGAATATAGAGCACCCCAGGGTAGTTACTAATAAAAGGGCAGGTGATCCTCATAGTTTCTGTAGTGTATGCATTTAAATAATTGCTAGATCTGCAGTAATTGCTGGAACTTGACTACCTATGAAGGAAGACATTAAAATGTAAAGGTTTGACCATTGCTAAAATAAAATAACTGAATAAAACCACACTTGCAGGTGGAAGCTTGTGACTTCTGTTCCTGGTCACTTTTGCTGATTTTCAGTTGCTGAGCTGTACTGGGAGCTTCCTGCGCTCCAGGGAACTCAGCAGAGGAAAGTGAAAACAAAATCTCTGGAAACAACTGTCTTTGTCTTTCCTCTGGCTTGTAAATCAAAATGTCTTTACTAAAATAACAAGAAAACATTTCAGCAGCTAATTGTAAAAGAGAATATGTACAATATGTACACTTGCATGTACTTGTACAGTCGGCATATAGAGAATAAAGTTAATTTATCTGATGCAGTTACTTGATGTGGTATTCCTCAAGATCTGCCACGGTGCTCACAGCTCGGTTCCAGACCTGTAATAGGAGAAGACACCTCCCTCGTATATAATTGTGTTATGGTTTTGGTCAAAGCACTTCACTGCGTATAACCAGGGCGGTGCCCTGAAACAGTTTTTATTTGTCTGTATGAAGCCCAAACTGACCAGAAACCCTCTGCCTTCCTCTTGTCGTGAGCTGCTGCACAGTTTCAGAGTCTTTGTGCTTGGTTATCCCTGCGGACAGGGACCCCGCGGAAGGTTTTGGTGTCTCTGCGTGTGTCTGGAGTCAAATGAAATGAACGCTGCTGGACACACAGTGGGTACATTTCTCACCATGGGTATGTCATATTACAAAAAGATATTGCTAAGGCTGGAAACTCAAGTCCTTGAGGTTTGGGAAATGCATTCTTGACTTAACATCTTTGTGGATTTGTGATGATTTACTCTTTAATTACACGGTGACTGATACACTGTCCATGTGGCTCACCGCATGCACACTACTCGCACCCTCCTGTATAGCCAGAATGATGAATTTCTTCATGGGATCTCCTGTAGTGCTGTTCCTACTCACGCTTGAATGCTTCAGAAAGTTAATTAATTTTCTTCCCAACACTCCTGTGAGAGGAGTGGGCATTATCTGCATTTTGTAAATAGAAAACTAAGGTACAGAAAAATTAAGGTCAAAAAAAATCTGTTAATTTTGCCATATCTGACGTGCCTCATAGCTGTTTCTTCAGAAAAACTGGTACTATTAATTACTTCCATATTTAATCATAGAAAGTGTAAAATACAGTACTGGAAGGGATATCAAGTCATGTAGTAAATCCCCTTGCCCTGGGTAGGATAAATTCTAGAATATCCAGGTGGGATAAATGCCTAACCCTTTATGATGGAGATTTTATAACTCTCCTAGTTGATCTATTCAAGTGCTTAACTATCTCTTACACTTTGAAAGATTTTTGTAATGTCTGTTTTCCACCTTCCTTGCTTCAATTTAAACCCCTTACATTTTGCTTCCTCCCTGGGGAAGAGGAAAACCAGATTATTTCCATTTTCTTTGCATCAGCCCTTTGCATATTTGAAGACTGTTATCAGACCTCTCAATTTTTTTCTCTACATAACACAGCCAGCTGCTTCATCTTTCCTCATAGGCAATGCTTTCTTCAGCCCTGGCTGGTTTTGGTGCTTCCTTTGGACACTCTCTGGGAGCAACACATCCTCCTGCAAAGCACGGCGCCCAACGGGTTGCGCTCCCGCCTTGCTTTTATCCCCAGATACACTTTCCTGTGGCTGTTTGGGGTTTTGTCTTCACCTTGTCATCCACTGCAGTCTCCAGAGACTTTCCTGGAGAACAAAGTCTTAAAGAGTAATTCCTCTGTAACATAATTGAACCTGTTGATGGAATTCATTATCCGTCTGTAGGTACAACACTTCGCGTTTGTCCTTGATGAATTGAACCCTATTTATTTCAGGCTATTTCTACTCAATAGGAAGCAACTATGGTTGCAACCTAGCATTTTTGCAAGCTAGATCTCAGTGTCTCAAACTGGGTATCTGAACATGTGAAACATCGGGTTAGTCATATAATCACAGAATCACCTAGGTTGGAAGGGACCTTTAAGATCATCAAGTCCAACCGTTACCCTAACACTGCCAAACCCACCACTAAACCATGTCCCTCAGCACCACGTCTACCCATCTTTTAAATACCTCCAGGGATGGCAACTCCACCCCTTCCCTGGGCAACCTGTTCCAATGTTTGATAACCCTTTCGGTGGAGAAATTTTTCCTCATATCTAATCTAAACCTCCTCTGGCGCAACTTGAGGCCATTTCCTCTTGTCCTATCGCCTGTTACTTGGGAGAAGACACCGACCCCCCCGGCAACAACCTCCTCTCCGGTAGTTGTAGAGAGCGAGAAGGTCTCTACACCTTAATAAAAAGGTGGGCTTGTGTAAGTGAGTTCCCCGTGTGAGGGAGCTGCTGGAGGTGCAGGGAGAGAGGGTGAGTGTCTGGTGGGGAAGGGCAAGACCCTGTCACAGCGCTCGTGCTCCAAGCAACATCATCAGTTCTGGCTTTGCCTTGGTTTTCTGAGAGCTTTCCTTTTGTAACATGCATTTTTGTAATGTCATAAATTTTAATCGTATAATTACCTTGGCTTTAAGAAGAACAAACTGCAAAACTAAAAAAGATTTCCCTTCTGCATCCTTAGGCAGGCCTCCCTTGCGCATGGTGGAAGAAACCACACGGTTTATTCCGGTTTTGATAGGATTTGTTTATGGGAAAAGCTGTGAAGCCAGTGGCAGGAGAGGCTGGAAGAGGAATGGCTCCCGCTCTTCCAAAGTTTTTTGGAAATTGGGTTATCAAACTCAGAATTATGTAATGAATAAAATTAATACACAAAAACAGGTAGAAAAAACACTACGTGTATGGATAAAAATATTCTGTGTTTTTGGGGGATTTTTTTTTGTTTCAGTATCCATAGGGACCAGTCAGGTATTTTTATAAAAACAATTGTTATTATTAAAGGTCTAAGAAATATTTGGAATATTTCCTCTCAACATCAATGAAATTTCCCTTTCTTTGGCTGGCAGCTTTTTAACTTTTCTGCACAGCGATTGGGGTGTCATGCCGTATATCAGCAACGGGAAGAACCCCGAGTTTGCTCTCTTTGCCTCCTTCACGGACACAACCTTTAATTCCAGCCGCCTTTCGCCATCCCCCGTCCCACCCGGCGTAACCCCTCTGCAGGACACAGCTGCACGCTGGCAGGCTTTTCCAGGTGGATGTGGGTTGGGAAGACCCACCAGCACCGGGCACCTCCTCCCCGCGACTCCGGCGGGCGGCACTGACTGCCGGCACTCCAGGAGCAGTGTCTGCCCTGGAAGGTGTCTTCATGCATCGGGAGGGCGGGTAACAGAGGTGCGAGATTGTTTATTTCACAGAATGAGTTCTGATACTAACATTTGGAGTATAACTTCATCTTTGTTATGTCTTCATTTCAAACACCGCTCAGAAAATATTTTTTAACAGCTCTTTTTATTGTTGTATTTGGCGGAATTTTGCGATGTTGGGGCTTTTGCATCTTAAAGCCGAGTTATTGCAGAATTGCACAATAACTGTATTGCTAATAAATAGTTCAACCATCTGCAAAGGTTCCTTTAAAGTTCTCTGAAGCCAATGTAAGAAGCAAACTCTGCACTAAGGGAAATGTAGGCTATATGCAAATATATTTTAGGTCCTAGCACCATTCTCACTAATGATTATGACACTATTTTTTTTTCCAGGGAAATAAATCCTAACTGATAAATAAAGTAGCTTCCTTTTTTCTTGTCGTTTGTGGGGTAATTTTTATTCACAGCCACAGGACTGCGGTTGTTGTTATGCCATATGCTTTAGTCCCGTCAGAGCTTTTTTACTCTCTCCTGAATTTGGCCGGTCACCGTTTATGTTGTTTTGGACAAGGGACAGGACTGATGGCTGGGGAGAAGCCAAGGCAGGACGTGGCGATACTGCGTACCCGTGAAGGATGAGCCATGGCGTATTGGTGGATAGCTTGGTTAAGGAAGTCTGCATTTAAAACTGCAGTATGACAAGGAAGGGAATTTGTGATTCCTCAAAGTAAGGGCGCCAGAAGAGCATCGGGGGCAAACGGCTGCCGGCTCCGGCTGCCTGGGGTGGGGGCTTGGCCTTCCCTCTGGAGTCCTTCTGCAGGGGAACCGGAGATTGCACCTCACTCGCTTTGTTCTTCAGAAGTCTCACTAATTTATTTGAGACAATAAAATATACTATCGTTACTGTAAGAAAGGAAAATAAAAGATTTTGCATACTAAATTAAACAGAGCCACGTGCTTTATCTCAGTCTTTGTTTAGGGGAACGGAAAAGCAGATTAATAGTCCAACGTTTGCTGCCTCTTTTGTGCTAACGTAAAGGCATAAATACTGTTTCAATTATTTTAACATATATATATATATATTTGTGTTGCCTGTGAAGCTGTGATAAGTGCACATCCAAACTGACTGAAAGGTTTTTTCTGATGGGAGGTTGTTAATTATGTGATATATGTGGAAGAGTCAGGGGCAGTGAGAAACTGCTGGTGAGCACTAATCGTTAGCAAAACAATGGCTTTGTTGCCCTGGTTGTCTACACCTTACCGCTAAGCACATCAGCATTGTGTAATCTGAAGTGCAAAAAATAAAACACCTACTCACAAGATCAGGCGATGTTCTTTGTCTGGTTTCTAGAAACCTGCCCCATCCAATAAAAGAAGCAGTCCTTTACTGGCGCACTTTTCTTCTCTGCTCTTGCTAAAGAGGGTTTTTTTAACAGTGACAATTTTACCAGTAGCTATTTGGAGAAATGAATTTTCTTAAAGACAGTCGTGTTTTGTATGCATCTGCCCGTGACACTGTGGAGAAACTGGAGCTGTAGATCATTTGCTTGGTCTAATTCAGAAACAGGCAATCACAAATCGATGTCAATGGTAGCAATTAGCATTAGGAAGTATACTCTAATAATGCCACTCCAGAAAACACATGTTCAGATCTGATTTACCATTTATATGCAGATTTTCTGATGTAAATGAATGAAAAGAGATGAAGAAACCTTGCCCTCTTCTGTTATATCCTCCCAAACTCCTAAGTGATCTAAATGCAAATACATATAAACATAGAATAACAAGTGCCCAATCTTTGGTTTATGATGCTGCATCACAAGATAAGCATCAGGATGGTTTGTTTATGGGTTTGGTTTTAATATGTTAGCAGTTAGGAACAACAGTATAAACACATAGGAGTTTTTTGCAGCTTTATTACTGACCAGAGTAAGTTAAAATACCTAAAGCATCTACCTCTGCTCAGACAGGTCATTAAGAAGCACCAGGTGCTGTAAGCACATATGGATATGCGTAGTCACCGAGGCCCCTTGGAGTTGACGAAAGGCGTTTGTGCCAGGTAGAGCTGATGGAGATGGGTTTTCAGACCTGTGATACTGAAGGCGTTTCAAAGGAGTTCTGCAAACCAGGGTGAGGAGGCTCACCTGCGGCAGTAGATACAGTCTTTGAGAGAAAGGAACCAAATACTAGAGTTACTGTTCACCGTCATCACTCTGGGGAATAGACAAGTAATCAGGCATGAAGTAATTTTTTCTGACTCAAATGGTTGCCTAAGAAGCCATTGAGCATATCCAGTTTAAAAGTGATATTTCTGTGGTTTTTTAAATTTTAGTTTAAATTTGATGAGCGCTCACACTGTTCAGATAAAATGCTCTGTATATTATCTCCTGATAAACAGGATTTGTCTTCCTCGGTTCCCTTTTTGTGTTAAGATTGAAAAGATGTAGTACTGGGCTCTACTTCCCGGATGGATGACGGAGGTATGGAACACATCCATCCAACTGAAATCAATTATAACAAATTTCCTGCTCCTGAGCAGATCAAAAGTTTGTGGGAGATCAAAAATAAGCAGCAAAACTTTTGCCCATCTTCTGCCTAGCAATTTTCAGTGCTGTATTTACATTTTTAATTCTTTCCCTGGTTATTAATGATGTGTTGCTCATTGCATTAAAGTACTATTTGCCTAAAATAACACCAAAACAACAATGCCAAGGTTGCACCAAGAATCCAAAGACAGAGTTAAAATAACCATGAATCTGCACTTTAACTCAAAGACATCTATAATAATGTTGAAGATGGAAAAACAATGAGAGATCAGTCGGGATAGTGAGCAGACATTTGGGAATGCACAGGTCAACAGGGACTTCCTTATAAACAGACTGTTTTAAATGGGTAGGACAAATTAATCTAGTTGTCAATAAAGTAAAACGATCGCAAAATGAAAAGTGGCCAAAATTTGCTGAAGGATTCCTGGGAAATCCATTTAGACATCGTAAAGAAAATTGTCGTTTTTGCGCAATTAAACCAATAGTACAGTTAAATGGAAAATGTTGATTAAAAAAGTCCTAATGATTTTTGTCAAATCTAGTTAAGCTAACTTTAAAGAATGTTTTTACAATAAAGTCATCAGTCATGGCAAACACGGCATTTTACGGCGTCAGCTTCTGCCTGCCCTGGTGTGGGTAGGCTGGTTTAAGAAGCGTGTTGCAAATCTGATACTAAACCCTCTGTTTCCTGAGGACTGTCTTTGATCCTGTGATCACAAAGAACAGGACTGACAGCATGAGTAAGTATTACAAGACGGTAAAAACTCTGTTTTAATATATTTTTAATGCTGTAAAAGAGTTGGCATGAAGCTAGTGAAAGATTTTACAACAGAGTTTTAGTGCCTGTCATTATTGCAATAGAAAGTTATAACCATTCTTCTATAGGTTAAGAACATTTTACCGTTACTTACAACTGAATTTTCATTGCGTTGAATAGTATTTTCCAAGAATATAACATCAGAAGATAAGATTTTTACTTCCATGGCAAAGATTAAATTTTTTGTGCAAGTATATGTTTAAAAGATATGTGTTCTCCCTGGTTACGGAAACAGCTGAACCACTTTTGCTGAAGTTCTCCAAAGCAGATGCTGCTCAAGGATGTTTAAACACCAGTGAGGTGGGAATTCAGATGTGATGAAATTGGTAAGATCCGTATTTTTTTCATTTATGAAAGGTCTGGATAGAAATGCTGTAATCTCCATCACTTGGCACAGGGATCCGGCGTGTTTCCCACGGGAGGAGCCGCTGCCGAGGGTCTGGGAGGGTGTCAGCCTGGCACTGGGGCCCATGCTGGTTTGGGGTTACTGTCTACACCTGGGGAAAGGAACAGGCTGGCACAGATACTCGGGACTATCCTGCTTCTTGCAGATATTCAACATGCTGGAAAAGCAGTTAGAAAAATCTATATATATGTGTACAATTGCAATATTTATAGTTCTCTTCTTGTACTGAACCTGCTGGTTCTAGGAACAGAATGAAGAATTCACCCAGGTAGAAAACAGAAAACATGAAGCAGATAGCACCGCTTTTATAGTTTAGTAGAAAAATAGTAGTTCAAAATACTTGTTTATTCATTGCGTATATAGAGCTACACATTTTTTCCATAAATTTATCTTGTTCACATTTCATTATTCTCAGAAACATAAATGCAAGGAAGCAAAGGAAGATTAAAAGTGGAAGGCATCTAAACCTGCTGCTTAACCACATCTTGCAGCACAGTGAATATACAACAACCCTTTAAAGGTTCGTTAGCAGTTTTTATGCGCGGCAGAGTGGTTGGGCTTTACTCGCTGGCTCGACTCACCCATAGCAGTTGCACATGCTTTATTTTCCTCTGGTTGCAATTTATCAAAAGAGTTCTGAATAAAAACTGCACAAGTCAGTGATGCAGTCAACCGTCCTGGAACTCAGCTGGCTGCCAGAAATAGCCAGGTAGGAAGACCAGTAGGTTTTGTACTGGGACCTGGCACCAGGGCTTCGCCCAGCCACAGCCGTGGAGCCGCACTTCATGGAGAGCAGGGGGCAATCGTGGCCAGAGGTCTCGTTTCGTATCGTGAGACTGGAATTTCGCAGGCAGTGATGCGTTCCCTCAGCCGCATGTGTCAGAGGCACATTTTGGCAGGCATTCAGGCGGGTGGGGGATCCCTTCCAGCCCTGGGACTTCCAGCACCCAACGATTTCGCCGGGGGGAGAAGTTCATATGAGGGGGGTCGCTCTGGGAGCTGGAGCCCTTCGTCCTTTGGAGGGCGAACCGGGTTGGAGAGGATGGATCTGCCTGCATCCCTTGCAAGCGAACAACGGAAATCCCGTGGATGTAGCGGAGCAGAGCTGATGCTTTTTTAGGAACCAGCGACGTGCTGAGCAGTGTTAACTGCCCCAGCGACTTAGGAAGAAACGGTTCTGAGCATTCCAGTTTCACTCAGAGGAAAGCTATTAGCGGCTCAGTAACAGGTGGAAATGAAATTTAAATCCCTGTAAAAGACAATTGCATAGTTAAAAACACATTTAGTCGTGCTACTGGCACTTTGCAGATTTTCTTTCATTATCCTTTTTAAGGAAATGGGCAAAATGTATGCGTGTTTTCTGAAGCTGCCTCCTACCATCTCCAACCAGAGATAGTTTGCGGCAGTTGAATGACATTTATTTGCTGCAGAAATATTATTTGTCTCTCGCAGTCTTGAAGAAATAAATTTTCCATATGTTTGATACATTAAAAAGCGTACTGAGCATTAAAAGCAAAAATAATAGACAGCCTTCCATGGGCATGATGAATACAGTCTGGTGAGATTAACTTCAGGAGCTAAATGCCTTGAATTGAATTAGGGTAATGGAAGTTTGTGTCTCAACATGAGATGGCTGTACTTCTTATTTATCACAGATCCCTGTGAAGAAATTGTTCCTGAATTCTTTAAAAGCTTTTACATCTTCTCAATCCAAGACACTGAATAAAAATTAGCTATCCACCAATATTTTTTTCATCTCCAATACAAATCCTCTTTTGCTGCCATTTACATTTTTAGATGTGATCCAGTCATCTTCTTTCTTTTGTGATTTTTGTGCTTTAGATGAAATAGCTCTTGTTGAAAAAAATATTGCCTGCCTAATTCTTTACCAAGCAACTAAACATATTGATTTTTTTTTTCACAGATTATTCTGAGGAAGGACTGTTACTTTGCAGCGAATGTATGCAAAAGGAAAAGAGCCATCTGTAAACATTAAAAAGAGAGCAAATAAATAGCTGGTTGAAGACAAAGAATCCTGATAGATCTTTCTGAGCAGCAGAGCTGATGGCAGTACGGATAATGCCGATAACCGACAAATGACTCGGCTTCTGAAAGTATCTGCGGGCTTTGGTTTCGGCTCCATGTTTTGTAGACCATATAGTATAAACTGGAATTGTAAGAAGTATCCAAAAGCAGAATAAATTACAAAATACATTGCAAAATACATCGGCTTTGCCTTTTTCCTCTCCTTTGGTTACCCTAAGGTACTGTTTCCAGTCACTACCTCCTCTCCCCCCGCTGATGGGCCACCAGCGGGAGCCCTTGGGTGAGTGGCCCGAGCCAGCTCCCGGCGAGCCGAGAGTGCCGGGGAGGCTCTGCCCGGCCCCTGGGAGCTGCCCCCAACCTCTTCCCCGCCTGGGGGGCAGCACAGGCATGGAAAGGCAAACTAGCTCCGTGCACGGAACTCCTTCCAACCCGCAAACTGCCTCATCCTCTCTCCTCGCCCGGAGCCCAACCCCTGAAACATCCTTCACGGTTTCTGCAAGAGGAAACCTTCCAGGTTCCTCCACAGTAAATAAAGACCGATGAAGACCATTTCATTAATAACCTCCAATTGATTCATTACTGCACTCTCATCGAGGTATTCACCTCTCTTCTTAGTTGAGAGGTATAATTCTTTTTTTCTTTACAGAGATTGAAATGCTGCCGTTTTTTTATCAGTAATGGTTATGAGGCGTATTTCATTAATTTCAGGAATATTCAGGTGCTATGCATAGCGGTTGTGCATTGATTTTTTAAACAAACCTGCAGTATAGTAATGTGGTTGTTATTCTCACTAAAGATGAAAACGGGTTCTTGGAAAAATACCACAGGCGTGTTTTGAATTGAAGTGGAGGGTTTGCCCTGTGGAGGCTGGTTCCTGCATGAGAAGCACCGTAAGATCTCTAGAAATTCCCTGCAAAAGGCTCCTACAGAGACCGCTACTCGCTAGAGGTGAGGCTTCGTCTTGTAGAGCGCTGCAGTCAGAGGAAACGATCCAGTGAACGCCAGCGGGTTCTGAATCAGGCTGAGGAATCCTGGCTAGTTCAACCAGAAAAATCAAATTGTTTTTAAGACCCTAAAATATCCTGCACACCATCTGTGTCAGTAGGAAGCAGAAACGCTTCTGTACAGCCACCTGAACTTCAGTGACGTGGGGGAAGGGACAGACGTGCCTCAAGCATCTGCCCGGGGCCACCCCGAGCTCTGTTTGACCTTTTGTTCAAACACCCCCTGAGCAGTAGCCGTGGTTGTCTCCCTGAGCATCCTGGCACTCCCAGAACAAATTGTATATGGGGGCACAGCCTGAAAAATTGTGTGTTTGCCTTCCATGGGGGGAAGTGTCTCACCTGCAGAAGGTGAAAGCCAAAGTTTGCGCAGAAGCAGCGGGTTTGAAGTCAGACCTTAAGCTCATCTTTTGTGTTTACACAAGGCAGTTAAGCCAAACCGTCAGGAAAACGGAGCAAACACAGGTTCGTTACAGCAAAACACTGATGGCACTGCTTACACTGGTCCTGCCAAGCAAGTTTCTATCAGCCACCAAACCCTGCCTGAAGGGACCTGTGGTGCTGGCACTGCCCTGCCCACTCAGCACATTGCCTGTCCTCCTACCAACCGCAACAAATTCTAACGGTGCTGGTTTAGACCACCACTTTTACGCACTTCTAACGTCTATCTCTTTCGTCTGTCCCCCAGGTGAAGGTCTGTCCTGAACCCAAGCAGCTCCTCGGGCTTTCCAGGTTGAGAGGTGCTGGCGTTCTGTCTGCAGCCAGCATCCCTCAAGGGAAAGCCTTCTCCCAGTCCTCACCCTCGTGCACCACTTAAGGCCCGTCCAACAGTACAAGTTGACCGAGATCCGCTCACTTTGTAGCGCCATCAACACTGGGCGAGTGTTTCTGTGGGTGGGTGGGAGAGGACTACACAGGGACAAGTGTCTGCCCCCAGGGAGGTGCATGGGGCCGGGTTGTTGCACCGACTCAGCTTCTCTCAGCCCATTAGACCCTTTTCTGCAAATCACAATTCACGGTCTGATGAGTTTTGCTTTGGTCACATGAAGAACAAAACACTGGCAGCCTGCAGGAATTTTCTCATGTTTGATATGCAACGTTGCATTTCAATATGCCTCATCTAGTCACAAACATGAGAGCTGGCAATGAGTGCAAATAGCTTGTGAATATGTAATTAGAAGAAATTATCATCGGCATTTACTAGTTATTCTCATGAAAAATGTCACTGATGTACATCATCCAGATGATTGCTGCTGCGGCCGGTTACGAAACGTACATTTCTCATGGCATTCGCAGTTCACCGAGCTCAGGTAGAAAACATGAAAGAAAAAGTGGAGGAAATGAGGAGATTTGATGGCTCATCTCTGGAAGTGACCGTCCTCCCCAAAGCACTTTTGGGTGGCCGCAGATGATATTTCCCGGCTCAGTGGGCTGTGCTGCCGGCAGGAATGCCAATATTGCTTGGCAGTTAATTGGGGGAGACACGGCTGGTTATTCTGGGACACCAGAGGAGGCATGTCATCATTTTATCGCTTAGCTCGTCCCTTCGCTGTAAGGGGCTGGGCTGCCAGGGTAAGTGAAGAGGATCTCGGGCTTTAGCCCCCGTGGGCAGCCACACTGGCTTGAGCTGTTGGATGACATCACTGGGCTCCGGGGCAGCTTCTCGTGTAGACAGGAGCGAGATGGGAGATGGCTCCTGGGCGGAGGGCACATTGTTTCTACAGCAAAGCCATATCCTAAAAATCAACGGGCATGTTCCTCTTTGAGATGAATATATACACTCTAGCTGCCAACAATATATTTTTCCAGAGCGTGCACTGTAAACCAGCGAGTGCACGGCCACGGGCAGCTTAACCTTATGCCATAAATATGCATCATCGTCACGCCACGCTAGCTCACAGCTGAGCAGCTCAGTGTCAAGAGCAGCTTTGGCTCCGGGCTCCGGTGGGAGACCCCAGTCACGTCTTGGCACCAAGTTGGCCGGCAGACAGCCAGGCAGGAGAGGGCCACCGCCAAGGGCAGCCCAGAGGCCCGTGAGTTATGCCCGTGCGATGCCTTTGCAGAGTTTCTGGAGGCACATGCCATTGTGCATGTCTTCCGTAATCCCTCCATGCCTGGAACGGTTTGAAATTCATAATCAGGTTGATGATACTCACATGTGAGGAAGCACAGTGTTTCACACACCACCTTTGTACCGTACATCCCTCACAGCTGTAGAAAATTCGAGATTGCTCTTGACAACTGCTCTCTGTCTCCCTTTCTCTTTCTTCTCAGGAAGCGTTTTGAAAGCTCATGAGCTGAGCGTGGCAAACTTAATTAAAGCCTGTGGTCTGACAAAGTCTTTCTATCCCTCAGGTCTTGGATGAAACAATTCTCCCCACACTGAAAACACTTAAAAGTATTGTCTTTGTTCTCTTGTTTAGAAAGACTATAAAGGCCCAAAGTCCCCTCAGCTATAGAAGGTGAAATTGTGTTTGGCTTATTTTTCTTTTTCAACAGTGCTGTATCATGTTCTGGAGAGTTTCTGCCTCTTTTCAAGGAGTGACCCCGCAATCTCCCTGGGAATGTCTCATTGCTCACAGCAGATGCTGCCAGCTCCTCCATGCCATGGAGGAAGATGAGCTGGGAAGCACACCGGCGCTAGACAACTGGGTTAATAGTAATGTAACGTGGCTCCCTCCTTAGGAGCACCGGCGTTCCTCCAGCCTCCCACCACCTCGCCTGTGCTCGGGTCTTGCAAGCACCTTCCTTTGCCGTTAATGAGGGCTTTAACTTGCAGCTACAAGAAGAGAAACGCCAGGCTTTCCCTCCTCCAGACAAGTTAACAGAAAAATAGAGATGCGTAAAGAAACCCAAAGTAGGTGAACTAAAGACAGAGATGCAAAAAAGACAGGGGAAAAAAGTCTCAAAGTAGGATAACAGGAAATTCCACCTCAACATGAGGAAAAACTTCTTTGCTTTGAGGGTGGCAGAGCACTGGCACAGGCTGCCCAGAGAGGCTGTGCAGTCTCGTTCTCTGGAGACGTTCAAAACTTGCCCGGGCACCATCCTAAACAACCTGCTGTAGGTGACCCTGCTCTAGCAGGGGGTGTCCTGGTTTGAGCGACACAGGACTAATTTCTCTTCTAATGCTTGGGAAAATTGCACTTTTAGAAGATTCTAGTGTCTGAATTTGTGAAAATATTTACTTTATAGCCAGCTATGGTGTGTGGGTTTCAGGTCTCGGTGTTTTAGAGCTTGCCAGGCGCAGGGATGAGGAGGAGCGAGACCTGGGCACTTGACCCAAGCTGGCCAACAGGGTTATTTCATACCATGAACATCACATTCAATATAAATTAGAAAGTTTGGTGAGGGGTTCTCTCTACCCTTCGATGGCTGCAATCCAGAGAACTCCTTGCCCCGATGCTGGAGCCCTGAACCCTTCCCTTCCTCCTGAAGCCGTAGCACTCACAGTGTGCGACATTTGTTGTCCCCTGCTGGGAGTGCACGGCTTCCTACGGATAGAATGGGCTGAGTATAATCCTCGTCTATTTTATATTGGTATCAGGATCAATATTGGTTCTGTAGTGTTATTAATGTTAATTATCTAGTCTTATTTTATTAAATCTGTTTGTATTTCAACCCCTGGGTTTCTTTGTTTTTTCCCCCGATGCCTCTTCCTGGGTGAGGAGGGGTCATCAGGTGAGAGAATAACTGTCTAAACGGCAATAAATTGTAGGTTTCTCCAGCCATGACAGGGGGGTCAGACTAGATGATGTC
This sequence comes from Burhinus bistriatus, assembly GCA_013397275.1. Taxonomy (NCBI): domain Eukaryota; kingdom Metazoa; phylum Chordata; class Aves; order Charadriiformes; family Burhinidae; genus Burhinus; species Burhinus bistriatus. The sequence continues at coordinate 21,141 of VYXH01004958.1, forward strand.
CAACCCCCGCTATTCTGTGATAATCCACAGGGAAGGGATCTTTCCTCGTTTTGGAAAGGGAAAAAAACCCTCTCAGCCTGCACTGTGCAGGCAGCAGAGGCGCTGACAGAGGCATGCTGGCATTTTTGGCTCTGCCTGCGCCTGTCTGGAGAGGCAGCCGTGGCCCAGCCAGAGCTCTGCAGTCGCCCAGCCGGCCAGGACGCTGCTCCACGCTCCGTGCATGCTGTACGCCCCTCGGCCTGGCATTGCTGCACCGCTCCGCCATGGAGCATCCCGCAGGACCCGCCGTGGCTGCAGTGGCAGTGGAGGAGTTGTCCTCCCTGGACACCTTTACGGACCGAGAAGTGATGTTTTGGGAAAGGAAGGACTGCTGGCAGCTGCCGGGACACAGGGGGTGAGGAGGGCGAGGATCCCACAGTGCCTCCGTTCCGGCTTTCATCCACTTGCCCTCCGGGGAGCACAATTGCACGGCAGCACAAGCCGTGTGCTTCGCACTTTACTACTTGCTAGTTTCAGGCAAGTAGTTTGAGTTTACTGCTGGCTTTATTGGGAGATTTTGTTTCTCCTTGAAGTCACCCAGCTTGCTTTTTTTTTTTTT
>VYXH01004958.1:21786-57112 GCA_013397275.1 Burhinus bistriatus
TTTTTTTTTTTTTTCTTTTCAATTCTGCTTTCCATTTGTCCTTGAATTGAATGAGATTCCCAGAACTGGGAGGCTTGCAGGGCAGGACAGGCTAATGAGGAGAGCTGAACACATTATGTACGTGCATGTTACTATTACCTATTACCGCTGAGACTGGGAAGAAGAAAGGGAATGTCATCCCCCACCAACTTGTTTCCCATGTCTCTGCTTGTTGCTTTCTGAAGCTGTTTCCTTTCTATCTGTCCCGGTTCGTGTGTAGTACAAATATTGCTACATACAACTTGAAGAAGGCTGCAAACTGAAAAAGGGGAGATTTAGATGAGATATGAGGAAGAAATTCTTTACTATGAGGGTGGTGAGACCCTGGCCCAGGTTGCCCAGAGCAGCTGTGGCTGCCCCATCCCTGGAGGTGTTCAAGGCCAGGTTGGACGGGGCTTGGAGCAACCTGGTCTAGCGGGAGGTGTCCCTGCCCATGGCAGGGGGGTGGAACTAGGTGGTCTTTAAGGTCCCTTCCAACCCAAACCATTCTGTGATTCTATGATTCTATGATAATGCATGTTTGATTAACTATCATGTGCAAATTGATTTTCTTCTTCAAACAGGATAGCCCATTTGAAAGTTCATTCGACACTTCTGAAAATGTTTTTCTAAAAATACAAACGCAGCATAATATATCTACAGGAGTAGAAGGGTAATATTTTCTGCTCCGGTACTAAAGAGGCAATTGGGAATTTCAGTGGTTGTAACACTCAGTGTGTGCAAAAAAAAAATGTCCAAAAATATAAAAGGTTTTTGGATCACTTGAGAGGACATGAAGATCAATTGAACTTTTATCATCAATTGAGGGAATAATTCATTGGCTTGTTTTTTTACTTTAAAAATTGTAATTGCAAACATCTGTGTTCTAGATGCTCAAATCCTGACTGTTAGAAATTTGGGGTATTTAAAACACATTGAATTTACAGAATTTGAGAAGTAATTATAGTCTTGGGGCCAAAAATAACTTACCCAACTTTAGTGCCCGATATATTTTTTTCTGATAGACTAGGTGTATTCCTAATGAGTTTTTGAACTAAAACAAGATTCACAAAGAAATTCAGCGACCCAAACCGGCACAGATTCACAGAACTTCTGCCTAAATTCAGACTAGCAGCTCCCGGAGGTTCCTAGGTTTCTGTTTCAGCAGCATCCCTCGGGCATAAAGACCACTCGATTCTGGAAAACCTCGGCTCTGCAGAGAAGAGGCAACAAAATTACACCAGGAAGTTAAATTTAGTCTCTACACTGGAGCAGGGAAGATTTGGGCTAGAAAAGCAGACAAAGCGGGGGAAGATTTACTGGCCAGCCGAGGCTTAATTGCTGCCACGGGTGCATATTTAGGGGAGACTGCGGGAAAAAGGATATAGGTGGTCTGAAGTGATGCCAAGCAGGTCACCACAGCACTATTTCAAACACACCTCTTGGCTTGTCATGTGGAATAGTAGAGCAATTTCTACCGTACCAATTAATTGTGAAAGCCATTTTCACCTGTTTTGTTACCTTTTGGGTCCATCTGATCACAAAAGGAAAAATACACCCAGGCCAGAAGACAATTTGGATAGACCCTGCTGTCCGTGATTTATTGTTTTAATTAAAAGCTTTTTAAGCTTTAATTAAAAAGGTACATGAGCACTCAGTATTCAAGAAAAATGCCTTTGTGTTTAGGTCAATTGAATAACGTAAAATATAATGAGATACATATTTCTAATCTGGAGCTTCACATAAAAAAAAAGCAGTATACATAATTAAAAAGTAAATTCAAACTGATAGAAGAGAGCTGTTGTCAGACAAATAAAAGGTATGCTGTAAATTAACACCAGTAGAGAAGATTTTTTTTTATTTCCTCACTGTAACATCCCTTAAAAATCCCATGGTACAAATTAAGTCAACTTCATGGATGTGTATCAAAGACAGTGTGCTAAACTGAGGAACAGGTTATTATTTCTACTCCTAATGACGCTTAACACAGAGCAGATAGTAAAAGGTGGGAGATGACAAGCTGTAGCACAGAAACTGGGAAGCTTTCTGCATTGGGAACCACCTGAAGTTGCTCACACCCCTCTTCAGTACCACCATCGTGGGGTGTCCCCCCCTCCCCCAAATTTATTCCTAGCTCCTGGGGAGCTGATTTGCCTGATGCCCCCAGTTTTTGGCGAGTCCCATTCCCGTTGCCTGCGTCTCCCGAAGCACCATGGCTTCAGAGGAAAGCGGGTGCAGGGGAGGTGCTGTGCCACGTCCAGCGTGGCAGTGCCGTGTGTCCATCTCACCCAGTAACCTCACGGCATGAACCAACGCAAGAGCGGGCCCCAGGTGTCCAAAACAGCCAAGCTCTCAGCTCTGGGGGCTCTCTGGAGACTGAAATGAAACCTCAAGGCAAATAGTGGGTGTGATGAAACCATGCCAAGTCAACTGTTTTACAAATAAATCCCATTTAACTCTACATGCAACTCATCTTCCACACATCTAAAGAATGAAATAGGTGTATTTTGGCCTATATTCCTGCGGAAACAGTAAAATATAGCATCTACAAGTTCTTTTAAAAATATTCAGGTATTTGCAGTACCCGAATGCTCTCTTTCTGCCCTAGCTTCTCCTAAAACATCCGGGTTTTGCGGAGCTGGAGCTTTCAGGGTCAGTACCTGGGAGGGGGGGCAACATCTGCACCTGCCACCGGGGGCTGAGCTCCGCCTGGGGACAAAACCTGGCCCACTCAGCAGCCCCTGCGCTTGCTGGGCAGTGGAAGCAGCTACACGCCGTTACGCACCCACTCGAACCCAGAGACGTTCCGCGGCTGCCTCGTCCCCAGGACGGCAGCTCTGTGCGGGGGTGTCGCTGGCTGCAAGGCAGGGTTTGCCTCTGCTGCGCTCTCTGTGGTTCCTCAGTGCAAAGCCTGCACGCTTCAAAACAGCACTAAAAAAAAAAAAACACATTAAAAAAAAATATCATCTCCTCTTTAGATCATTTTGAATTTTCTTCACTTCCTTTGTATTTTAATATTCTTATCGAGGCTCTCAGGCTAGCTGCCTGGGGAGGTGCCTCGGAGAGGAGAGGGAGCGAACGCACCCTTAGAAGGACTTTGAAGGCTGCGGTTATTGAAGGGCTGGTCCTCGCTTCAAAAATTTTCCAAGGTCTGTAGGAAGGAACATTGCTTCACTCAAGAGCGTTGCGTCATCTGAATAATAGTGATGGAGCTTTTCTTCTTGTGAACGACTTCTCCGAAAACAAATCCACGCCAGGAGCCCGCCCTGCTCCAAGGCAGCACGGAGGGTTTCAGCAGGACACGGCAAGGGCAGGGGCTCCGGCAGTGCCCGTCTCCTCAGCACCCTCCCCGTGTCCATGGGCCACCACCCACACCTCCCAGTGCCGGGAGAGAGGAATGCTACCTGAGCCCCTGGGGATCCGTGGCTTGCTTTTCATGTAGCGGATCAAATCGTAAGACATCAAGGGTAAAATATAAAAACCAGCAAACAGCTGGATAATGGCTTTGTTGCTCAAATCACATTTGTGATAAGTGATGGAAGATAAACACCAACTGCTTGCTTTCTTAATAGAAACATAATGTTTTCATAACTAAGCCCAAAGAAAGTAAAATAAGATTATATTTTCCTTTCACTTAAAAAAATCATCAGCGTTTCCAGTAGACTTCAAATGTTTGAGAAATGTGGAGAGTTCACTTATTAAGCCAGAAGGAACCATAAATTTTGCATCAATCTCTAAGTCTTGTCTTGTTTATCCATGTCTTTCATGGCCATCATGAATTTCCGGTTTCTGTGGATTTAGAAGGAAAAAACTTTTCAGTGAAGATGCAGATGCGGTAAATAGAAATAATTTTTCAAATTGATTTTATCTTTACTGAAGTCAACTTTTCAAAATTCTGCGAAGTAATTTATCAATTTCCAAAGAACAAAATATTTTGATACCTTTTAGAAAACTGAAAATTTTAGAAAAAATTTGTATTTTCATTGTAAAGCTTTAATATTGTATGGTTTTATCCTGTTTTTACTTTTCGAAGTTGCTAACAAACTATGAGTAGCTTTTTCTGTACCTGTGGTGTTAGTGGCTTAAGGTTCCTTGGCTACAGAGATTTTGAAGTCAGTATGTACAATTCAGAGGTTTGAGGAAACTTTGAGGGAAAATTATTTTTAAACTATCTTCATTTGCTATTTTCTTCTATTAAAACATTATTTTTTTCATCAGCGCATCATTCTGTATCCACACTGTAAACAGTAAATAAAAGTGTTAAATAAAATCTATGAGGATTAGTTTTAACAGATTTTGGCTTCAAAAATCTCATTCTAACTTTATTTGGATCAGCACGTGAATGTTTCCTGTATTGCAGGTAAAACGTAGAGATTTCATCCCAAAACATGGTTTCTGCAAAAGCCTCCTCATGCCAAGGTCACTGCAAGGGCAATGCTTTGATAGTAGAATGTGTTTATTTTAAGCAGTTCTTGATTTTCTTGTCGTGCCACAAGTGACAGAAGTATACAGCATATAGCAGCATGGCTTTTCATTTTCACACTTAGTTTAAGGGACAAAATCCTTTCGTAATTTTTTCCCTGTGCTTTTGTTTGATGGGAAAGCCCCTGCTTTGGTAACCAGGTTCTTTCATGGACACTTGCAGCAAAGTAACTTGAGACCCGATGCCTGCACTAGCTTGTTAACCACAGCTGAGGATATTAAGAGGCTCAGGGAAGAACCAGCTGGAATAAATGCAGAATTAAGGTCATTATTTAGTAGGAGCAGAGCACGCTCAATCTCCTTGTGCCACCTGGGATGCGGTCTCTGCAGGGATGCTGCCTCTGGTGAGCCCAGGCTTCCCAGCCTGGCTTTATGGATTATTGTCGATAAGGGGGACGTTCTCATTTCCCCGGAGCTCGTTGCCCTGCGCAGAGCTCTGCTGAGCGGAGGACGTGCTGGAGGAGCAGACCTGGCTCCTTAGCTGGTGTGCTGGGCACTCTGGGGTTTGTGCTGGGTGGTCCAAGGATGGGTCGGTTTCTATCTGTTAAAAACATCTGCCTGATAATTTAAAAGAAAATAGTTTGAGAAGTGGGTAAGTCAGCTCCTTTTTTGTGTATGAAAGCCTTGAAAGCCTTTCAAAAATCAGCTCCGTGACTCAGATGAGTAGAGAAGAAGCTGGAGCTGGGGGAAAATGACCTCGCTGTGAGAGACCCTGCGAGTATCTGAGGGGCTGGAGCGGTGCTTCGCACGCGTGGGGGTTGCTTGCAGCCCTTCCGCAAGGCAGGCCATGTGGAAAATGGGGCTGAATAAGGGGGGGAAAAAAAAAGCCTTTGCCATGGTTTGATTTGAAAGCTGTAGACAGAGCGAGACAGTACTTCTTGATTCAGTCTGTGCTTTACAAAAGGGTCGTCTCTTCCAGGAGCACAGGGAGTGGCGGAAGACGGTGAGGGGCACCGAGCGCTGTCGGGGGGGACCTGCGTGGTGCCGGGGGGGCACAGGGGAGCGTGCAGCCAGGGCGATGGCTCCTGTTTTCTGCCCATAGTAGGGTATTTCGTTACGGGTATTCCCGCGCTGCACACGTGGCCGGTCTCCTACCCGCTAATGCCGCCTGCCCACAGTTATTTCGTTGCGTAGCCTGCCCGGACCACCTGCGTTGTGTGATCACGTGAAGGGGGTTTGGGCTCCTTCCTCCTCTTTGTGATCGGCTGGAGAGGGGGCTGCTCGTGGTGTCCGTCTCCTGCATCCGGAGCACGTGCCCCGACCGCTGAAGTCATCGCTGTATTTACTTTTCTTTGTAGCTTTTCCCCCTCCTACAGTTCACTGTCAGAGCCCCTTTTGCCCCTAAGTGGAGTCATTTTCTTGTTGATTATCTGCCTGAACTAAAATTAGTCAATGGCCAAATTAACAGCTCTTTATTTTACTGTTAATTTGCATCTGACCAGCTACTCCAGGATTATGCTGCAAAGAAGAATCCACAACTAAGAATGTTCATTTTTTAAATTTTAAAATTGACAGTTTTTCCTATTTGCATTGATGTGGCTTCGCATGAGCAAACTGGGGCTCCGGAAAGCTTCTGAGTTTCCCCTCCCCCTATAGTTGCTTTTTATAATTTATTCTAGTCACTGTACATATTTTTCTTCATCATATTACTCAAACACAAGGGTATTGACTGTTCCTATTGTTTACATAGCCATTTATTAGCCTGTGACCATGTTTATGTCATTACCCACCCCTTGTACTCTTCCCAAAAATGTTCTAGCAAACACTTGGTGCTCCAGCTTGGCAAAAGTACCTTTCCTTCCTTCCCAACCGACCAAGTAGGTCATGGCAACCTTTCTGGTTAAGAGCACTGCATTTATTATGCAGTTCACTTCTGTCAGGCAAACTTCTTAGGTCTGTGTTTTTCTTGCTTACGTTTCTGTAAATATAAAATGACTCAATAGGCTCAACATTCTATTCCTGTTTAAAGGAAAGTCAACTCAATTTTCCTCTTCTAACAAAGTGGCTGGGTCTCCAAGGCACACAAAAAGGACCATGTAACAATCTTGTATAGCTGAAGCTTGATTTTTCCGAGTTCTTATTTAGCACTGCAATTCCCTGTAAAAATACTACACATTAATAGTGCATAACAAGCCAGCAGGTACTGCCACTCTGCTTTACTTTCTCTATTAATAGAAATTATTTCTTCTAGGATTTTTACATTAAATTATGTGCTGCTGACTGTCGTGCAGCCTTGTCCAAGATCACATTGATGCCCCGCAAACAGGTTTTATGGTTTTTACATTAGTGAGCTATATCCCCTTTTCTTGTCATTCTTATCAAGCTCATATCCATCTCTCGTACCTTTTTTCCTTTTTCCTGTCGCCTGGTCGGGCTGTTCTTATTTAGCTGATGACTAAATCACATTTGGTCTGTTGTGGAACAGTGTTTCCAATCTGCATGCTCATCGCGTCTGATCTGTGTGAGGACCAAGTTGCAAGACTACCGTAGGTAGGCTGGGTGGTGGAAGTGGGGAAAGAAGTGGCATCTCAGCAGTATTTGCTTCCTGGTTTTCCCCTCTATAGTCAAAATTTACCATAACAAAACTAAGAATAGATGCCATCTTGAGGGTAGCTGGAAATACAAGACGTGGTGAGGTGGAAAAGATGGGGTGCAATGAAATTCTAATAATGTGAGTGCATTTCCAGTTATTGAACTCTTACACAATAAAACATAACATTTGATGTGCATAGTGCACCTGATAATATAATGCACTTATTCCCAAGGCCCTTCCCAGTCTGAACGATGAGTCTATGATAAGTATAAAATTTTGGTCAAAATTTTCCATTCAGCCAGAACATACTAAGGACACATACTAAATTTAAATCTGCTGACTAGAGTGGGGTAGAAAACAACCAGAGGAAACAAAGTTTTAACAAAATGATTATTCTGAGAGCTTGAAGTCCTTCAGTTAAATTACTGCAGAGGCTCTCAACAGTTTGAAAGCAGAGCTGTGAGTAATCTGGAGGGTTCACACCAGGGCCTGACTTCTGAAACCCCCAAACTTCTCCCTGTGTAGCAGACTACCGTGGTGCAACATAACGCAACATAAGCGTGGCTTTGGGGTTGAGCGGAGTCCACAGCTCCTGGGTGCTTCAACTGGGAATTTCTTGTATAATACATCCCACACAATTCATCTGGGATTTCTTGTATCGTCCTAATGGTGGGGTTGTCACTGCTCTCTGGTAACCACACTGAAAAACACGCTCAAACACCTTCCCCAAGATGAGATGGTAGGTAAGGAAAGCTGATTAGAATCCTGGTTTTGGAAACGAAGTGCTCTTTGTCAGCTGAGTCAAAACAAAGTTACATACCAGTGATTGAGGCTCTCTGGAGGGGAAGGGGTCTCTGGTCAGGTTGTGTTCCTCTGACCTGAGATCCCGTTTTGCTTTCAGTTCACGTGGCAGAAAAGGGGTAACCCTGCAAAAATCAAATCAGGTCATGCATTTAGCACAGCCCTGAATATGCAGTGATAAGGACACGGAGGAGGTGGAGCATAATGGAGCAAAGAGCCGGTGAGGGTTCAACTGTGCCTGCTCAGTAAGCTAACAGTGGCAATGGGCTTAAAACTGACATGACACACCGAAAGAAATAAAAGCAAAATAAACAAGGACATGGTGTTTAAAGCATCACTGACAGGGATGTGCTGAGCTAGGTGCCTTGGAATTAGTACAAAACCATCATCTGAAGCAAAGCTGGCTATAGTCAAAATAGTGAAATTTTGCATGCTTGCTTAAATTCAGCTCCTGGAGAATGTTAGCTCTCTACCAGTGGGACAGTTGTAAAGGTACTAGGGAGGTATAATTCCAGGTGGATTGAATTTGAGGTGTTGCACACAAAGCTTTGAGAGGCAGCTCATTATTAGCCTTCAAAAATCTTGATTAAAAGCCATGAGTTACATCCAGGTCTATTCCTAAGGGAATATATCCATGGTTTTCTTAAATTTGTATAATGTGAAAAACCAGCCAGGCGTTGTTCAGACTCTGATTCTCTTTCTGGCTTTGAAAACCAACTGTTGGACTCTGCCAAGGTGACCAAGCTACATAGACGATCGTGTACAGCGTTTTAAATTTGGATGTGTCTGAAGTGTGTGTTTTGCCCTAACTCATCCAATGCAAAAACCTGCATAAATTCATACTGATGAAATCCCAGCCTACATTCTCCTCCTGGATTTCGTTGTTGGCTGGAAAATCCAGCCAGGTCTGTCTGAGGTTTGTATGAGCTTAGGCTCAGCCAGGAGCAAATCTGGACCACCTTGTGATTACAACAGCTTGATATAAACCCAGCGCTTAATGAGTGAAACTGCATGAATAGGAAATCCAGGGTTTGCATGTGGCCTGCAAAAGGGCAGTGTGAAATACTACAATACTTTTGTGTCTGTTTCTCTGAAAATGGAAATGAAGTTGGAAAAAACAGCAGCAGCTAAAATTAACACAAGTTCTATCTCCTTCACTAGTGGGTGCCAATTTGTGTTTCTAGGGAAACAGACAATAGGCTGGTGTAAAAAGACATCTTCTGAAATGTCCAAAATTATTTGAAGTCTAATACTATCAGGCTGTGCTCTGTAAGCTTTATGGTAGACTCTTTTCTGTTGGAAAGCTGGTTACAAAGCAATAGCTGGAATTTCCTTTGTAGCGCTGAAATAAATTAGATATCTACTGCACAACCAAACTTTGCCACATTTTAATCATCTTTCAAACTGACATAATTTTGACAGTTGCTCCTGGTCTTACTTATTGTTCTCTTATGACAATTTTGTTTGTCAAAAACTAACCAGATGTGGAGCAGGAGAGCTTGCAGACCTTGTTTTAGCACCCATCCCTCCCCTAAGCATGAAGTCCCGCGGCTGCGTGGGCAGGGACCCTCGCCGTGCCACGCTCCGTGTCTGGGGCTCGCTGAGTGGCTGTCCTTGCTGCGCTGCTCAGCCTCGTCTTGCTGGAGTCCCTGTCCAGGACACGGCTTGCTCTCCTTCCAGGAAACTCATCATGCTTGTCCCCTTTCTAAGAGATTGACAGAGACTTTTGGCTACGTATTTTAACCTGGGCCATCAGGAAAATTCAGTTACTTGGGCAACCACTGTTTTACAGGGCAGGATACCAAGTTTGTTGTCATGTGGGAGCTTCTACTGGCGTAGAGTGGAATTTGTCTTCTCCACGCAGATGGTTTAATCTGTATACGAGTGTCAAAAGACTGCAGGGCCAATACAAGCAGATTGCAGAGAATAATTTCAAGTGGGATTTCAAGCAGGTTGTAGAGCACGAGACGGAACAGGGGGATTTCATGCAACATGGACTGCACATGGCTGGAGAAGAGGCAGTTCAGCCAGCGCTGTTCCTGTTCTTGTTTCTCCTGGCTCCTTTTACCCTCATCCTTCCTAATAAATTTCACAGTCATAGGCTGAGGGATAATTTTGCATACACATGTCTTGTTAAGCAAATTTTTGAAAACAGCTGGTAAATGTTTATTTAGTGTTTCTGTCTCTAATCACTCCCTTCTGCCCCATGCCAGTGCTACATATCCCCGTCTCTTCCTCTGGTTTTACTCCGTCTCGAATCTACCACTGTTTCTCTGTAAGGTGTAGTGTCTGTCTTTCCCCTCTGTCTTTCTTCGTTGTTCCTCAGGGCTGTGTCCTCTTCCTCTGAACTTTTATCTCTGTTATTCTCCTTTGCTCTTCGTGCTCCTGTCTCCCACGCTCCCAGTATTCATTCCAATGCCATCTTTGCTCACAGGTTTTCCAGCCTCCCTCCAAAAATGACACATTTATGATTCAACAGAAAACATGTTCCAGCTACTCTTCCAGAAAACACTCCATGCATGGGAAGCGTCTTCTCCAGCCACTCTCCCCGAGTGCCGGCAGTCTCCTGCTGATACTTATTTATGCATATCGTATTCGTCTAGGCAACAGCTATGTTTTTTGTGCCTCAGATTCTGCAGTAAAATGCAAAGGTACAATTATTGAGAACACATTTTTCCTACTACTAGTCATTTATTGTTTCCTACTAGTTGGCAGCTTGTTCTTGGGGCACCATCATTTTGCATACAAATGTGGGTTTTTTTAAAAAACAAACTTAATGTGGATTCAATAGAACTGCATTTTGCAGAGTGCAGGCCTACGTAACATTGCAGTCTTATTACTCCTGCCTATTAATCCTAGTGTTTCCTCCACTTCTGTTTCCTATGCTGATCGCTCTGTTTTGTTTCAGCTTTTCGGGGCAAGATTTCAGTTTTTTTTATTATGCATGCTCAGGTGGCTCTAGTCCTCGTGAGGACTTTGGGTTTTAAAGTGGCTGATGTCCAGAGCAGGTCCTGGGGGGCAGAGCAAGAGGCACGTACTTGAGGCTACATCTGCTGCCCGTGTTGAGCACGCGCTTTCCTGTCATCCAAATCTCTCCTGCTTCCTTCTGTGCCCACAGCTGATAAAGGAGCACGGGCAAACTCCTGCCTGCCCAGCGCTCCGCGTGAGCTACACCTTCTGTCCACTCCAGGCATTTATCTTGGAGTAAGCACGCACCTCTTCGTGTCATTTCAACTACAACGTCAAACTGCAGTAGTAAAAGTTAAAATCAGCTTTATCCATGAATTGCTTAGGAGCTTTTAAGGGTTAACATAAAATTTTTACTACGTTTCAATGTAGGAGGGTTTTTAATGTGGTTGTTTTGCATGAATATCCTTTAGAGGAAGAGCACAGAAAATATTCTGAACTATGACTAAGAACCAGCGATCAGCAGAATAATCTCCATCTGTTTTGCAAAATCAATTCTTATTGCAGTTGGCCAATAGAAGAATTTCCAAATGAAATGGAAGCATGAAACAAACGCATCTGTGAGTTAGAACCTCTCAGTAGCTGGTTTATGTGTGCAACAAATAATGATCAGAAAGGACATCTGTTACTGCTTTCAACCAGCAACAAGCCTACATTTGCAAGCACCTTGTTTTGACATTAACTGGTGTATGAGGAGACTAATTTTCCTGTGAAAAGATTATTAAAGTACCTAGAAATGGTGGAAAAACTGGAATAGTCACAAAGGTAAAGCACTAATTAAATAATACAGCAAATATATACAAACTCTATGTTTCCCTTTACCCGCTTATTACTCTACTTGAGTTTTATGATGCCCGTTCCTGGAGAGCAGCAGATTTTCACAGGAAATGATAGTGATTCCAGACCCGATCCGGCGAAGATGGAGGTGTAAGCACACAGTTGCTGTGCAAGCTCAAAACCATGGTTTGGTAGCTCCATTTTCGGTGCTTCCTAACACTGGCAGCACCTAAAACTTGCTGATCATCTTTTTAGACAGAAAATTCCCCCTATGCCTGTAATTCTTTCTGCCTGAATGCACAGCCACTCGGGTATGAGCCCACACCCTAAATTCCAAGCAAGCTCCTTGTAATCCCAGTTTAAACAGCTCCTGCATCCTCTGGGACTCCAGCGTGATCTTCTACTGGGTCTGGAGGACCTATCTGCAGAGAGGGATGATGGAGCCCTCGTCGAGGAGCGGGTTTACAGCTGTAGCTTTGGGACAGAAATTCTGGCTCTGGCTGCTGGAGTTATTTCAGATTTACCTAATTATTGCTCAATATAAAATGCACACAGCGCTCAAGCACATGTGACTTGTCAGATGCGGTAGTGGATGTGAATCTGCCCACGCTGGTAACGAGTTTCCATAGGAGCTGAGGAAATAGCCCCTGTATCTGCAAATGGAGAGACAGAGCCTGCAGGAGTTGTAAGACCTTTTCTATCGGTTGTGTGAAATAGCTTGCGATGGGCTGATGCTAGCTGGAAAGACGTTAAAATATGGGAATTCTTTTATATCTGTAGGCTAGACAAAAATCTTCATCTGTACTGCATGAGCAATAATTTGTTAATGCGCTTGATGGATAAACCATTGCTGTCCAGCCTGGCTGCTCTGGAAAAACCATACCAAAAACCTCTTTGTGCTTGTCCAAGGACAACCGGGACACGTGAGGTCCTGCTGCCGCTATTCCTTTTGCACTAAGACTTCAATGACACAAAACCTTTGTTAAAGTTTGTATCCCATGTCTGATGGCGTGTATTCTTACAGTAGCATTTTCTTCTCCTTTTTTCTTATTTCTCTGATTAATGGGAGTGTTGAAACAACACTTTGCCTGGCTGCGCACACTGCTGGTAACCGGTTCTCGCAAAGTCTGTCCATAACACTTCTCCATGTTTCTTCAAATCTTGAATTGTGTTTGCCACAGCACATGCAGCTCCATGTGCTGAATTTCAGAGGTTTGGTACAGTCTGGTGAGAGGAATGAGGGGAACCAGGGCAGTGGTGGGGCTGGGGACCAGCATTCTATGGCTCTGGGCCGGGCTGAAATAGGGTCCTGGGCCATGGGCAGGGTGGCAGGGGGACCCCAGAGAGGCTGATCAGGGACATTGGCGCTTATTAGTGCCCTCCAGGCCCTGACAGTGAGCACATTGCTAACCCGCTCTGATAGCCGGAAAAATAAAGGTATAATAAATATAATATTTATAATAATAGAACGAGGTATAATAAGGTATTAAAAAAAACCCAAACAACCAACCAAAAACCAACCCACAAAATTTTGAACTGAAAGGAGAAGTGTAAGTAGTGAGATATTAGACTTTTCCCAGCTTTGGCAGACCTCTGGGTGCCTAATAGATTTACATAGAAAAAATCTAGTGTACCTGTCATGGCATTGAACAAAAATACATTTAAGGAGGAAAACAGGGGCTTGTCTATTAATTTTAATGCAGAGGACAAGAAAGAGCTTATTAGAGGCCCAGAAAGGAGTAAGAACAGAGATTTTGTTATTAAAAGTATGGCATTCTTATAAAGGGGCAGCTAATCCCCATGAAAGGTGCTGTCAGGATCAGGAAAATCAGCAACTGGTTAGGTGACGAGGCAAAAGGTGCTCTTAAAGTACCTGTCTAGGAGAAATGCCTGCCTTGCCCTGTCCATTTTTTTTTTTTTTTTCTTTCCCCCCCTGAAAGAAGTCACTTCCCAGCCTCTCATTTCTTGACTTGGTGTTTCTTTGCAGCAAGACGGTGCCAGGCGCTGATGGAGCGGATGGTCAGCTCTGGGCTGCATCCTGCAGCCGTTATCCCAGCACAGAGCTGATGCTGCAGCCGGCTTTGCTTCACCGCCCAAGCTGCCTTACTGAGGACTGGCCTGATCGCTGCTGCAGGGGAAGACATAAACAGAAAAAATGAGGTAATAATACACAACTTCTAATTTTGTGATGTTCTGGTTGTGCCTCTCCCAGCCCCAGCAAGCCTGGTGGCTGTAGATCATCTGCTTGTGCTCAAAGTTCAAAGCTTGTGTTTCATTTCACTTCACGTTGCTTCAGGTGTGTGGGATTTGTATAACGATGCCTCCTGCGGTGCTTCATCAGCTGAGTGTTATTAACATGCTTGTTACTGACAAACAGCCCCATATCACGACAAGGTAGAGGAAAGAGGTCAATAGTAAGTGCAGAAAGTACAGAGTCGCCAGCAAAGCTGTTGTAAGAGAGGTGGGAACAGACGAGCAAAAGTAGAGATAATAAAAAGGATGGTCAGTGCTTAGGATCTTTACTGACAGCACCTGCAGGAAAACTGTCTTCTCTTTTGCCGGTGATGATGCTCTTGCACTGTGCGCTCTATTTTTACTCTTTCAATACCAAGTTGTGTTGAGGCCCCATGTTCACAGCCACACGGAGAGCATGGTAGAGACCTGGGGGAAGATCTGGGTGGCTGCCCAAAAGCTTTCCAACTGAAAGTGCCTTTCTGTTACTGGTTGAAATGGTAGCCCAGGAAAAGATTCGGTTCTAACTTTTAAGCAGTTATCCAGTCTACACTGATCATAATTTGTTTTGTAAAGCTGAACTGACTCGTGCATGTTCCTGGGATCCAGGGCTGAGCAGGCAAGTGCCCACATCAGAGCGCTGCGGCTGCGCTCCACGGGGCATTGGTACGTTTGCGGAGAAGTTAAGGGTAACGGTATGACTGTGAGAGCAAGCTCAAACTTCAGTACGCCCGGCTGAGCACATACACACACACACGTACATTCTGAAAGCACCTGCTTAGCTGGTGAATAGAACCAGATGCCCTGCAGAGATGTCTCTATCACGTTTGCTTTCTTCCCCAGGCTCCTGAAGCTGTACTTGGAACAGAGGGACCCAGCAATGAGGCCCTCGCCCAACAGGCTTGACCATTAAGTATTCTCAAAACATATTCCACCAAAAACCTGCCGGATCAGACCCCAAAACCATGACCCCTCTAGAGGATGTGTTGCTTATTTTCCTTCAATTTGTCTTCATTGCTAAATAGTCTGGTGATAAATTGCTGAGATGTAATATGGAAGAACAGACTTTATAACTCTTCTAGCTGAGTAGTTTCGGCTAGACACCTCTCGCTCCCTTGGGATCTGCCTGATGTACTGACTGCTGGTTGCTGGGAAAGGGACCCCCGACCCGTCCTGTTGTGGGAAAGGCTTCAGAGCCCCGTGGGCTAAGGAGAAGCAGCAGGAGGAAATGTTGCCGCAACAGCGAGCAGCACAGGGAGGCGGGGGGCTCTGGTCCATCTGCATCTAAAATACATTAACAGTCCTGAAAAGATTGTCGCCTGCCTCACTCAGGCTTGTGGAGTGTATTTCAAGCTAGCTCTTAATAGATGAGAATTCCCCTTTCTGGCACCTAAGTATATTTAAGAAATCTGGCCTGGCCCCAAATGGTTAGTCTGCCCTTTCCTGCTTAAAAGTGGCCTCCCTGGACCCTCTGCCGAAATAAAATATTCTGCCTAGGATATGGGAAGACAGGAGAAAGACCTCTGTGTTCCCTGTATAGAGAATGACCTGATTCCTTGTGCTTCTCTCTTAGCTTCTGCCATGAGCTCTGCATTCTCTAAAACACCATAAACTCGCACTCCTGCGGGAGCAGCAGGACCCCCGTGCCCTGCCTGGTCCTGAGCTGGGGCGCACGGCAGCGTGCTCCTCCGTGGAGCTTTATTGGGATGTTCTCTGGGCTGCAGGCTCGAGCCGTTTCTCAGATTTCCTGGATATTTAACTGGACTGGGAATTGAGCGTATGTCTTGCTCATGAGTTTTACTACTAAAAGCTATAAACCAAGTCTTCACTGAAGTGGAGCCAAATGTTTTGCAGCTTGTATAACCCCCACGAGTTCAGACATTGCAAGTCTGTTGATAATTTCAAGTTCATTACTTGCTGTCCTTGCTCTGGAGAGCACATAGCCCTCTTAGTAGTTTTTAAGCTTGAGCATATTGCACAGTAAGCGTGGCAATGGCAGTAAAACTTATAAATCACGACATGAAAAGATGGCAAAGATTCTTATTCTGAACATTTGTATAGGATTAGTTTATATTGATTTATGTTCTACATCAGTCATATTTCACTTTTGCCAGCGTTGAGAGATTGCGTGTGAAGAGCAGAATATGCTGTGTAGTATGAAATCAAATGTCAGGAGACAAAAGAATAAAGCCTGAATTATTTTGTACAATCATATGATAAAGTCACACTGCATTAAAAAAAAAAAAGTTTCCTTCCCTATCAATTATTCAGTACTTTAGTAGCTGAGCTGGGGTTTCCCAAGCAGAGTTATGAGACTACCATTTTCTCCTGCTAAACCATCCCCAGTTCCAGGACGGTTGCTGTCATCTCATAGCACTTTTCTGGTGCTGTTATGTTTTTTGCAGGCGGATGTGGGATTGCTGCAATGGGAAAGCCATTGACTTGCAAGTGCCACTTCCCAAAATTACTGTGAATGATCCTACTCATCTCCATCCTGGAAAGCTCAGACTGTCCGTGAAACCTAGGTCTGAGTCCCACTTCTAAAGCAGGAACAGAAGGGAATGCGTGTACCTGCCTCTTTCACAACCCAAGTGCCATAAATAGCCAGTCTTCTGAGTGCTCCCAGTGAAATTTACTCCCTCCGTTGAAGAATTCGTAGAGGCTTTCACATGCCAAAGCTTCTGCTGCTCAGTTCAAACCTCTTATCATTCCTTCTTTTTATAGATATTTGGTGACACAACCTTTTCTTCTTGCTGTTGTTGAGGACAGTGAGAAGGGCAACACTACCAGTCTTGTCTAACAGCATTAATTTCTCACCAAACAGATTTTCTGAATTCTGACAAATACTGGAGAAGAAACTATGGGCTTCCTTCACACCTGCTTCCTCCAAAGATGTCACGTCTGCCAGTATCCCTTCAGGGGTGTTGTGTCCTCACCACCAGCATCCAACAGAGTGTTGTCGTGAGAAGTCTGAGTTTGCAGGAGTGAATTACAAATTCACTTTATAGTAAATCCCAAGGGGCAGAAGAGCTCAGAGGAACATTATTTTCAAAACAACGGCATTGCAGGAGCTGCAGTCTCCACAGTATCTGAATGTGAAGGATGGCTGCAGCCAGCGCTGTTCGGTGTGTTGCTGTGATTTCCATTCACTCGTATCTATTGGTACTAGGGTCACAACATAAATCGTAGCACTCCACAAGCTGCAATAAACATATTACCCAAGCAAAAACTTGAACAGTGGGGTGGACCATTACTGATGATAGATTATCAAGCTCCACTGGTAAGTGCTAGGGCTCCTGAATCACAAGGGTATTTTTCTTGGTAAATATTTGAAAGGTAAAATTAAAGTCTTTCCAAAGTCTAACCAAATTTATTACTTTCATGTTATAAAGAATATAATTCTAAAGATTTTTTTGTGTGTCTAAATTAACTTTTTAGAATGTATGGCAGGAACAGTCCCCAAACTTGCTCTTCAGCATCTCTATTTCCTCAGTTCTGGTATTTCTGTGTGCTGGAACAGAGAATTTAAAATCAGATTCAACTTTTGGCCAATAGGGTCCAAGTAGTTGTGGTTAGTGTGGCTGGCTACAAAATTTAAATATATTAAATCTGGGGGAAGAAGGAAGAGTGAAAGCATGTTCTCACTGAAGCCTTCATTCAAAACTCAACCTCAGTGTTGCTGCTGCTGAACTCTTGCCTACAGATGAAAACCTCCATCCAAGCGGTGCTTGAAACTCGAGTCAACCCACCCACCGGGAAGGGAGGCTGAAGCTGGAGTCCTGCTGGGCCTGAAATAGGGATGCGCCGGGATACAGATACATGTTGTAATTCACATTAGCACAGCTCATCAGATGCTAATTCAACCATTCAGCACTGCTGATCGCGTCACCCTGGGACAGTGGTTTTGCAGCATGGTCACCCCCATTTGAGTTAGATTAACTTCAGCTGGATGACTTGAGGTAATTGTTTAAGTGAAAAATGAAAAAAGAAGGAAAGAAAACGGTTCGTGCTTTTCAGGTAAGATAAGATTTATTCTTCTGGAAGAGAAAACTAAGTAAGTTATGCTTGTGCGTCGATGTGTGCTTCAAGCAGGAAATAGGTCTACGATCTCTCACTGAAATGCAGCAACAATACACCATATAGTTATCACACGATTACGGCCATAAAAAGGAGGTGGAGGAAAGGGCTTGAAAGAATGTGTCAGTAATGGACTGGGGATGGTAATAAATGCTCTTTGTAGTCCTGCTGCACACCCGTGTGAAGCTGGTTCAACACAGAAAGACACAAAATAAAACTGAGGCATCTCAGGTCTTGTCTGAAAAATCAGGTCTAACAAAGAAGATAACAACATCCCACCAAATTAACCCCTCAGGGACTGTAAAAAAATTCAGCTGTAGTATCATGACAAATGCATCAATACCCCTGAAAAGTAGAGAAACAGAAAAATAGCCATTGTAGCTGCAGGAGACCTTCAAACTTGTCCCCCTCTAGCTGTGCTGTGCTCCTGGGATGAGCGGCAAGGTGTGGTGGATTGCCTTTGGGCAGGTTTGGGAGGTTTTGGGTCTGGCACAGCTGCTGCTGGGGCTGGTGCCTTTTACCTCCGTGTCTGCTGCCCTGGGAGAGGGAAGGGGAGGCATCGTGGTTGCGCGGGCCAGTACCGCTTGGTGGAGATGCTTGTGGGGAGCACCAGACTCAACCTGCCCGCTCCCTTCTGCAGGGAACACGGAGCTGGCCAGGAGGTGTCTGAGCGACGTGTCTCTGCCTGGGCAGGCGCTCGCTGCTTTTTCTCTTACTAACACGTGATTTCTGAGCAAGACCCTCAGCGGAGCTTGAGCCTCGTGAAGAAAGACTTAAACTAGGACAGTAAAAGTGCCTCTGTTAATTTGAGAGCTTTGCATGGCAGGTGCTCTCTGAAGAGTGGGGTTGTCCTCCTGCTCAAAGGGAATGGCCCTTGAGGTCTTGGAAGATTTTGTTCTGTGAATTGTTCGTATACTAATGTCACTGGCTCCAGTGGATGCATCTTGCTTTGTTTTCTTTGTTTCTGTATTATTATGTCCCTAACTGATTTTCATGAAAGAAAATCACCCCATTTCACGTGAGGCATTTTGTGCCACCCTAAAGTAAGTAAATCTGTAATTGCAGGTACCAGATAGCGGTTCATATAATTCTAAAGAGAAAAAAAACACCATTGGAAATGCTGCTTATATACAACCAGCTAAGGCTGGCAGTGGCATTAACTTTACAGTCGATCCAACCCATGCTGAAAAATAGAGGCCTTTTGGAGGTCATTGCGAAGTAATGTTCCTGTTGTAGTGGGGAAATAGACCTTTGACTAATGTGGCATTTCTTTGTACATTTAAGTCACAAAAAGGTCCCCTTCCTGAAAGGTTGCTCAAGATAAGTCAAAATATTGTTCCTCTTTTCTGTAAATAAATGATGTAGCTTTTGACAGCCTTCATGGATCTAACTTTAAATTTATTCTTTGTATAAGCGGTTTATCAAAAGGGGTTAGAAACATCATTTTAGAACAATGTTTTTCTGCTCTCTGAAAAAACAATGTGTAAATAATATTTCCTCAAGTATTTCATTTATACTTTGGCTTTTTAAATCCAGACTTCTGAAACCTGTCTCTGTGTTTTTAATATACATTCACCTGACCTAAATTACCTTTTCTTGTGGAGGCTTTCTTTGACTGAGACTATGGAAACTTGGGATGAATGCAAGAAGAGTTTCTTGGCTCCAGTCCACCCTTTGGTATTGTACAGCCTGGGAAACCAAGGCCACGTCTCTCTTCTCCAGGACCATGCTCCTTGACTGATGGGAGAGGGATTGCTCTTCTTGAGGTTGCTTGAACTTGATCATATAGTAAAGGTCTGCATCAAATACTTCTCTGGCTTCTAAAACTGTGAGAGATACACTGCTTGCTGCATGCCACGATATGACACGGTGCTCAATGCATTTGACATCAGAAAAACTGCCAAACTAAGCTCATGAGCAATTTTGGTATTAATCATGCCTCTCTGTGAATTTGCTTGTGTCGGTCCCTTTTTGCTACCTAAATAATGTTAAAATACACTTATGCGCTTCCTTCCCAGAAGCAGTATATTATCTTGACTCTTTTACGTAATGCAATCTGAGCTAAAATTATCCATGTTCTTCAGCAGCAGGTAAGACGGGGGTCCAGCTGGAGATCCCTTGAGCCTGGAGGCAGTCTGAGGGACGAGTCTTGGAAAACAGCAGCGTGCAATGCACAGTTTCCATGAAGGAAACTCTGACTGCTTCTAACAGGAGGTACTACTTTCCATATTTCATATTAAAGGGAGATAAATGGATTTTTTTTTTAACCCAAATTAATCTAGTGGGAGTTGATTTTTTTTTTTTTGTTTTGTTCTTTCGTACAGTAATCTAGCAGATGCTAATGTCTTTATGATGGATCTTAGGTACTGGAGATGGCAAGGATCGTTCAGGACTGGATTTTCATATTGTCTACAATACGGAAGTCTCTGTCCCAAATTTCAGCTGGGCACACAGGTGGTGCTGAGCCCGCTCTGGACCGGTAGGTACCCGCCAGCCTCACGAGTCCTGCTGGTGTAGCTGTGCCCTTGCAGTGTCCCCACGAGGCAGCGAGGTGGCCAGAAATAACAGGGCAATGGGGATTCCTAGCATGGAAGTCAAGTCACTAGAGGAAGAATCAAGATTTAAAAATGAAGGCGAGATATGCAAGGTGCTTTCAGTGCCAGACAGCACATCTCAAGGCAGCCTCTTGCGAGCCTCTCTTCCTTCCTCTGTGTTCTTCAGTTTCATGGTAGTATTTCTTTCGGTTAACTTTATTTTTTGCAGTGTTGCCTAACTCAGTGGGTAACGACAGCTTGTAGTTTGGTGGCTCTGTGGGACAGGGTTTTAACCGCCCCTTGCAGGCATTCGTTTTTATTGACTTTGTCAGAAGCACATTTGGTGCAAACAGTGACAGGCCGTTATTTCAGGGAGGTGCAGCACTGGTGTGATATAAATCTAACTTTTTCTCCTCAACTCCTGTGTTTGTAAGTCTATGTCTGCTTTTACCCTAATTTATTTTAAATGAATGGAAAAGAGGCTTGATCTATTAAAATGAGACCGTAGCAAAATACAGTACCAAATAATGCAAGAACTCCCTCCGACACCAGGGGCTCTGCTGCCATGACACAGCTGACTGCACCATGACGTTGGAACGGTGTGGTCATTTTTAATGATTTCAACAAACTATTCTTGCTTAGGCAATCTTCTCATTTCAGTTTCTAAAGAAGAACCCCAGAACTTATTTTTTTTCTCCTTGGAAAAATATCCATTTTGTTTTTTCCCTGGGTTGTGTTTACCACTCCCATATTCTCGTCCTTTCTCCGGCTCCCCTGCCCCATGGAACATCGCCCCCCTCCCAGTGCGGCCCCAGAGCGGGGCTGGCCTGGCAAAGAGGAGGTCCCGCTCCTCCTTGGGACTAATCCTGCTGGTAATTTAGTCCCTCTAGTCTGAAGTCTTTGGGACTGCATTGGCTTTGGTTCATCAATGAGATGCTGTTGATGTTGCAGCTGTTGGCAGAACAGCAGCAGGTTGGATTTATAGGGAGTAAAGATAATTTTTTTTTTTTTGATAAAATACCTCCAACTGGACTTGCCAAATAAGTCATGCCTCAGAAAATCTGGTCCAGAATGAAAATGTGTTATTTAGGCAGCTCAACAGGGAGAGGAGATGTGTTTGAAGCTGCAGAAGGGGGTGGAGTGGGGCTCGCACAGTCCCATCCCAGTTTCCCCACTCCTGGGGTGCAGACTGAGGCTGTGAACTGTCCCCCCGCCCAACAGAATTCAACTTGGTGTTGTAACTTCAAAAAAATTTTTTCCTGGCTGCTTGCAAGAAGGGGATCAAACTTTATTTGTTTTTTCAGTGCAGGATGAAATAAAAACCCACCCACTATATTTCTCCCATAAACTTGCCACCGTCCAGTAGTAACCGACTGGTGAAACATAGGTAATAATTTTTGTGTTTAATTCTTCTTGTGTGCTTACACTGTTACCATTTCACTGAAACAAATGGAAATAAGAGTAAATAAGTGGTGGAGCATTTAAAAAAAAAAAAAAGCAATGAAGTTATAAAGTCAATGCAATAAGCTGTATCTGTCACTGTTCTGATGAAGAAGCGAGCTGACTGTCATTGAGACGTGGTGCTGGAGAGCAGCCACCCGTCAGTACTTCTGTGGTTCGTTGGCTCTCGGAAGAACGTGGGGTGAGTTATTTCCACGGCTTGGAATGCGGCTGCAGGCGGTGCCGCTCCAGCCTGCCGCCCCAGGCAGCCTGGGCCAGCATCAAGAACTCCTGCTGCTCCCTCACATTCACCACCGCTTCTTCACTGGCAGGGGATTTGGTTTGCTGTCAATGTTCCTGGAAGTTTTGATGTTCCATTAATATTGACAGCCCTTTTTTTCCTTTGCGTTTTCCCCGTTGCCTACTTGCGAGGTTACATTGGCTTTTCAGCATTTGTGTCTTCCCATCTGGCTCGCTGATCCTTGGGCAGCACAGCTGCCAGCAGAGCAAACAGGTATTTGGGGCTTCAGGTCTTACTGACGGTCAATTTTTCAGTCAGTCGAGCTCAGCCTCCATCCTGGGTAACTGCAATTACTCCAGTTTTTAAACACCTCATCTGTTTTCTTAATGAGAAATTAATTTCGTCCTATTTAAAATCACCTTTTGGTTTCTGCTGGTTACGAAAGCACGGGCACTGCAGGCTGCCTGGGGTGAGCGCTGGGAGCCAGGTGGGGACCAAGGCGTTTTAACAGCGTAAAGCAGTATTTTATTTGGCCTGCAGGGTCTTTGCTATCGCGATGGGGTGAGAAGAAATGACTTTGTTGAAGGTGCCACATGTGCTTGATGGTGAGAGGTGAGAGCATCTGATTACAAAAAGCTGAGACTGCTTGGACTAAATAAATGCTGGTTAAATAATATCTTTAGTGTCTTAAATAGGGTCTTTCAAAGGCGTGGAGATGCATACTCTCAATACGCCTTGGAAACTGTACCTAAAGTTTGACAAACTTTGGGGAGGGGGGGAATCTACCAAGTTCATTGAACGCCAATAATTTTTATCAATGTTGGTCTGAAGTCAGGGCTGGTTTGCTTTCTTGAGATGTATTTTTCCTTTCTCTTAAAAGAAAAAATCTAGCGGCTCGAGGGGCGTTTGGCCAGCTGAGATGATAGCTGTCTTAGGTTGTATCCGGACCGTTTTTACCTCAGAGCAAATAAACAGCTATAGAGACTGTCGCACTGAGTTTTGGGTGCTCTCCGGAGCGGCTCTGCCCCCGCTGAGGGGAGGGGGGGTCCTGCCTGGGTCACACGCCCCCCTCTGCCTGGTGCGACCGCGGGTGGCAGTGCCAGTGTCACCTCTGGGGTACAACCGCAATGCTTGTGTCAATCCATCTGCCGCTGCTGATCTAGCGTTTCTCTTATGGCTCCGTAATTCAATCAGTTTATGCTTTTAAGTTCTTCTGTGATCTGCTATCTAATGTTACTTTTAATACGATGTCAATACTTTAGAAGTTGGAAAGCATCTGCTTTCACTAGCTGCTCTTTGAAGTTTGCCACGTAGTAGTAGCACTTGTAATAGGTTTCGGGGCATTTTCCCGTGAAACCCTGTTATTAGGTTGCACCAGCCATACGTGTTTATCAAGGGCAGTGTTCCCAAAAGCACTGAACGCACCTGAGCCTTTATGGCCTTTGAGGTCCTTCGGAAAATCTTACTGCACATGTGAACGTGCAGGAAATAAAACCCAGCTGCAGCATCTTCCCCATAAAGTGTGGTCACTGCCGCTTTTTCCAAGTGAGCTGGTTTACCTGTGGAGTAAAATCCCTGCTGACGCAAAGAGGCCTAGAGTGTCTCCAGTCTGAATCCAATTAGAGAGGAATTGCAAAGCACTTTCACCCAGCAGGTTAATGTGCTTCTCTTATTTCTGAATTACATGCAAAATGTACTTCATTATAGGTGCTCTTTTGCTTACTTTCCAACATTATTAACTTCTTTCTAAATCTTGCTTTCATTTGTTGATGTATTACACATGAAATGCAGAATAGCTCTTGGGCAACTCCTTAATGTAGGCAGGCCTTGAATGCGTGAAACCTTGTTATCCGAGTTTTGGGTAATCTGAAATTCATATGTTTCCCCTGAATCCAAGAGTCATATTGAAATTAAATGTAATCCCAAGCGCTGGTTATCTGAATCCTTCAGACATCCCTCAAGACATACAACTAATCAGGATCACTGGTATGCAGCATTAAGCATCCTAATTTTACTCATTGAGGAAAAATAGCGTCTGCTAATAAAACCAGTAGCACGGTAAGTCATTTGGATCCTTTTAGTAGGGTTTAATGTTCTCATTTTCTTCTTCTTCTTAACATTTGCCATTAGGATCAGTGGAAAGGATTTGACTTCTGCACTTACGGATATGCCTCTTTGGCAAGGAGTGGCAAAATCGAATCTGTAGGTTTACAAATCTGTTCTCCAATTAAATTTTCAGAAGGACCTACCAATTTTGATGAGGATTTTGTTTTTTAGAAGCTGATGGCAATTTATATTGGTAGGCACACATTATTCCAGGCTTAGCTTTGTTGAATGGCAGTTCATTTCACAGTTTACTGAAATTTCACGTACAGCTGTTAAGTGCCAAGGAGGCAAAAGTGGAAGAGGAGGACAGCACTCGCGGAGCTGCAGAGCACAGGGTAAGCTGCAAGCTTACCATGAACACCGGGAGAAAAATATTTACAAAAAGAGAATATACTTCAGTAGCGCTATTATTGCTAGATGCTGCTGAACCCTACCCCCCAAACCGACCCATGTCCTTTCCCCGGGATGTCCCCACCGCTGCCAGAGCTGTGGCCAGGGCTCCGGGAAGGGGATGTGCAGACGCTGCTGCCGGGGCGGCTGAACCCAGCCCAGCCAGCCCTGTCGCTTCAACAGTTCTCGCTCTTCCTCTGGCTTCTGTTGCAGTCCGTACGAGTCAAGGTTTGGCAGCGCAGTGACGGTCTGAAGGAAAAGCACGCTGAAGCATTCCTCGTATTGTTTCATCCTCCCGAAACATACCTCCCATATCAAAGCTTTCACGTGGCAGCGGCACGTGCCACCTCCCAAAAACATGAAGGAAGACGAGCCAAGGCACGTGTGCACCGCTCTGCCTGGGGAGGGTGCGGGGGGCTCCAAGCTCAGCTCTCCCCTGGTCCCATGTTTTCTCCGTTCGGCATGGGGCTGGACATCTCCTCCTGACCTTGGTCCTTTCAGGACTGACATTTTATCTGGGCATCGCTCTTAGGTCTGTGAAAGCGGATCACTATGCAGATTGGTTTTATTGCCCTGCTTATCCTCTTCAGCTTAACGTATTGTTTAAGATGAACTTTTGAGGTGGCACAAGGTACATATTGTTTGACTCCCATCAGTTTTCAGTAAAATGCCCCAAAACCGGCTGTGCCCCTGGCTGTGCTGTTCCCCGGGTGGCTGGGGAGGGATGTTGGTGCGAGTGTCGCTCCCAGCCCGGACACGGGGGGCGTACAGCCCCCTCCCCGCGGGCCATGCTGACATTCCCTCTGTTCCCCCCGGGAAAGGTGCTGTGGGCACCAGCTGAGGGAGGGGCTGTGAGGGGGCGGGTTGGCTCAGCCTGCTATTCACAGGTTTTCTGGAGACGGGGTTGTTTGGGTGTGTTGGGGTTTTTTTGTTTGTTTGTTGGGTTTGGGGTTTTTTAATTTGTTTATAAAATCTCTCAAAAGAAAGGAAACTTATTCCATATAGCTGCACATGTACACTGTGTAGCCCTGAATCAGGTAGGTATTAATTGGAGTTTAGACCACAAATGCCGTTTTTGATGTTGTAGTTGATATCTTGCACGACACCGTGAAACCTGACCGTGACGGATGCCTTCACCTTTTCACTTTATAGCGCCTTTTGCCAGTGCCAGTTCACGTCAGCAGATAGAGACACCTACCAATCCCATTTTCACCCTGCAGACAGAAAGCGTTGCAACCTTTCTGGGGTGGTGCTCCCGAGCAGCCCCCGAGGGCCATTTCCCACCTTCGCATGGTTGTGGGCTACCTCCCGCGCACTTCAGGAGCCAACACGTCATTCCTTCTATTTGGCAGCACATTGCTGTTTCCATGCACGACAGCCTCTGTGGTGACGAAGTTCTGTCTTTTGGTTTATTTGTTTGTTTTTGTTTAGTATTCTCAGCGCAAGCGGCATTAACATAATTTTCCAATCTTTTCTACCAGACTTACAGTCTGTGACAGACTGGTGTATTAGCAGCTTATTGGGATGGATGGTACAGATGCAAAATTTAAGAAGTGTATTATTGTCCTAGAACAAGTGACTTGTGGATATATTTTGGCTTCTCTTTCTTCCATCTACTCCTTTCACTTCTTTAACTCATTATTTTTGTTAAGGGACTATACTGCTACTTTGTTCTTTGCTAGAATTGCTGTGTTTTTATTGGAAGCGTTGCAAAGCCATCAGTGTGTCATATTTTCTCCCGTGATGCCTGAAGCCCTTAACTCCTGAGCCTTAGTAATTCATCTAGGCACGTGCACCCCATATGCTGCCAAGCGTAGCACATACTGCATGGTGGAAGAGCATTCTCTTCAGCGCATTATTTAACCCAATTTTTATCCTGTATGTTTGAAATGCAGCGATATAAAGCAAAGAGCTGGATATTGGAATAACTTACAGATGTTAAAGTACAAGCGTGTGTGGATAAGCTGAGGTACTTATCAATCTACATTTTGCTGTCGTTTCTGTGATGATAACACTTAAATGAGCTGATTATACATTCTGAAATGCAGTTGTGGAGATGTACAATTTCCTGCGTGACACTGAGTGAGGGACCTGACCTATTTAAATCTCAGAAGTGAATAAAGAAAATCTGCAGTATAGCATGTTGTCTCCTAACTCTGAGGGACACGCGGACCTGCAAACATCGCTTCTGCCTTCAGCTCTTCCCGTGGGTCTCCGCAGCACCAGGGCACCTCAGGCCACCGCACGGTAGCCGATTGCCCACGCCACCACTGAACTCCACTGTTATCCTGGTGCTGGGAGCTCTGCAGAGCCAAACCTCTCTTCCCAGAGACATTCCCAAAGTTAATCGGGTTCTGTCCAGGCTCTCCTCCATCTGCTGCCACGTGGGTCATGGGTAAATGCTGATGACTTCCATAGCTTGTGTTTTAGATTAATTTTGATATGTAATTCTTTGGCCGCAACATTAATATGATGATCTTAAATGCAATAACTGTCAAAGGAGGCAAGAGGTGCAAATTTGTTTCCTCACGCAAAATCAAGTTTCTTCCTGGCCACAGAGGGCTGATGTTGGTGGGGTTGGAGGGACCTGCATCACTACCCACCTTCTGCTCCCTTTCTGTGAACGATACCAACGCATAGTCTGCAATTTATGGTGATTTGGTTTTGACTGAAAACTTTGAAAGGGAAAGGAAATGGAAGTTTGTGAGGTTGTTTAGGGAAGAAAAAAGACAAAGGAAAAATTGATTCATAGTGAAGCTGATATGCCGTTGTTATTTTTTGAGCTCCTGAACAGAAAACCCGCATATTTGCATAACTTTTTTTAGCTACAGCTACGACAGTAGCCCTAGGAGATGGCAAAGCTTCAACATTTACATGTCGTATGGCCTGTGTTAAATTTTTGTCATCATTCTAAGGGAAACTCATACAGTTTCTCAGTGTTTGTGAGAAAATCTGTATAGAATGTTGCTGGTTTGGAAAGATGCATGTGAACATTTGTGTGGTGGAGATAACTTAATCATGTATGGGGTGGAGACTCTGTTTATGGATGACATGAGGGAGAATTTTGAAATCACATGTGTCTTAACAGATGGTTAAACCTGACACCAAATGTTAATTTCTTTTGCTGTTTACTGCAGAAAGCACCAAGAACAATTTAAAGATCATCTTACGGTATATTTTAAAATACTGTGACTTCAGGAACTCCACAAAAACTAACATGAGGTTGATCCCCAAGGGCTCTCTCCGTAGCAAGCGTTAATGCCACTGCTGAGTGTGGCACCAGCCAAAAGCTACCTTCATGTTTGAAATCGCTTTGTTCTTCAGGGCTCAGAAAGCAGCAGAGGTTTATGAAGTGGCCGAGATGTGCGGTACCTGGTGGACCTCAGCAGGTGGGAGCAGAGATGCCCTCCTCCCTGTGCTGTGACGCAGGGCTGGCACATGGCCATCACCAGCACCTGCGGCCGCCGTCATCCAGGCTCAGCCCAAGAGGAAGATGACTCGGAAAGAGTCCACTTTAGGTGAGTTTGGTCCTGCTCGTGTCCCCAAGGGAAGACTTTCCCCCACCGCTGGCTCTTGTAGCAGCTCCAGAAGGCCTGAAATTTGGGTGCTTTCGGAGGAGGCATGCACAAGTATAAGTATTTAACACAATAAAGCTATTGTCAAAGTGCTTAAAGATACCCGTCCAGTTCAGGACTTTCCCATCACATGTAATTTCCATGGCGTAAGCAGCCCCCTGAAGACCTGTGTGTCTGAGCGCCCTCTCCAGCAGCTCGCGTTTCAGAGCAGAACTTCCCTCTTGGAGCTGCCGCCTGTGGGAGGCGGTGGGGGTGTGGGACGGGGGCAGGAAACCTCTGGTGATGGCGCTGGAAACGATGGAATGTCGCTGCCTGCATTTGCATTGCAACAGGAAACATCACCCCGCTCTGCACCTAAGCAGCATTTAAAATATCACAATTATAATTTTTAAGTGGGCTTTTTTTCTACACTGGAAGTATAGATTAAAGACTACTGCATAATTTTCATGGTGCATTGTAGCTTTTCCTTCTTTCAAAATGCAGAACAAAACTGCTTTAAAAACAGCAAACACCAGCTGAAGGTTCGCATGGTTACACAACCTAATTATAAACATTCAGCGAGTTCCAAAAGCACAGCGGAGTAAATAAATGTATCACACAGCTGAAGAATGCACCCCTTATTGTCAGATATTTAACAGTTTTGAAAGTAATTAAAAGCAAAGTATCCATTCGAGTCTGCAATTTAACAGAAGTTTAAATTTTATTTTATAAATTGGAATGTAGCTGAGGAAACCCCCCCATGCAAACAATAGCAATGAATATTCAGATTTCTGGAGTTAGGAAATGTGCAGCTTCTATTGGAAAGATAAACAAAATGTTTTCTTTTTGTTCATCTTTGAAAATGAAAGACTACACGCATTAAAGAAAAAGCATCTGTTGTTCTGCTGTTACAGTTTATTACGTGGGGACGGAGATGGGGACTGGGCTGCGAGCTGCTGTTCCTTAAAGCACGGAGAGCGCGTGGATCTATTAATCCATTCGTGCAAGTGCAGTGTAGCAGCTCCCTGCTCTGTTGTTAGGTGTGAGCAACTAAAGTCCATTTTACTGCTGAATTATATTTGATGCTGGAGGAGGTATTCTTGAAATAAACAGTATTATCCACGAGAGACTGATACAAGATGATAAAATCCATTTTATTTATGGTATTTTCAGCTATCTTGTCAGTATAATGTATTGCATCACTGGAAAACACTGGATTTATTTTAGTCTGGTTCTGAGAACTAGATTTGCCATATACCTGTCCACTGAGCCGCTGTTTTCACGGGCTGATTTCTGATGCTGTGATTTATGTTTAGTTCTCTGGGTCACAATCGCTGTGGCAAAATATTACATATTATGCCTCTCCTGGAAGTACAACTATGAAGGCGACATCACTTATTTCAGCACTAACGCGTGCGTTTATTTTATATTGCTTCAGGAGAGGCAGAAGACACTTAACCCTTGTCTGCTGAAAGGCCGGTTCTTGCAGGAGCGGGTGCGGCGGCGTGCCCCAGCGTCCTGCGGGGACTGGCTCCCCCAGCTCCTGCTCCGCTCAGGAGGCTGTTTGGCACTCGCAGAGAACGTGGCTTGGGCTGGGAGTGCCTTGTAATCAGGATGCGCTAGATCCCCTTTTTAATTAAGCAATGCTGACGGAATGGTTTTTCCTGGGCAGGAGGCTGCAGAGGCTGGTTGCTGTCTCTCTCTGAAGGCTAAGGGCCGTTTTTTTAATCCTGCTTAGACGGGCCCGTGGGCTCCTTCTGGTGTTGCTTCTGCAGCGTGTTCATGGGAGACCGTGCATCCACCTGCCACGGACCTTCCCCTGCTCAGCGCCGCCTGGGTACCGACACTGACGTGACGTTCGTGGTGACGAAGGGGATGGTGCAGCACTGGCTCTGAAGAGACGCCAGCTCTGAGCTCCTCTGCTCCGCAGGACTTTCATCCCAACAGGACACCCAAGGATAACGGACCACAAATGACCACCGATGGGGGAGGTCAGTGCTGGTTTTACTGGTGACTTTTTCTGGGTTTTCCTTTCTGGTTTCCTGTTGAGTTGTGCTCTCTGCTTCTCAGACGCAGTGTTGGCATGGCAGCAAGCCAGCCTAAATCTGCCTTTTAATGGCAAAGAAATAATGAGTATTGCATAAGGGGATGACTGCTTAATAAAAAAAAACCAAACCACCCACCTCCAGACTTTGAGTGCAGCACGGTTCCATTTCTACCAAACTCAATAACTGGGTGTGTTATCTAGTTAAAATGAAGTCTCCTGTCAAGACGTCTCCTTACCTGCTCTCTGGACAGTCTGCACAGATTCCTTGTCCCTGACCTTTTCTATTTGTTTTCACAGTTAATGTTTCTTTTAATGAGTGGATTTTAATTGTTGCCTTTCAAGGTTTAGAAGAAATCTGTAGAGATAAAATTTGAAAGGCTGAGAAATTTAAAGTCTTATCAGAAGACAAGTACTTCAAAGTGGAGATGGAAACACCAGACTATGATTTTTTTAAAAAAAACAACTATTTCTTTGTCATTGTATAGACCATTCTTGTTTAAACCTTTTAGTGTATGCCAATGTAAACTGAAGCAGCTCAGAATAAGAATAATTTGCAGGTGTTTTATTTAGTTACCCCGAGGAAGCCTGGGGCTCGGGAGGGCTGTGCTGACCCTGTGATGAAATGCCATTTCACGTTGGAAGTTGGTTGGTGGTTCATGGTTGAAAGGTCAGATTCTCAGCTGGCCCAAATCCACGTAGATCAGATGAAATCAAAATAGTCATACAGATTCAGGCCAAGTGGAGATCTGACCCCTATCTTGGTATTTTTCCCTCTGCTGTTTGTTTCTAAAGCCTTTTCTTACTCAAAAAAAAAAAAAAAAAATTTTTGTGAAATGCAATTTGGTGCGTGCTGGGTTTGCCCTAGGAGGAAACGCTGTTCAAATGCTGTAAGGAATGAAGGTGAAGATTGTGTTTATTTTAATTGTTCAGGTGGACTGAGACTTCATCCCTAACTGCCTCTCCAGAAGGGCACGCTGTGCTGTGAAATAGCGCGGCGTGAGCCTGACCGGCGCCGGCGGCTCTTCCAGCGCTTAATACAATGATGACAAATGGCAGCACGCTTCTGGGAATGCGCTCACGGCGCTGGGAAAGCCTGCTTGTCTCAACGTGTGCCAAAATATTTGCTTTCTGCCTGCTATTCCAGTGTGTGCATACAGAAACTAAATGGCAAATTGAATTTCCAAAGTAGTTTGCTTGTTTTCTGTGATTACTAAGAACAGGCCGATGATTTTTTTGGGTTTATTTTCCTGATTTCTGCTCTGCATTTCCATTCTTTATCTAGGCTACTCAATTTTTGTTTTCTTATAGGTTGAACTGCTTAGGGAAAGAACTAATCTTAGTTTTCCTTTTTCTTGTTGGGTCTTTGCAAGTCTGTGCAGGATTATACCATCTGTATTTTATTACTGCAGAACAGTCCGCGTACCCCGAGTTATACTGAGGCTGCCATGTGGACTGTTAGAGTAACAGGATTATCTTCCATCTTACATACTATTTATCTCACTATATTGACTTAATTTTATACACATTTCTCATTAAGAGGAAGTCTTACAACTTTTGCACCTTCCCTAATTCTGCAGAGTTTTTTTTCACCAGTCACTAGAAATAAATACAGTCCGTACGTTTTGCGCGCACGCGGGCGCGCTGAGGCTGGAGGCTCTCTGTTGATTTGTGTGACGGTGGCTGACGTAAAGCTGGCACACGTTTTGAGGGATTTCTGCTGGAGATGAGCGAAAAGATCAGGGTGTTGAGGGTCACTGATGCCTTGGGACTGGGAGTTACCGCCAGCAGACCGGCTCTGCGCATCTCCTCCCCCATGGCAGGGGCCGTTGCTTTGGGTTGCAGGAAGGGGATCACATTCTCTCAAGACAAAAAATCAGATGATATTGAAAGAAATGACCAGAAAGAAGGCGGAAATGGTAAACTGCAATTTTCTGGAAAGCTGGCATGCTGCATGGGTGCCCCATGCTTGATCTGCGGTTCTGTCCCCACCTCCCAAATGGCGCTATTCTCTTTAACTGGTTAGAGAAATAATAAAGAACAACTAGAATGAGGGATTTCTATGCAACTAAGTTTGCATCTACATCCAAGCATTTTAAAGGAATGCATCTGTCTTGATTTTTACATGAATATACAAGAGAGCTGGTAAGGTAGAAAATCCGGTCAAGCAAACAGCAATGCCAACAATCAAACCCGAAAGTGTTTGATGCTCAGGTTCTTGGTTACTGATGATCTGTTAAAAATGACCTTTCTTGCGATGATTTAATTTTCAGTCTCAGCATACTCCCTGTGATACTCCTTGAAGAGCCTTGCAAAATTTGTGCCGTGCGTATAAGGATGATTCTTATCAGAATCAAGCCAGTTCCAAGCTAACATAGACCCTGATTCACTAAATAATGTAAGAAGAAAGTAAGTTTTTGTCCCGGGAGTAAACAAGCACACGCTCAAATATTTCACTGGATCAAGACGTGACTGACTGCTGCTGACTTTACAGCATTGTTTGGGTGAGATGAGACACTGGTTTTCTTTTCCATGAAATAATGAGTCAAACAGTAAGAGAGCAGCTCAGTGAGCACTGACTTTAAATTCCCTGCTTTTTGTGTCGTAATGTTAACAGCTTTAGCGATTCGATTTTTCTGTTAAATTTCTTCCCAGTGAGAGGGTTAGCAGGTGAGCACTCGAATGCTAGTTGTTGCAGGGCTGCACTGGAAGCGGGCAGCATTTTTTATGATAGTTGATATACAAATAAGTGCAGTAACACAGCTGGGGTTTGTTTTTACATTCACTTTATTATATTGCAATTGAAATTATGCTTTAGGCATGGAATTAATATCTTTTTTGTTTAAGCAGCAGAATTCCTGACAGTTTTCATCTATGGATTTTATTGCTTTTCATACATCTTTCATTGTTTGCTTAAATATCGCAAAGTACACTTAAACGTGGCACCAAATTCTTAAAACACTTGTTGAATTGCCTGATTTCTTCACCTAAAAATGGACTGAAAGCATAAGACTTCATAAGCTAAGAAGAGATGAGGCTCTAAACAAGGGTATTGGGTCCATATGCCGAATTTTATATCTACATGAGAATTTTAAGTTACAAGTAAACGACAAATTGCAGATCCTTTATGTTTAAAGAATATCATGAATTGTATCACCCATCTGGATGTGGCAAAAGGTAGTTTTTGTACTTCTGGTGAAGATGTACAACAACTTGAGCAATCAGGAGCATCGTTAGCATCTGGGCAATCAGGATGAGAAATTAGATCAAGTAGATAAAATGATGGAATGGAGAAAAAGTGGGAAAAGACCTGTTCCCCAGACAGTTCTGGATATGGGTTTGCGACGGCATCTATGTACTAAATACATAACCTTGGGCAACAGAACTACATTTTGGGTATTTTTGATACCTTTTGTCTTGGAAATGTGAAAAGCAAGGGGTTCTCTTTCTGCCTGGCATTTTTTTTTTTTTTTAAATTCAGAGCCTATCATGCATCTATGTGTTCAATTTGGATTTTAATACTAATGTAAGTGGCTGGTTATTTCCTGTATTGCTGCAGTAATTGTTATTTCACAGTCATGTCAGCTATCAGCAGCTCAAGGTTTAACTTTGAAATCCAGTTTCCAAACTTGGTGTCATTTACTCTGCTTATTCTGCTTTCTCAGAAATAGGATATCTTATTTAAATGCCCAGAGCCCAAAACCTTATTTAATTGTGTCAATGCCCCTTATAGCTCTGTCATAGATTAAGACTCCAGGTTCCCAGGTCTTATAGGGCGAAACCCAAGAAACGCTCCCCGTCCTGTTTATAAAACAAAAGTGGCACCAGATGGGAATAAAGGGACGAATGCAGGGAGCTGTTGGGGGGATGCGAGGCGGTGTCCTGCCCTGTGAGCCTGGCCATTAGCCCTCCTACAAGCCGCGGGCCAGAGGCACGGCCGAGGGGGAGCCCCGACTCCTGCAGCGGGGAGCGGGGATGTCGCTCAGTCCCCACGCTGCCACCCAGCACTGACTCTGCCTCTCACCAAGCGCTCCCGCCTGCCTTTCCCTGTTTGACGCATTATTTTGTAAAGCCCCTACACTTTTGTCAGTAAGTTCTCCTGGGAACACAGTATTTTGGGATGGTGATGGTGGAGGAGGGAAAAGGCAGTGCTGCTGCTCCTGTTTGGCTCAATGATACCTAGGCATTTATTAACTTATTTATTTGCCCTAGCAGGGTCAGTATTTATGTTGGAGGGTGCCTGTGACGCTGGGAACTGGTAACGTGTGTGACCTTTTCATGGGAGTTTTCCGACGGAAATGACCCCCTTGGAGCCTCTCAAGGCTGATAATGCAAAACTAAACAGAATCGCGCCTCTGAACAGAATACAGATCCCATTTTTTTAATTAAGTGGTTTTGCCCTCTTTTTTAAAAGGTCTGGACACTGTAGGACCTTCTATTAATTGCGTGGGAAGCTTGCTGGCAAAACCTCACGGGAAGATGTCATCAGCACAATTCCCAACCGCTGCTTTTCACTCTCCTGCCGGGTCACGCTTCCTGCGGCGCGGGGCGCTGGTCCCCAGGAGCAGGCGGGGCAGCGGGATGCTCAGGGCCAGGCTCCGCTCCCCATCCTCGCGTTTGCTGGAGAAGTGTCCAGGAGCTGCACGACGATTTTCCTAAATTAAACATTCCAGCTCAG
Organism: Burhinus bistriatus; assembly: GCA_013397275.1. NCBI lineage: Eukaryota > Metazoa > Chordata > Aves > Charadriiformes > Burhinidae > Burhinus > Burhinus bistriatus. The sequence goes on from VYXH01004958.1 coordinate 56,661, forward strand.
GCTTTAAACACACAAGGCGTCTAAGCTTGCTGTGGAATTGTAGAAGCAAATTAAATAATTATCTTAAATTGCCCACCTCAAGCCACGCTGTAGCACAGATCGTTTGGAGTAAATCTGTATTTCGTTCTACAAATATATATATATATGAATGTTTAAGCTCTCCCCTTTCACAAACGGTGCATGCAAGTTGACAGAAATTATTCACCATTTGGGACTTTTGAAGGTAAGACAAACTACTTAATTTTCTAACTGTAGATTCAAAGTCTGATTTTTAGGAGTTTGAGTTCTGAACAGACAATGTTTCTTTAATTTACAGTTGCATGCAGGGACAGCACCAAACTGCTGGTAAAAGCCTTCAGGACTTTGTGTGGGGAAAACCTGCGCTTGGCTCCAGGTTATCCTGGAGAAATTAAAACTTCTGAGGTTTCTGCAAGAATCCATATATATATATA
>VYXH01004958.1:66186-77303 GCA_013397275.1 Burhinus bistriatus
GGTGCTGAGGGACATGGGTTAGTGGTGGACTTGACAGTGTTAGGGTAACGGTTGGACTTGGTGATCTTAAAGGTCCCTTCCAACCTAGGTGATTCTGTGATTCTATTTCTCTGACTGCCATTGAAAGCTGAACAACTAGAGTGAAACTGTCCTGGATGCAACCTCAGGTAGGACCACCTTTCCTTTTACTCTCTAGACCACATACCCTGTAAGCTAGCAGTGGGGTTCATGAGTATGATTAATTTTGCTAAGCCACGCCATTTCTTCCAGCAGTGTATTGGCCCTGGGGAACGTCACCCCCTCTGCACCACTGGCTGTTGAGATGAGCCTAGGTCTCTCCTCCACCCCACTTTTCCTCCCCTCACGGATAGCAGCCCAAAGCCCACTGCCATCCCCTGAAAAGCTTGCTGAGATCTTGCTAGACCTGAGGTGCAAGACCTGGTGCCAAGTGAAAAACTAACCTATTTCTGTGCAATAGGAGAAAAAAGAGGCCCTAGCAATACGTCTGTACACCATGGAAGCACAATTAAAGTACTGAAGGACACATATGAAGAGCAGCCCAGAAGAGAGACTTTGCTGGGTAATTTTCAGCTCTGGCATTCATTAAACTTTGTGGGGTTTAAAGCTCAGAGAAATGTTAGTCTCGCATACGTACAAAAATCCATGAATATTTGTTTATTTCTTTATCTCCAGTTCTGTAGAAATGTGAAGGCTGACATCCCCGTAAATGCATATGCACAAGCTGTAAACCCCCAAAGACAGCAGATGCTGCCTTGGAGAAAGCCCAGCTCTGAAATAAAATACTAAATATTTATAAATCAGCACTGAACTGCTTTGTTGTCCAGGTACTTGAGGGGAAAACTGTCCTGGAGCTGCTAGAAAGAAACATTAGTAGAGGATAGGGTGAAGCCCAGCAGAGCACTTTCTGGAACGGAAGAGCGAGCTTTGCTGCCGAGCCAAGGCCAAAGCCCTGCAGGAGGGTGCGATGCTCCGTCGCAGCGGCCGGGCGCCAAAGCAGGGCTGGCAGTATGCTGCTTGATGCTTTAGTGACCGGAAAATAAACATGCTACTCATTCCTCCTGTTTAAAAAGAAGTTTAGCAAGTTATAACAGGACAATAGGAGAAGGCAGGTAACATCCAAATTTTCATTTTTTATGTTTCTCCCATTCTGTTTTGCAGATGTCTCAATTTATTGGTCATTTAGACTGGTCCTTAGTAGAGCGGTTGCTACTGAATCGATACAATGAAAATTTTAGTTTACTTGCATGTAAAATTTATAAAAATATTGATAACTCTCTTCACAATATGGCCAACATAGATCTATTACAACAAGACATCCTATTTCCAAAAGCAATGTTTTAAATTAACTTCAGAATTTCAGAGCTGAGCATGCATTACTTGTAATAATTTTAGTACTTCAGGTTTAGCATCAATAGCCATGTTTATAATTTAAATAACTGTAAGGAGAATCCATTAATAAGCACCAAAGTGTCTTGGCTAATTTTTAAAAGCTCTGTGTACATACCTATAAGGAAGGGTGAGGGAAAAGGAGAACGATCGGGAGAAGGAGGGAAAATTCATTTTTGTATTTTCTTTCCCTATGATTTCTTCTCTTATCGTTTCAAACCAGTTTCTCTTGCTCTCCGTCTCTCCTTCCTCTTGGTCCATCCATGTAGATGGAGGAATTTTTTTTCTACAGGTTTGATGTACTAGAGCCAGTGATAGGATAGCAGCATTCACAAAGTACTGATTTAATATTCCTATTTCGCTTTTCCTTTTTAAGAGAGTATGTTATGGTAAAACAGCTCTGTGTATCTCGATGACTCAGATTTTCTTCAAACCACTCCCACTTTGGGGTGGACCTGATGTCCAGTGGGAAGGATGACTAGCCCTGATGGGAGTGCCCGATGGTCTCCAGGTAGGGCGTCAGGACTGTGCCTTCCACACTGCTTACCTGGAGGAGTTGTGCATCATGCCATGGCTGATTTGGGCCATTTCATTTATTCTTGGGTAGTTTTGATCCCTAAAACTTTTGTCCGGAAGCATCGGATGGGAGAAAAGCTGTGAGCTCTTGGGGGTGGGGAGCTGCTTCCTGGGTATTTTTGAAAGACGTTAATTCCTGTTATATATTTTAAGTTTTGCTCTGTTTGCCAGTTTCAATTTAAAGGAAGTACTGGATGGTGCCAATGGCTAGAATTTGGGTTCAGGTTAATAGCTAGCTTTCCCCACACTTACCATTTCAAAACATGAAACTAAATCTTGCAGAAACAACCACAATTACATTTCAAGTACTTCCTAGTTCTGACTAGACAAAAGCAGAGTTTTTTCAATTTCATTTCCATTTCCTTTTATATCTGGAATAAATTCAAAGGTATGAGAAGAAAAAAGGAACTGATAAGGATTAGATGCCAGATAAGAAACTTGAAATAGGTTTTCAGGAGCAGGCACGCGTAATCTCCATCGCTTCACTGCAGCTATGTAGGCCGGCTGCTTTTCTGCCTTTCTCAGCCATTTGTGAATGCCCAAAAGGGGTGAGAATGGTTCGAAGGACACAAACAGAAACATCTCACAGCTTCCCAGTCCCACTTCAAAGTTCCTTACGTTTCGTGGGTATCCCAGTGTGGTTCTTGGTGATTTCTCAGATCAGCCTGGGTTGCTGACTGTAAAAGTACTATCGCTGTGTGTTGTAGGTATGCTGTATTTTTAAAAGCAGAAGTACACTTAAATAAGTGACAAACCCATCCATTTAGCATTGTTGAATTTTCATTGAAGTCGGTGGGCAGGGTCAGGTCCTGGTGTATATATATTTACAGGATGAAGCAGGTTCTTAAGCAGTGATTAACTGCAGTGGCAAAGCTGCCATTGGGCACAATTCATTGTGTTTTCCCAAACAAATCCATATGATGCTGATCTCTCATTGCCTTGAGGGATCATTAAACTACATTTAAGTCCACTTGCTGTTTCTTATTCCACTTCTCCATTACAGAAACACTCTCTTCTCCCGCATTTCTCCCGACCTCATTGGTGACACTTTGCACAGCGAACCCCAGCTTCAGCGAGACCCTGGTTGTTCCGTAAGAGCAAACCCTTCGCTTGAGAATGAGAAATACGACGCTCTTAGAGGTTGTCAAGCGATTTGCTGATATAGCCATAAACATTTCAGACATTCCGAGTGTCATGTGCTCCCTGGTGCGTAGGCACAGTGCGGTCAGACCGGGCAGGGGCTGCGGAAGGGTTGGTACCCTGGTGGGTAAATGCATTAGAAGGAGCATTAGGAAGATGTTCCTCCTGGTCACACTGATACCCTTATGGCACAGACTTGGCATCTTCTAGGCATCATTTCCTTTGGAACAATTGATTTGATTTTAGTACCTCTATGTTACAACTTTCAGTTGTGACCTAAGTACTGAAATACTCAAAATACTGTGGAATGACTGCGTTGCTTAGTTTTTCTTCTGGGACTGCACAGCCTGTGGATGAGATAAAGAAGACTTAAGCTGAGCAGCACAGCTATGCTTCTGAATGGGAATTAAGGTGTTTGTCTTATTTTAATGAAATTACTTTATAAAAAGTAGAACTGCGTTAAAATTGACGTAGTGGGGGTTTAATCCTCTAATAAGCTGGCAGGCTCGCAATGCGGAGACGTGCAATATGCAGGGAACGCTGCTGCAGGTCGGATGCCTGCAGTTGTCCCCGGTGTCCCCCCGAGGAAGGGCAGGCAGGAGCTCGTCGAGGGCAGGGAGCACCGTGGGAAAGCTCAAGCTGATGGCTCCAACCCAGCCGATGTCTGTAAGCGTGGACGGTGCTCCTGACCTGGCAGGCTTTAGGGAAGCTTAGGGAAGAGGAAAGGACCCAGGAAGCACGACTCACTGGGACAGCGAAAAGTTTGATAAAGAAAAGAACAAAAATAAATAGCTGTGATAAGAAGGACACAGCCCTGATCTTGAATAAAACGAGTTACCCTAAATTATTCCCATCACCTGAGAACGCCTGGCAGGCAGGAACCAGTCCTTGCGGTGGTGCTGCGAGGAGAGCAGGGAAGTTTTTCTGAGCCTGCTTCAGACAGAAAAACGGAAGCAAAGAAGGTGAATAATTCGCACAGAATCAGGGAACGCTGGAGGAGAGCAGAACGCGGGACTTCGCAGAGGCATCTCCAAGCAGAGCCCGAAAGCCCTACTACTGGGCCAGCAATGGCAATCAGCTGTGGTATGGGAAGGAAAAATTGATTTAATAAGTGCCTGAACTTGTTACACTAGCTGTGCAGGGAGATTTTTTTTTTTTTTTTGGTAACAAATAGGGGAGCCAATCTTAAACCAATAGCACTGCGGGACACAGGATTTAGCTGCAACACACAGAAGTATTTTAAAAAGCACCTTATCACTCTCTCCCATCAAGCAAAACCTTTTCAAAACCTTTTTTATAACATCAAAGATGTTGCTTATAAACCTTCTTACGGAAGGGAAGGTCACTGGTAGGTACAACAATCACATCTCTCTGCAATTGAGAGTTAAGTCAGAAATATTTTTGAAAGTTTTGTTGACAATTCTCAATGCATTTTTAAAAGGACAGTTTATTCAGAATTGCTTAAACAGATCTGTACTTTGCATTGTTTCACTTCCTCTCAGCTTTTGTGTGCTGTTCTCTGAGTTACTGACCTTAAACTTTAGCAAATTTTACCTCCATCCAAAACAGCCTGTTGTATTAAATAAGGGAAAAAATATGATTTATTTGAGTTTTCAGTTCTGTCATCCAGCTGCTTGGATTGACTGGTTTTTTAAGCTTTTCATGTCTGGGGGAAAGAAAAGAAAGGATGGAAAAAGAGCTTCAAGAGGGAAAGTAAGTACGTATTTCTATAAGAACAGACAGTTTTTATAAAAAACTTTTGCTTACCTTTGTGTCGTACGACCGTAGCTCTTACACATGGGTTTTACACAAGCTGCTCTGTGCAGACAGAGGAACCTCGGTTTCTCTCGTAGCAACAAAGCGTAGAGAAGTGCCGGGGAGCAGTGCCGCAGGGCAGGACGCGGTGCAGAGCCATGGCCGCTGGCAGTGGTGGGACACACGGGGCCGTTCCCAGCCCTGCTGTGGGAGGGTCCCTGCAGCCCCTGTCCCCTCCGCGCTCCTCCTGGAAGTCTGTAAAAAGGCATAAAATGCCTCCACATGTCTGAAAAGAACATTTATGTGTTGCTACAGATAACGACGTTTGGAGAAGGTGATCCCATCCATTGCCCGACACAAATCTTCCCGTGTCTTGTGCTGAAAATTAACGTTGAGCACACTGAAAGGAAACAGCATTTGTGATTTACAGCAGCATGCAAATTTGGAAGAACAAAAAGCTGCATTCTGACTGAAACGGAGTGTTTCTTTAAAAAGGACCCTTATTCTTTCACTGACTGTGGATTTTGTTCATTTTTCGTCTCATAAATGCATTACTGAGGCAGGAACTCCCCTCGCGCTCCAGTTCCTAGCAGGATTGTAGCTGGTGCTACAGTCCTGAAAGATATTTTATTGAGTGTACTTATTTTCTTTATATATTATGTTTTATTTATATATTAAATACAGCTGAAAAATCAAATAATTACTCTACCCTGAAACCCCTAATCCACACAGGACATACAAAGGCGAAATCCTCTCCTGGGAAGGGCAGAGCCTGAAGCAGCTCCACCGGGAGTTTTCAGTTTTCTACCTGCCCAGCTCTGGGTCTTGCTGGGAGACAAAAACAAGAAAAACATCCTGCCAAAGCCAAGCTGCTTAAACATCTCTCCTTCCTGATGCCCTGCGGGATGGTCCCTGCCATGCCAGACAGCCCCGGGGTGGCAGGGCACAGGATGGAGGTGGTTGTGGGTAAGTGCCGGGTGTATCCTGATGCCAGGGATCGGGGAGCTGGGGTTCCTGCTGCTGCACTGCCATCGCTGAACCGAGAGCAGAAGGGCTTTTGCGGAGGGCTCGGTACAGAAGGCAGCAGCGCCGGTGGCTTGTGTCTGCGGTTGCGGGGCTGTGCCGTGCCCAGGCGCTGGGCCATGGCTCTTCTGGTCCTGGAGCAGGATGCGGGCACCAACGGCTCTGCTGTGCGCACCCCTGCGGGTCCCAGCCACGCAGAGCGGAGCAGACGGCGCTTCCAGCGGCTGTGACGATGCAGGTCAGGAGTCATGAGGTGGTGGAGACGCTAGCACGCATCTTGCGATCCCTGCGAGAAGGCCCTGGGGATGGGGAAACGGTCAGGCGAATTGGCCTGTGGGATTTGCTCTCCAAATGTGCCTTTGCTTAATGGTATTTGAAGGGAAACTCTGGCGCAGCTCTGGCTGAGAATGGGCAAGCACCCGGCAGGGCTGGGAGGGGTATTCGTGCAGGGGAGAAGATAAAACTGGGGGGGTGTTAATATTTAAAAACCGCCAGGTTTGCTATTGTGCTTAGTTCCATACAGTCTCTAAGTGGGACATGAAGGCGATATAGCTTGACTTTGACAGCCGACCGTCCTAGTGAAGATTTCACCGTTTCATTAGCAAGCGTGTTCACAACTGCCTGCCCACAAACAATCCCTGTTTGGGGAATACAGGAGAAATATCACAGTGATGCCTGAATCCCAATGGAGCTTGCACTGTCTCTGCACCAGCAGGAGCTCCAACAGGGGAGACCACTGGTGCTCTATGGGGTTGGGATGCTGGCTTGGGGAGGGGAGACGACCCACGTCGCTTTTCAAAGAATCACAGACTCACAGAATGGCAGGGGTTGGAAGGGACCTCTGGAGATCATCGAGTCCAACCCCCCTGCCAGAGCAGGGTCACCTACAGCTGGTTGGACACGATGGCATCCGGGCAGGTTTTTAATCTCTCCAGAGAAGGAAACTCCACAGCCTCTCCGGGCAGCCTGTGCCACTGCTCTGTCACTCTCAAAGTAAAGAAGTTTTTCCTCATGTTGAGATGGAATTTCCTGCATTCCAGTTTGTGCCCATTACCTCTTGTCCTCTTGCTGGACACCACTGAAGAGTCTGGCACCATCCTCTTGACACCCGCTCTGTAGATATTGATAAGCATTGATGAGCTCCCCTTCTCCAGGCTGAACAGCCCCAGGTCTCCCAGCCTTTCCTCATCAGAGAGATGCTCCAGTCCCTCGATTGTCTTTGTAGCCCTCCGCTGCACTCTCTCCAGTAGTTCCCTGTCCCTCTTGAACTGGGGAGCCCAGAACTGGACACAGTGCTCCAGATGTGGCCTCATCAGGGCAGAGCAGAGGGGGAGGATGACCCCTCTCGACCTGCTGGCCACGCTCTTTTTAATGCACCCCAGGAGACCATTGGCCTTCTTGGCCACAAGGGCACACACTGAGAGCTGTAAACATTCTGGTGGTGATGGACCACCATCCCTGGGGTAAGAGCCATCCCTGGTTTGACCCAACATGAACACGTTTCTCGGGAGGGAAGTCATCTCCTTTGCAAGATCGTTCCTTTACCCAATCCCGGTAATGGTAGCACTGGGGGTTTGGTGAGTAGCGTTGTTGGGGCAAATCCTGTCTGCTTTCACCTTCAGCAATCAAAGGCAAAAAGCTGTGCAGGCGCTGCTCCATTATTTTCTTACTTGGCTTACTGGGTGCTGCAGGGCTGGGTTCACCTTGTCACGGTTTTATGCATAGCTATCTTTCTCCAATTTATCTTCTAAATATTTAGGTTATTAATATCATTTCACAACTGTAATTTTCTGAAATTCATAGCAGAAGGTGGAAACCACTGGGTTTCAAACAGCTTGACCCCTACTAATGATGGAAAATCATATCCCGTATTTTGATTTGGGAAGAATCTTTTCACTATCTGAACTTTAGCACCTTTTGAAGATAAATGAGAGACTTGATGAAGAGACACCACAAGTTTAATCTCAAGAAGTCTACAAAATTCTCCTCCACTCTGGTAGGTCTGGAGGAGAGGCAGGAGCACCTGGGCAATGACTACTTCTTCAAAGAAATCCCCTGGGAAGAAGAGAGATCCTCTCACATCATCACTCTGAAAACAGAATTATGTTTTGTTAGATGGCTTATGAAAGTGGATGTGAAGGCTGAAAAAAAAAAAAATTTCCTCCCCCCACCCCTGGCTTGATTAATAGCTGAACAAAGTTCGTACGAATTGCCTACCTTGCAGAATGGAGGAGATTTGCCGTTTGGGACATATCCAACCAATTATGTCCAATTCACACAATCATTCAGCATGTGCTGCTGTAGTTACTCCATCTAAAAACCCACTGGGCTCTATATCACCTTGCTGACAGTTCGTTTAGTGACCACGCCACTCATGTACTTTTTGGTTCAAAATAGCTCCATCTTTTTATACCTTACCTTAATGACTTTTCAAAGCCTATCCATCAAGACTTGGCTCCTTCTTGGGTCTTTAAATACATCCTCAGCATTTCGCAGAAGCAGCATTCTGGGTGGCAGTGACGCAAGCCTTGGGAGTGAGCTGAGCAAGCCCTAAGGGCAGTGCCACAGCAGGCAATATTTGCAAAGACAACACCTCTCTGAACCTTTGTACAAATATTTTTTTTTTTTGATCAACATTTAAAATATATAATACTACCTATATTTTTCCCAAGCCTTGGTCCCTTAAAATGAAAAAAAAAAAGGCTTTAGTCCTCAGATCCTTCAGACGCCCTGTCCTTCTCCACTTGCAGCACTTTCAAGCTTCCTCGGGGCTGTTCATTTATTTGCAAAAAGATCAAAAGGTCAGGCAATTTCAGCGCAGTGAAGCTTCAAGTGAATTACATCATGCATAAAAATTTGCTATTTTCAAGCTAACAAACTTCTCCTATGAGGATATTTTGCTCACTTGAGCAGAAAACGGGCTGTGTTAGCAGCTTTTCTGAGCAATGTTCTCTGATAGCGGATCGACGTCTGGTCCTCCACACCTCCCCCGGACGTAGCACCAGCTTCCTGCTCTGATGCTGCCCCAGGAGCCACCCGCAGACCGGCTCCCCGTTTGTTCAGCAGCTGCTGGGATCACAGATAGGGGTATGAGCACGTATACTGCGGCTGAGAGATGTGCACGGTAATTACCTTTCTTTAAGATGCATTGTGCACATAAACAAGATTTTTGAGTATCCACCCAAACCTTCAAAAAAGGCAGGGCAGGCAGAGTCCCCGGTGGCTTCGGTGCCAGCACTGGGACATGTGGGTCTGGCTCCCTCCTCTCCCCCTCCCGATGGCCTCACTGCTGAAGGCTCTGCCGCCGAAACCCACAGGGCCTGCGGTCCTTTCGGTGCAACGATAACACGTGCTGCAGCTTGACTTGGTGAGACGGCAGCACTTGTGCAAAAACAGACTTTTTCCTCATAAGCGCTCTTCAGTGTCTGTCAAGTGTTCAACAGTGTTCCCAGCCTTACAAAGGTGGGCTTCCAGGGGGCTGTTGGAGAGCTGGAATACCTTCTTTGTTCCCTACAGTGTAGGATAGAGGAAAGAAGAGAAATGTGCATTAAAGGGATTCCTGGATACAATGGGCCTGTATTCTTTTATGTGTCCCTGCTCATGGCAGGGGGGTTGGAACTAGATGATCTTCAAGGTCCCTTGCATCCCAAACCATTCTATGGTTCTATGTGCAAAACGCATCCTGAATGTTCTTATTTGGTGCTGCAGAGAGAAAGGCAATTCCCAAGGAAAAAAAAAAAAACCAACTAAAAAAGCTTTCTTGCCCATAAAGGCTTTGAATGTGTGAATACAAATTTTGGATTCTAAGCAGCTCAGCCGGTAAAAATTAGTTGCACCCATAATAATCAGTTGTGAGGAAGTTTATAAGGGTCCTTAGGCAGGAGTATAGTGTTGCATCATTCATTATTGAAGAACAATTAATTGCTGTAGTTTTGGGCAGGCCTTGGTCCTCCATGGCTGTGAGTCGGGCACTTTGCTAGAGGAGCGGAGGGACAGCCCAGCTTGGCACGAGGCTCCAGCCGGGGCTTGTTCAACACCCGGTAAAACTCTGCCCTTAGCAAAGGAACACGGCAATTGGAAAAAGCGACCCATTTTGTCGTGTGGGGATTAACAGGTAAGAGTGCCGCTAATGACGGGGGTCCCCTGCCACTGAGCTTTTTCAGAGGAGCACCCACCCCCCCGCCGGCCACAGCACTAACGGCCGCAGCGGCTGGAAAACCAAACGTACAACCAAGTGTGGAGCTATTTTCCGTGTGACCTCTGGATCTTTGCTCAAGGACTTGATGCCGTGATTTGTACACCACCAGGAAGCACCACGACACCGCTGTGACACGGGAGATAACAGGGGACGGAGAAGAGAGAGGCACGAAGAAGCGAAGTTCGCCTATTAGAGTGTACAAAGGTTAATCACAAATAATACTTTGCAGCTCTTACGAATGTGTTCTGAATGTCGAAACCAGAATCTTTCTGCAAGTGTGGATTCATGAAAACAAAGCTCTTGAAAAGCGGAAAACAAGTGAGTCTCCCAGCTCAGGGTGGCTCCATGCCACTTGTCACCCTGTTCACAGGGAACGAGCGGGAAGGAAAACACTGTGCGAGCATTAAACACTGCTATGCATTTAAAAGAAGAAGAAGGTACCAGCTGAATGCAGCAGGGCTTCACACTAACATTTTCCGCTAAGTGCTCAGTTGTGTTTTGCACGGCATAATTCTGCTCGGACCTTTGGAGTAAGGAGGGATGAAGCCTGCAGCCTTTTTGCCGTCGGCTTTAAGGGAGACAGATTTGCACCTCAGACGTGTGTTGTGCTCTGAGCTGCACGCCGGTGTCCGGACACAGAGCAGAGGACAGGCTGTGGGGTTCCTCCTGCCGCCCCTCTGGAGCTGTGGGGCTCCCGGTGGGATGCATGGCACGGGCCGGTGTCCTGGTCCTGCACACCAGCTGGCCACGAGAGCTGCTGAGCTCTGCCAGGGGCTGGTCAGTGGCTTGTCACTGCCTTTGTTTTAGGGGGTTAGAGACGCCTGACCCGCAGGTTTTTCCCCTACTGTGGTGGGGTGGGATCAGCCCTGGTTTGGTCTGCAGGCACAGAGGGAGGAGGGATGTTCCGACAGCCCGAGACTTTCCAATAGCAGTTTTGTGATGGAGGCAAATCAATAGATGGGGCACCCAAAATATGACCAAAACTGGGGGGGGGGGGGGCGGGGGGGGGTACCACAGT
>VYXH01004958.1:77369-122236 GCA_013397275.1 Burhinus bistriatus
GGGGGGGGGGGGTGTGGGGTATACCACAGTTAGCGGTGAGTGAACGGCGGTGCGGGTGGAAGGGGCAGCAGTACCTGTGCTGCCTTTGCAGGGACCCAGGGGAGAGGACAGAGAGGCGGCGGTGACGGTGCAATCCATTTTTTATTTTTATGAATAAGAGATGACTAACGCTAGACGGATCTCAACAGCTTTGGGGTTTCAGCTAACGGTCACAGAGCAGGGATGTTTATCCGTATCTGCGTGACTCAGCCTGCCTGGCACAGCTATCCGACCGCAGGGAGCTGGTAGTGCTCCCCCGCTTCCCCACAGCTGCGGGCAGGACATGCGGAGCGCCGAGCCTCGTGCAGGCTGCAGCAGCAGCAGCACGTGGGACCGTTCCTCTTGTCACCGCCTCACCTGCGGCAGCTTTCAGCTCCTGGGCTGCGAGGCGCTGGGCAAGCACCGACCCAGCACCTGCACGGTGCGGGGCTCCTCGGCAGCTTAAACATGCGGCAGTCGAGCGTGGAGAAAAAACAGGAATGAGAAGAGGGGGAAGGGAACCAGCTAGGAGAAAGTGTGATGCCTTCTGGGACTCTAAGACACCCATTTTATCTTCTGATGTGCAAGTTCAGCTCTATTAAGTTTTCTCCGTTTCTTTAATACTGTTGTTTAAGTATGGCATTGCAACAAAACTACATGCTACAGTAAGATAACACACACAATTTTCCTAGTGAATAGCGGTATTATCTCATTTGATTAAATCTGAATAGATAGCACAATCTATGTGTGTATGTGTTTAGGCAAGGCCTATGAATTTTAAGTCCTATCACTTCCAGAATCACATATCCAATTATTGTAAAATTGCAAATCCTTGGGAACTGGCATCTAGCCAACACTAATGAAAAATATGTGTAGAAAATATTGTAAAAATGGAAGTGCTATCCTTGTAGCATCACTCCCAAAACTGGAAGAGCTATATACATCCTCTCTCTCAGGTATGCCTTTTATATTTTGGCTCCCTTAATTAAACGGCACCTATGCGTGGACTTTGCTTTCCAACAAAGCAGGACTTTTCTCTAGTGAACACTCACTCTGTAACCCTTATTCCAGAGACAGCTGTTCTTTAAACACCCGTTCATTCTGCCCGCGGCAAGGTGGAAGGCTCCCCTCTGTTGCTAACTAAAGGAATTTTTTTTAAGGTGACGATTATATGCATGGAAGCAAAACAAGGCAGTGCAATAAACTATGTTGAAAACCAGGCTAAATTCCCCAGGGATGCCCAGTGTATAACTGACCTGTGCAGAAGGTCATTGGGACATTTCCCCAGGGCACGTCTTGGTCAGGGGGAATTTGACAGCTCATGTGTGAGCAGAGAGCCAGGGACCAGCATGGAGCACCGGGGTCACCCAGCCTCCAGGAGAGGAGGAGTGAGAAGATACTTACACCTTAAAAAGGGCCCCACATCAGGAGTAACACGTTTCTGAGCAAGAGCTGTTATTATTAGAGCTGTGCGTTATTAAGGGGTGAAAGTCACTGGAGAGAAAACCACTCTTGACAGCAGCGGAGAAGAAGCAATATCCCTCATCCCAGAAGAGCCACCACTGGGGACGTGTGCCAGTGGCTGAGAGAAACCATCAAAACTGTCTCCACCATCTCTTCGTTAAGGGCTGAGGAAGTTTAGAGATTAAAGTGCCTAATCGAAGAGACCCGCATGTACCCCCAAGAGGAGGATGGCCTCAGCAAAGCCGAGAGCGGCAGTGCTGCACCCTGACAGCCCCGAGAAGTCGGGACTCCCACCTGCTCCCGGTGGGATGCTGCTGTGGGATAGCTCGGCGCTCGGTGCAGCACTGCACAGCCCTTCACGGCCTCTCTTGGCTCTGCCAGGCAATAACCCACCTCCTGAGGTGTCCCGTGTAAATTACCAAAGAACCTAAAAATAAAGAGGTGCCAGCTCAGAGGTTCGTGGAGCTTTGTAGAAGTGATGCCGATGGATGTGTACATTGAAAGGTTGCTCTGAAAGGCTGGTGTAATGGTGGGAGAGCGTTGGCAGCTCCTTGTAGGTGCTGTGCTCTTCATGTGGGCTGTAACACCGTGCCAGCTTGGATTGCAAGGTCTAAGATTTAGTTGTCCTGAAAGAGAAGTTGGGGTCCCCACCGCCTGCCGTAGGGGGAGTGGTGCAGCCATGCGAGCAGGCTGGCCATGGCAGCCCAGGGGAGCTCTGTGGGGATGCTCTGCACGGGCACCTCGGGGGGGACTGGCAGTGGGCCACCGCCAACCTGACCTTTACCTCCTGTAACCCTGCCCAAGGATAACCACCCGCCGTGGTCACAATGGATGCATCTAGTTGTGAGAGCTCCATCTGGCTCAAGGTGGGTTTGGGGAGACAGATAACAACACAACAGCCAAGGGCTAACCTGAGCAATGCGCCCACCTCACCACAGTACTGGTGCTGTGGTCGATATGCAAATCTGACTATAGGTCAGTCATCTCACCCCCATAAATAGTGAATAGCCCAAGGGCCCTTGGAGCTCTCCTGCACCATAGTGGCTGCACGCCAAGATCTCCCCTTGAGTAGGGACACCCTCAAGGTTACTCCTTGAGGTTCAGAGATTCTTTGCCACAACAGATCCTCGGTAAGTGACTAACAGCATGCTGAACTTTGAAATCTTAGCTAAGTGACATAAAGGATTGATTTGGCACGTATAATCCTTTAGACATAAACCATTGACCAAGTCTGGACCAGGATTGGGTCCAGCCGCACCCAGACTCCTCTCTGAGAAGGAGTTTAGAAAGCCAGGGGGTCCTTTCTGAACCTTGACTCAACGGGAGGGTCTTCCTGACAGCTCTGTCTGACCCTGTCCTCTGTTCAGTAAACAACCAAGCGTGCCTTGCCATTAAATCTTGTTAAAACACTGTCACATTTACTATCAAACTGTGATAAATCCCTGTGCTATACCGATAAAAGCATCACTGTTTCTCTCTACGAGTGAAGCGCATCGCTCCATCTGTGACAGCTGCCTGGGCACGGCCAGGGCTCCCCGCACGGCAGATAATGCCTTCGGGTGCTCTGCCCGCGGGACCTGCTGCCCGAGGGGCGGTTGCTGCTGGAAGCCATCACTCGGGGAGGGCTGGTTACGTCTTCCGCAGCCAGAGGCACAGGGAGCAGGACACAACAAGTCTGCGAGCTGAGCTTGTTGATGTTTTCCATGGCATGTTTGGGAGGCGATGCAGGCAATGCCTTCATGCTGGAAAATCCATCTTGGTGCCCAAAAGTTGTTCTGAAAGAAGGGATTTGTGCACCAACTGCTGCTTATATTATAACAAAAAGTTTAAAATACCCACCAACTACTAGCAAAACCCCCTTCCAATTTATTCTTATTCCATTTGCCTTCTCTGAACACCAAAAAAAGCCCACGCTGCGATGGCGGGGCAATGAAAAACTGCGCAGTGCTTTTGCATGCAAAGTGCAGCTGCGGATAGCGGGGCACCGGCGCAGACTCCGAGCTGGGAGGGGAACTGCCGCCCTCGTTGCGGCAGGAATAACCTTCATGTCAGCAGCTCCCCCTGAGCTGGAGGGACGTGGGACCTGTTGGTGGGATGCAGTGCTTGATGCCGGCTGCTGGCATGCACCGAGCAGGGAGGAGGAGGAGGAAGAGCAGGAGGAGGGAGGCTTCCTCCCACCACTTTCCTGAGCAACATTTTTCACAAATGTCTATTGGTCTCTTGCTGCCCTCACTTTTTCTGCCATGTTTAATTCTCCTGCTGGCTTCAGGCAGTGCTTGCTGGGATTTTGAATTTTGGCCGTTTCTAACTTTCTAACGAAAACTGAGGTTACTTGTCAAGAGGTGGATTTTTTTTCCAAGTACCCTCAGATCTGATTCACAATCAAGTCACACAAATAGCAACAAATGTAAAATTGCCTTTAAACAAAAAGGACTTTTGTATTTTCTGTCATAGCACCTTAAGGATGTGTTAGAAGTGAGAAACACGTCTGAGGTGAGAAAAGCTTATTTTTTATTTAGTACCACTGAGCTGATGTGTCTCCTGACCCGCTCAGGAAGGACTTTCTGCAAGAACATGATCCGAGTACCACCATGCTGATGAGCTGCGACAGCTTAGGTGGGAAACACACCCCTAACGCAGAGGTGCGGTATACATGTCCTAATGTATGTGGCGTCTTCTTCATGCTCAGCTGAAATTGCACTGCTGTGCTGCCTATAGGAGGGACATTAAGGTGCTGGAGCGTGTCCAGAGAAGGGCAACAAAGCTGGTGAGGGGTCTGGAGAACATGTCTTATGAGGAGCAGCTGAAGGAATTGGGATTGTTTAGTCTGGAGAAGAGAAGGTTGAGGGGAGACCTTATTGCTCTCTACAACTACCTGAAAGGAGGTTGTAGTGAGATGGGAGCCGGTCTTTTCTCCCAAGGAACTGGCGATAGGACAAGAGGAAACGGGTTCAAGTTGCACCAGGGGAGGTTTAGGCTGGACATTAGGAAAAAATTTTTCCCTGAAAGAGTTATCAAGCATTGGAACAGGCTGCCCAGGGAGGTGGTTGAGTCACCATTCCTAGATGAGTTCAAAAGTCGTGTAGGTGTGGTGCTTAGAGACATGGTTTAGTGGCAGACCTGGTAGAGTAGGGTCAATGGTTGGACTAGATGATCTTAAAGATCTTTTCCAACCTAAACGATTCTATGTTTCTATGTACTTGTAAGCAGTACTGCTATATAGTATATACTACTCTGTACTGCTACTCAGCACTGGTTGTACAAGATCCAACAGTCCTAACGCATATATAGCACTGGAAAGTTAATTGCATTTTATAAAGCATTCATATTTGGCAAATGGCGTTACTGACCAAAGATACTAGGTATAAAGAGAGCTTTGCTAGGGAGAAAACACGCTGAAGTGCTCAGGTATATCTTTGTTTTGAAAAATACTGCAGAGTTGACACTAAATGAGTAGACTGCGGTATGAAAACTCTAACAAAGGGACCGACCATTTCCATAGATGCCTTTGGCCACGTGATAGACTAAAATAAAGGCTGTGAGGTTGGTTTTGCTGATTTTGCTTTTATTTATAAGTAGCACAAGCTGCTATCCATGAATGTACTCCTTGTGCTGTGGGTGGGAACTCTGCAAGCATCCACACGGTGCCCTCCATGCTGATGTGCTTTTGCTCAGTGGGGAATTCAGTGCCGTGATGGGAAATTTAGTAAGGCCAAATCTACAAGAAGAGATTTTTATGACCAGAAAACATCCATTTCAAATTTTTAAGATTTTAAAATGCAGTATTTAGTATTAAAAAAACCTGCTGGTTTTGCAGTTTTTGTCCTGAACTTGGAAATTATTTCCAAATGAGTTTATTCAAAAATGAATTATGTTCAATCTGTTCTAATAGGAAAAATGAGACGGGAAGGTTGTTTCATACAATGAAAACATTTCAAACTATATTAATAGCATAAAAATGATTATTTGGGGGGATCTCTTACAACTGAATTTCATCCTTATTTTCTATTTTTAACCATTAATCAAAGCTTCTGGCTTGTTGGGAAATATAATAAATCTATATATCCCCAAAGCTTTTAAATTATTCACTGTGCTTACTGTTCTCTTTCTGACAGGAGATTATCTTTTTTAATTGGAAATTTTCTATTATTTGTGTCTGAAATGTTTGAAAGTCAAAGTGTAGCCTCAGCTACTATTAATAGCAAATATAATGAAGGTGGGGGTTGCACGGAGGCTTTTCAGTGCAAGTACGTTAACCGAGTCAGCTGCATGAACCCCACTCAGAGCACAGCAAAAGTCCTGCCTTTATTCTACAGTCTCTTCCCTTCTTCAGTCCCACCCGTCCTGTCCTTCTGCAGCCCCGTGACAGGAACTTGTCCAAACTTTGGGCTTGTTTTCTCCCACAGACACTTTCTGTCCTGTCGGTGCCGCCTTTAGTGGTTGTTATACGTGTGGCATGGACTGGGGCAGTGCGGCACGCCGTGCATGGTGCGTGCTCAGCATGGAGCTGAGCCAGGCTGTCTGCACCAGGGACACGTCCTCACCTGGCTTTGCCTTCGTGTAGCCTTGGGGTCATCACCAAGCCTCAACAGTGGTAATTTGCTAACTCCTCCCTAGGTTATTATTGATAAAAATGTTTAAAAGTCATTGATTTTAAGTCACTGGATCCCAGGCTGTCATGTCTGACCTTTTCTGGACATTACGTCCTACCTGCAAAGACTTGATCAAGAACTGCTCAAAGATTTGGGGTTTCTCCTTTTTTTTGTTTCTTCCCACTTCAATGATAATCATTTGTGTGCTTCAGTCTGTTGGATGCTCAAAGAAGCACAAGAAAAAAGAAAAAAAAAAAAAGGTCCTTCAGCTGCAGAATACCTCACCAAACGCAATGTTCCTTTGCCGAGCTGGCAGCAGGCAGGTTGAGCTGCCCAGGGCCCCACAGCCCCTTAAGGTGCCCACACTGGGTGCTGGCCATGGCCGCCCCCACTTTGGCCAACTGGCTTCTTGCTTGGAAACAAAAAGCTCTGTCTGTGTCCCAAGCTGGTGGTGGGATCCAAGAGATGTGGGGTGCAGTAACAAGCACACCAGGAAGGTATATTTGCTTTTGCTGGGGAGCAGAGGTGGCGACGTGTGTAACTTCATTGAGGTAAGCCCTCCTGCTGCTAATTGGTTTCTTGAAAAATATTTCTATCCCCCAGGACTAAGCCCTTGCAGCCAGCCTCTGCAGGTCCGCTCTCCTGCCACCGCAGGCTCAGCTCCCGCTCACACTGATGGGACCGTGCATGCACAGGAAAACAGAAAGCTCTCCCGCACATCCTCTGTCCCCCGGCACAGATGCCCAGCCTGGACCAACAAACCAAATAATTAATAGAAACATAGAATCATAGAATCATAGAATCACAGAATCGTCTAGATTGGAAGAGACCTTTAAGATCACCAAGTCCAACCTAACCCTGCCAAGTTCACCACCAAACTATGTCCCTCAGCACCACGTCTACCCGGCTTTTAAATACCTCCAGGGATGGCGACTCCACCAATACCCTGGGCAGCCTGTTCCAATGCTTGATGACCCTTTCAGTGAGGAAATTTTTCCTCATATCCAATCTAAACCTCCCCTGGCACAACTTGAGGCCGTTTCCTCTTGTCCTATTGCCTGTTACTTGGGAGAAGAAACTGACCCCCCACCTGGCTACAACCTTCTCTCAGGTAGTTGTAGAGAGCGATAAGGTCTCTCCTCAGCCTCCTTTTCTCCAGGCTGAACAACCCCAGGTCCCTCAGCCGCTCCTCAGAAGTCTTGTGCTCCGGACCCCTCACCAGCTCCGTTGCCCTTCTCTGGACACGCTCCAGCCCCTCAATGTCTTTCTTGTTGTGAGGGTCCAAAACTGAACACTAGATTTGAGGTGGGGCCTCACCAGTGCTGAGTACAGGGGGGTGATCACTGCCCTAGTCCTGCTGGCCACACTCTTGCTGATACAGACCAGGATGCTGTTGGCCTTCTTGGCCACCTGGGCACACTGCTGGCTCATATTCAGCCAACTGCCAACCAACACCCCCAGGTCCTTTTCCGCTAGTCAGCTTTCCAGCCACTCTTCCCCAAGCCTGTAGCACTGCATGGGGTTGGTGTGACCCAAGTGCAGGACCCGGCACTTGGCCTTGTTGAACTCCACACCATTGGCCTTGTCCCATTGATCCAGCCTGTCCAGATCCCTCTGTAGGGCCGTACTACCCTCAAGGAAATTGACACTCTGGCCCAACTGTCATCTGCAAACTTACTTAAAGCAAGGTCTGTTTATGGAGGGGCACATCAACTGGTATTGCACTGTCTGTAGACTTACACTTTTCTAATAATCAGTTTTTCCTGGAGACCTGGACGTGAGCGATGCATTTTTAGAGTATTTCAAAAGAACAATCAGTTTAGAGGATTATGTGATGTCTCATCACCAGAGAAGCAATAGCTACAGCAATCAGAGATGTGAGACTGCCACTTAGGCACTCCTTCGCTTTCTCTAAATGATGTAAATTAGATATATCTGACACCATCTATTATGAAAAACTTATGGAAGGTGCAGATGCTGCACCTAAAGGGGAAAACTATAATACATGAGTGATCATAATCATCGGGGGAGTGGAGGGCAGGAGGCCATAAAATTAGTCTCTTGAGCCACATCTATTTAGATTGTTTTTATAGCCTGGAAGTGATGAAGGAAGCTATGCTTCATGTTAGCAGATTTTGCTAATGTTGCATTGTAACTGTAGCTTTTAATTCTTTTAATTGTCGATTTTTGTGACAAGGATTATCAGTGTCATACCACCAACACTTCACCTAAAAATAAGTTATACCTGAAAGGAAAATGAACTTTTTAGGTGAGTCAGTCTATGTACTTCAGAAACACCAGGATTTCTTTCTAGCAGATGTAGGACTGTGTCACATTCCCGCTGAGATAAGGAAGATATATTTTTGGTTTTAAGGAGAATTTCCTGCCTTTTTTGGTTCTACTGTTTCTTTGTTCTGGGGGCAGCAGGAGGGCTCAGTTGCAGATTACATCAAGTGAAAGGGATATCTGCTACTCGTGAACACGGGGGTTCCTCTGACTGTGTCATTGCTTAAACAATTTGTTGAATTATTTTGTGGCATGGGCTGGGTTGTCCCAGCCTTCCAATTAATAGTTGCATTATTGGTCTTACAATGCAATTTCATTGCAAAGACCCTTCTGTTTTAGTACATGCTCTGAAACATATTCCTAAAAATACGTCACAGGGATTTGCTTCTTCAAATATCCAGAAGGAAACTCGCTGACTAAAGCATCCATGGAAAGTATGTATACAAAGCACGGAAATTCATTAAAGTTAGAGCAGGTTTTTATGCAAAAAAATACTTCTGGTTAAATTTCAAACAGTGCCCCAGTTCTGGTAAGGGCAATAACTTATATTTAGAAGCTTACTTAAATGTAACACGTATCTCAAATCTCTGTACGCGGAGTGCTGGAACCACACGTAGGAGAAGGCACGAGAATGACAGGATTTATTTTCTTTGCTAATAAGCAAGTCACTTAATACAACTGTGAAGTTAGACCTCTCTGTGCTTAAATTCCGTTATTAAAGAGATATCAGATGCATAAATACCTTGACAGATTCTGACTATATTCCTACTAAATAAAATTTTCCGCAATCCCACAGAAAGACTATAAGAACATGGAAGAAAATGTTTTTATCCCGGAAAATACAATAAATTTTTTTAAAAATCAGTTACTGATTCAGTCCATATGGGTTATTTATCCTGGGAGAGAAAAATATTCTGCCTTGGAGAATTAATGTCTAGGAGTTGAGGATTTAACCCCATTTAAGATATGCACAAGCAAAACCACACCAGAGTGCAAAAGACCTGATTTATTTATTTTTTTAACTTTATCCACTTTTGTTTCTATTTCTGTTTTGTCTTTAAAAATTTGGGATCTCTCAGAGAAGGTTTTGCAGCAGTGCCTCGCTAGCAGAGTTCCACCCCCAGCAGAGTATCCTACAAGGGGCGTTGGTCTTTGGCTGGGAAACACGCTATCGGGGGGCTGGATGACCCCTGGCTGCGGCCATTGTCTATCCCATGCCCAGGGTCACTGACAGCCCTCGCCCACCCGTGCTGCGGATGCGGCCAACGCTGATGGGAGAAGCCACCAGGCTGCTTCTCCTGCCATCGGTGACTGCGAGGGTGATTGGTCTTTAGAGGTAACAAGATTTGTAAGATTTCTGCTATCAATCTGCAAAAGTACAAACCCATGGCTTCACTCGGAAAGCTCTGACACACCTTCTCCTTCCCTAGTCCTCCCAGCCTTGCCTTTCCAACCTGGGGAGGTTTACCTTGGATATTAGGAAAAATCTCTTCACTGAAAGGGGTATCCAGCATTGGAACAGGCTGCCCAGGGAAGTGGTGGAGTCACCATCCCTGGAGGTATCTAAGAGCTGGGTAGACATGGTGCTGAGGGACGTGGTTTGGTGGTGGTTTTGGCAGTGTTAGGTCAATGGTTGGACTTCATGGTCTTAAAGGTCCCTTCCAACCTAAATGGTTCTATGATTCTATGACACTATTGCCAGCTTTCATCTGTGATATTAATTACACATCATGTTCCTTCCCTCTTCTTTTTAACCAATGAAAGTTCCTTTTTAATTTTCTGAAATTAAGCTCCTGTTTTAGACAAGGAATTCCTCCTCACAGTCTCTCAAATGGATAACATCTTCAAGGCTGATCCCTGCGTAGGACGACCCGCACGTCAGCTGAGTTGCTCGGGGGTGGCCTCGGCTCAGGGCAGCCCCATCCCTGCTGGCAGGGAGCGAGTGTCAGGAACTTGAAAACAAACACGTTTCAATAAGGAATGGCTTTGCAATAATACTTCTTCTCCAAGCTTTGATTTGTTCTTCATACAGGACCCAAAAAGCTCACGTAGTTATCCACATGCTCTGAAGCTCTTGAGCTGAAAATTCCATGAGAACAGTCTGCCTCACGATTTTCTGCTATTTCATGCTTTCTCTCTTGATGGCAAATTGCTATGAGAACAGGCTCTTTTGTTGATTTCAGGGACTTGC
This sequence comes from Burhinus bistriatus, assembly GCA_013397275.1. Taxonomy (NCBI): domain Eukaryota; kingdom Metazoa; phylum Chordata; class Aves; order Charadriiformes; family Burhinidae; genus Burhinus; species Burhinus bistriatus. Next base: position 87,921 of record VYXH01004958.1, read on the forward strand.
TTTATTTTTGTTGCTGCTCTGTATTGTGTTTGACGCTGTCTCCATGCACAGGGCCGAGTCATGGGCACTGTGGAGAAAAGAGCTAAAATGTTTTTGAATCCTAAATGATTCCTTTCAAGCCGATGATGCCAGGCTGTGCAATCACGCTGTTCTCCCACCTGCACCGCCTTTCCCACTGCCTGCCTGTCCCTGCGTGCGCGGCCATCCAGCCATGGCATGGGACCCGCTCTGCCCTCTTCCTCCTCCTCCTCCTCCTCTGGGGCTCACGCGGTTCGCGTCATTACTATAGACGTTTCCCAATTCTGATATAAGACAAGCAGTGCCCGGCTTGTGTCCGCAAAGACGCACTCCACTGCGGTGCTGGCGAAGATTGCTGGAAAGAGCTACTCAAAGGGTGACCCTCAAGCACACTCAGCCGCTTGGCCGTGCCCAAGACGAGCTCTGGTAAAAGAGGGCACAGCAATTACATTTATTACCAAAGCGCCGAACACGCCGTGGACTGACTATCTCCTAATAAGCAGAAAAGGTTTGTTGAAAAGCATTTAGTTTTCATCTCCTGGCCAAATAACCCCAGGTTTTACCAGCTGTCCAGCGAGGGTGTGAGCCACACTGGTCTGAGTGACGGTGACACACTGGTTGCTAGAGGATGTTTCTCGTTTAACGATGTACAGATAAATTTAACTGCACCTGAAAGACTGCTCCTGTCTGGCTGAGGGCTCAACCCCTACAGAGTATCAGACAAGCTTGATACGTGACAAGTAGTATTTAAATGAAGTATGATCCTATGATTTATTTAGGTCACGGTGCAGTTTAATTATTAATGGTGTTACGCCGATTTGAAGACGAGCTCTGAAGGACTCATTCACTTCGTTTTAGATGTTTTAAATTCATAACAGTCCCCGAGGCCCTGCATTTATAATGAGTTAATCCTCCTGGTGTACTAATAACAACATCAAATGGTAAAGGGGAGGGCGGGGAAATAAAGCAAACCAGAAAAGATGAAATTCAAATTCTTATTGCAGACCTGTATCTCCAACGTTACACTGCTTTAGCAGGTATTGTGAGCCGTTCCTCTGGGTGCTGGAGGAGTTGTCTGAGATGTGCTGTAGCACTGGATCGGATCTTGGGTGATAAAAGAGCATTATTTTCGCTGCTGACAATGCTGAACTTCAGCAACAACGAAGACAAGTGGCTAGTGTGCCCTGCTGCCCTCGGTAAACAACGCGTTCCTCAGCAGAGAAAGGAGAGAAATGACCCAGTCTGTTTTGCCAACAACTTCCACCCAACATGAAGCTGAAGTCTTTGCTCGTTGTGGCTTTTTGGAAAGAATTCCAAGGAGCTCATCCTGAGAAGATATAAGACAGAGGTACCTGGAATTGGCAATGGTTAATGAATGAGATGCACTAAGGTGGCATTCAATGGGCCATTAAGCAAGACGCCTGCCAGCATCTTTAAACTCTCATGCCTTAAGTGACCATATCTAAACTACTAGTTTTGAGTCTCAGAAATAATGTAATTCCTGGAAGAATGCCCCGGAGGAGTTTCCCTGAACAGCGGATTTTTTCAAAGAACCACAATACTTTGAAAAGCCCGGAAAGTTCGGCGTTTTGTATACAGCCTGTTACCAGCTGCCCTTCTCACGGAGTGGGTTGAAGCCACGTCTCACCTTCCCCCTTCTCCTCAAGCTGCTGAAGTCGTCCCTTTGCCTGTTCTTCCCTGGCAAACCGCAGGATTGCAGTGACGGATTATTACAGTTTTGCTGTAAATCAGCTCTGAGATCAGTGGAGCACCTTGAACGGTCTTCGGTGCAACACTGCTAAAGAGCTGCCAGTGGAAATTTGGAGCCAGGAACCATCATCTGCCCAGCCAGAGGAGCTACCGGAGCAGAGGCAGGTCACAGGGCATTCATCTGACGATGCTTTTATTGCCGTGTAGCTCTTAATTTCTCTTCAGAGGCGACCAGGGAAAGGTTGCTCACTGGATATCCATAATTCTCCCAAAGGTTGAGTTCAGGGCTGGAAAGCTGCAAGCTGGGGTGGCTGAGAGGCAGCTTGCCTTTCTCCATCAGCCATTGTCCACCCGAGACGGGAGACTGGGAGAGTCTGATGGTTATCAGAGAAGGGTTGCAATGCATTTCAACAGTGCTACCTGCCACCCGTGAGCAAGCAGGGAATGAAAACCTCCTAAGGATGAGAGGGCTGATCATGGAAATAAGAAGACAAGAGTGAAAAATTTCAAGTTTCAAATCCAATGTGGGAAATGAAAGTTCAGAATATTGCTGGGCAATCCAGTGATGTCAAACCTGTGTTTGTGCCCTGGGCTGTGCCTGCGGTGCAGGGACAGCCTCTGTGGAGCAACAGTGAGGGGCTGGAGACCTTCGCGGTCACATTAGTATGGGGCAGTATTTTACCCCATCAGTGTCAGCTGGTTCAGCTCCGTGTTCTGCGTGCAATGGGAGAAATCAAAGCCTCAGAAGTGCACATTTTATAAAGAAGCCACGTACCTTAGTAGTGCTGCAGTTCAGCAAATGAAACTCTTATTCTGGCATCTCTAATTCTGTATTACCAAATAACATTAAAACAACACTTTTTAAAAAAATAAAGCAATTTTTACAGTCTAAATTCTATGCACACTAAGAACAGGCATTTGGGTGATTTAGTATGTGTTATAGTTTATTTTTGGTTTGTGCTGGTAGCAAAGCCGTTGAAGTTTTCAATGTCATTTGGTATACTTTAAATACAATTAATCAATACCTTAATAACAAATGCACCATGGTGCATGCTGAGGTAATTATCTGTTTAAATTCTCCAGCTGTCTGGTACAGATGTCGCTAATGGAGTCTGGGTGAAAGGCAGCGCTAGTGTCGGTCGGAGGTGGGATGGTCGCAAAGGGGGAGGAAGATGCTCTGCCGGCGTTTGCCCGGAGCGCTGGAAGCCGCGGGTGTGTGCGCTGAGCATCCCTGGGGACCACAGGCTGCCAGAGCAGCCGCTCCAGGACACGCTGTCAGGCTGATGAAGCCTTGTATGAGCCTACACAGCAGGCACTGCAAACGGAGCAAGGGTCAAGGAAAATCTTCTTTCTAAAACAAAAAAAATGATAACGTGAAATTAGCTTTTTTCGGATAGTGAAAGGGTCCAGTATTGGTGTGGAGAGGGGCGTACCAGGGGTTAAATATAGTGCTTGGCCAGCCTGGGACTCTGCCCTCTAGCTACCTAAACTTACTCCTACTTACTGGTGTAAAATATATTGGTATTTGCTTGCATATTTTATTACACCTTGCTAAATGTGAACCCCTTCCTTTTTATTTTGTTGTTATTATGTTTCTGATCTACCCTCTTGCTTTCCTCACCCTCCGATCTATTTCAGCTGGTTTGGTCTGGGTTGGTTAACTGGGAAAAACTGACTGCATGGATGAATGCCCAAGACAGGCAGGGAGATCCCCAGGGATCAGACCAACTCTCCAGAGGAGGCACCGTGCCACCTCCCTTAGCACACCTGGTGTCTTCCCCGGCGTCTCATGCTCAGCACCCCAAGAGTCACTTTTCAAAATCTGGAAAGTATATGCATAACTCTACTTTCAAAAATCATTTTTAAGGGTATTGTCTCCAGTGTATCTGCCTATTTACTGTATGTGTAACAATATAAAATATATCTGTGTGCAAATTTAAGAAATGCCCATTCTGGAAATATACTTGATGATGTGAAAACTGCTTTTGAAATGATGGTGTGAGAAAGGTCTTTCCAGAGGACTCAGGCGATGGAAGAATCCTCTCTTCTCGCTGTTTTCCTTTTCGCCGTGGCAGTGAGAAGCAGGGAGCGTGGGAAGCGATGACAGGCTGTAAAACGCTGTTCCCTCCGACTGTGCCCACTTACTTCTCCTTTGGCTCTTGCTGCGAAGCCTAAGCACACGGACGATTGCTTTAATCCCTGCACCTGCCAGGTCTGCACAAATTCAGGTGCAACAGGTGTGTGGATATGCTTTTTTTTAAAAAAAAGTATATATTGTGGTTATGCTTGGAAACATCAAATGTAACCAACTTCAGACCTGGGATCAAGCAAATCTGTTCATAATTATGTAAATGCACAGCTAAACCCCTGCACGCTGCCACTGCTGCCTTGACCGTTTCCCCGTGAAGTACTGCCAGGGAGAAGGGCATGATGCCAACCTCATGGAGTTCAACAAGACCAAGTGCAAGGTCCTGCAGCTGGGTCAGGGCAATCCCATGCACAAATCCAGGCTGGGCAGAGAATGGATGGAGAACAGCCCTGAGGAGAGGGACTTGGGGGTGTTGGTGGATGAGAAGATCTACATGAGTCGGCAATGTGTGCTGGCAGCCCAGAAGGTCAACCACATCCTGGGCTGCATCCCCAGCAGCGTGGGCAGCAGGGCCAGGGAGGGGATTCTGCCCCTCTGCTCCGCTNATGATTTTTTTTTCCTTACTCTAAATTATATAAAAGAAATATATGGTGTTTTCAGTGATAAATTTGAGAAATGACACTTTGTAAGCCTTTAGGTCTGTAAAAGCCATTGAACAGAAGGAGGTCCTACTTTCTAGACGATTGCCAGCCCAGGTAATCTGACAGAAAGCTGCCATGAAATGTATGGCTCTATGAGTTCTCAAACAGCTTTTCTGGGTGGCTTTACAGAATTTTTGTGATTGTTTTAGGACGGACATTTAAAGTTGGTCTTTAGCAATATTTCTGGATTTCCACTGCAATATTAAAACCTTACTATAGTAATTCTGAAAATACTTTTCCATTATTTTATTCTGTGACACGTGTGTGGAATAGCTCAGGGTGTCTTTAGGAGATTTTTGGTACCAATTTTAGGTGAACACTATTTACTGCTACCGTAGCTAACTCACAACCATGTCAAGGAAAGCTCATCACCATAGAGACACATGCCCCTTAAAATACGTAGAGTTTGTGGAAATAAAGATTAGTTCTGATAGCAAGGCTATGTGTTACAATTTTAATAGCATACAGAAGTTGAATAATACCAGTAAAAGTTTGTTCAGGAGCTGGTAAATCGCAGAATGGAAATGCTGTCATACAGAGTGGATTTGGAGCCGCCTATAAAAACTATAGATCTCTCAGGAAAACACAGAACTCAGTTTTAGTAAAAGGAAAACACTATGAAATAATGCTTCGATGCTAATTGCACAATGGGAGTGAGGTTGGCTAACCTGGATCGTACAAAATGAATAAAGGAAATGTGAGCACTGGCTGAGCGTCTGTTCCTGTCTCCTTACGTCAAAACGCTTCAAGTTCATCAACCTTTTCTTGAATACTAATTACAGTGATTATAACGTGCATCCACAAAATGCGTGTTGTCTGTCTGCAGACCATCCAAGGCAATACCATTAAAATTGAAATGAATGTAAATGAAAATTGCCTTTATAATACGGTGTAAATAAAAATAAAGCTTGCGTGAAGTGGCAGCTTCTATTTGTTTTTAATGGATTTTACAGTTACCGAGATGGATGATTTTATAACAGAAGGGTGGATCTAGAGTCCCATGAAGTACACGCTGCAGAGAGGTACTGAACGCCTGAGCCTACTGTTTTCTTATCGCATCAAGCGTCGCACCCATTCCCTGCAAAACTCCTGGCTGCTCATTCCGTCAGGTGCCGGAGCGAGAGGGAGCCAAAGAGCCCCTTCGTGCTCGACTGGGCTTAGCTTCCCTGTGCTCAGCACTGGCGGTTGATGCCTTGGTGGGTCCACGTGATTCAGAAGCAAAAGTTGTCATTGTCCTGCAGCCTTGTTCCATGCAAAAGAAGGTATTTTAATTTGGAGCCCATGATGATTGTGTGTTCCAGAACGATTAGCTTATTTGTGCTCAGATTTTCTCAGGCAACACACTACAACTATATTTTTTTACACATTGCTGACTTTTAGTAGAGCAAGTAATCAAAGCCAGGCTGCTGCCCTTACCCAAAGTAAGAGCACAGCCCTGCTGCCCGACAACAGAAGGAAGATCTCCCCTGAATGATTTATTTTCCTAAGTTGCAAGCAACCCCAAACGTGTGCGTGTAAATACAATCCCTCGTTTCTCTGCTGTGGTACTGCCCTTCACGCAGCTCCAGCTCTTCTTTGGCGTGACCCAGTACACGTTGGGTCAGCAGACCTCTTCCACCCACGGGCGCTCTCCAGATCCCCATCACACCCAGGTCGGGCTGGTTGTACCCCTGTGCAGCACTGCAAACTCACTTAGAGAGAGAAAAACTCTCAGTCAGAGAGAGCTTTGTAAAATGAAAATATTGTAGAGTTCGAGGATCTCACGCATATAATTTGTAAGGCTGGGGAATACATTTAAAAGATGAATTAGTTAATATTAAAACACCCCCCCACCCTGTAAACAGGGATAGTGGATAATGTATCGCACAAGCAGAAGACGCTGTCTTCACCTCCAGCCAGAATTGCCAGTATTTATTTATTGCCAATATTACCAGCAATGTCCTGAGACTGCGTGTGAGGCTGGTGCTTGCAAACCGCCTAAATGTTTTTAGATGAAATATAAGATGGATAAAAAGGATCTTTATTCTGTCAGTTTGATGAATAATTACAGTATGGTAGCTACTAAAAAGCTGTGCTTGTAACAGGTTTCATCATCAGAGTTATGGTTGAAAGTGAAATAGTTTATTTTTACTATATTAACAAAAGCTGTACTTATAATCAGAAAATTGACTGGATAGTCCCAGTCCTTTATAGGTGGATTAATACATGTTTAATTCAAATATATGGCATTGATTTTGGTGGTGCTGAATATAATGGCATTTCCAGAAAGACGGGCCTCTCTGAAATCCTCAGACTCCAAATATTTTCCTGACTACGCCTTTCAGACTAAGTATGTTTTTTGCAATTAATGAAAATATATGAACTTTCTTCAGTGCAAGGTTTGCTAATTAGAAATCAACGTCTGTGATGAAACTGGTACACAGCAAGAAAGGTTCCCTTCGGGACCACTTTTTCAGTCTTGTGCCTATGTTTTTATGGACCTGGAATTTCTCCGTATGATTGAACACTGCCGTAGCAACGGTGTGGGGAAATGTGCAGACTCCTAACTCGCATGCCCAGAGACCATGGTTGCAAACGCAGTCTCAGAAATTAGAGTGTGCTTGCCCATAGTTCAGCCCTGTAAACAAGGGCTCCACTTGTTTACATTCAGGGAATGAAAAAAACCCACTTTTGTCCTGGCACTGTGAGTTATCCCTGCAGTGCAGGAGAGTACACTGGTGCACAGGGAATGAAAAAAATCCAAATCCAAATCCAAACCCAAACTTTTGTTGAGATGTCAGGAATAAAATAAACAGTGTGTCATGGAAATTTAAATGCTTCCCTACCTTTTTCTTTGCTTATCACGCTGGTAATACATCAATGGTTTGGTAGTACATTAGTCACTGCAATAATCTGGCAAAAACCAAAAATAAGATTTCAAAATGACAGTGGTGGTATTTTGGATAAGACCCACGTTTGGCATCTGTCTGAGGACCTCTCTGTGCTCCTCCTTGCTGAGGAACCCGCAAATAACTGGACCTTCATAAACGTCCTGCAGGTAGTCATGTCTGGGGCAAAAGGAACCTCGGAGTAAACCACCTCCGAAAAGTTTGTAGCAGAAGACCTGGGGCTGGACCAGGCTACCTGGGTTCATTTTCTTGAACGACGAAGGCTTTGATAGAACAGTGATTGTTCTTTGCTGAGCTCAGGTCTTTGTGCTCGGGGTACAAAATCTGCTATAATCAGACTGGAAAGAATATGAGGGAAATACTGTCACCAAAGCCTTCAGAATGAGGTGAATTTAATGTGCCTAATGACAGTGAAACACTAAAACACTATGCTAAGTGCCTCCTCACTTTTTGAAGAACATTTAGTTTGGAATACAGCCCAGAAAATGCATCTGCCCCTGCAATTTACACCTCATTGGCTAAGGCTAAAGAGGGAGGAAATGAAGATGATTAATTAAGGAAAAGTAAATTAGTCTCACTTTGTATGTAGCAACTGTGGATGATTTTCCTTATACAGATAAGCTATTTGGGGGTTGGCTTGTTTGCCCTTTGATTCCACAATAATGACATTTAATTGTGTGTCTGTAATGAACTTCCAGGTACCGGCTCAGGCTTTTGCTAAAGAAAGAAAATTTGAAAAATATCTCAGAAGTGCTCTTTCCCCGTTGTTGTATTTCTCTCTTTCCATGAGGTTTTGTTCACACTTCAGTCTATGCCAAGGATGATGCTAATATTGCTATTTTTGAGACGTATGATTCTAAAGGAAAGTTAATCACTCTTGAGACAGATAAAATTTTCCTGAAAGTATGCTCATTTGGTAAGAAGTCTTCTAGTGCCTTAAGGCTCCAGGTGTGATTCTTTCCTGATGTTGGTATAAATCAGGAGCAAACCAAGGAAAGTCTGGTCCACTCTTGGGAGTTACCCAGAATGATGTTCCTTGAGTGCTTTGTAGGAAACGCAGTGCCACTAACCAGGATCCTGAAGAAGGGTGACGTTGTAAGCCAGATGGGTGCTGGCTGCTCCACAAAAGGATGAGGAGGAGTTGTCAAACCATTTTCTTTCTGGCGCTGTGCAGATCTCTGAGTCCTTGAGGGTGCACGTTCCCCACAACCCCCAAAAAAGAGACCAAGGGGTCAGTCAGGAGCAGGACTTTGCCCCAGCCTGGCTGCTCCCACCACCCCGGGAGGTGTGGGGCAAGGTGCACCCACAGGCTCATCTAAGAACTAGCCAGGGAGCTCTATAAAACTGAAAATACATGCATTGGAATATAAAAAATGAAGCAGAATAATTGCAGATGCAGGAAAAGTTAGATTAAAGTAGAAAAAGCACCAGTTTCTTTATTGTATGTAGCAGCTGCAGAATAACGCTCTCATCAAGTGGGAAATGACAGGTTTGGTTGGGTTTTTAATGCTAGCATCGTGATTTTGCTGCTGTTTTCTGAAAGAAATGATTCAAAATTTCTTCTGGCCTGCTTGTGAAGTTTGTTACCCTGAACACACCCTGTGGGCTCTGACTTCAAGAAAAAAGCTGGTGTACCCCCATGCCTGGGTCACCATGGAGCTCCCAAACCCCTTGGGGTGTTCATGGGGCACCCACCTCCTGTCCCTGTGCTCCGGTGCTATAACAAGCACCTATTCCTGGGCACCAAGCAGGACCCTGCAGTGGGGACCTCATCCTATAGAGCCATATTTCCAGATCCTAGAGAACCTAGGGAATGCAGGGAACTGTGGGGAATGACCTCCCATTGTCTGGCCAGAACAAGCTATGACAGAGAAGGGACACAAGTCATGAGGACATGATCTAAAATAAACACTGCACCAAGAAGACCTCCCAAGAGGTCTTGAGTGCTACCAAGGTCGTGAAGACGCCACTGTACCTGTAGCACACAGCAACTTATATTCCAAGAGCTCTGAGGCACATCTGAAGGGTTGTACGCAGGATGCTTGTCCAAGGAGATTCCTGTATAACTTTCGATTTCCTTTGGCTATTGGTGCCTGACTATCCTGATGCACCAGTCATGAGGCTTTATAGGTGAAAGATATATTATTCTTAAGAAAGGACTCAGTCTTCAAATCTTCTTTCGGTTTTTAATGTGGTTTGATTCTGTTCATGGTTGGTTATTCTGTGCTCCTCATTACAGAGAGAGAGCTTTTTTGAGAATGCGTACCAGGCACTCCTTTGTGGAACAGTAAAGGTTTGCGTTCATTTTGATTCATCATAATTAGAAAAAAAATGATGAAGATCAAAAGACATATGACTGTCTCCTTTGGACTTTGCTCTCTCTTCAGCAGCAGTAGCGTCTCTACTGGCTCCAGTGGCAGAGGAAAAAAACTCTCTGAGATAATGAGGCTGGCAACTTACATCTAAATATTGTGACTTTTGCTTGGAGCAGAGTAGAGAGTACCTCCTGCAAGCGTTGGTATTTTTCATTGCCTGAACTTCAAATAGCCGAATGTCATAGGAGATGGCCTTCTGGGTGGCTTTCAAGGTCACCCTTAGGTGAGGGAGGGAAGAATGGGTGATGTGCAATAGATGTCCTGAGATGAGGAGGATGAGGAAACTTCAAGATGATCAAGCTTTCTGAAATTAGTTTTGTTCTAGCTAGACCAAAACTTGTTAAAAAATCAGTCAATTAAGGTAATAGGCAGCGCATTCTCATTCTAGAAAAAGAGTGCATAAATGAGCAGCACAAAAATGAGTAGTATTTTCTTCTGCAAAACCACAGGTACTTAGATTAAACGGATCAATAAGCCATCTGTATCTCGGCAAGAACAGTCATAAATTAGTCAAAAATTCTGGTTTTGAACAAGTCTTTGGGCATATGGGCGAAGACAGAGCTGCTAAGTGCTGCCGCTGGAAGCCATCCTTGCATATTGCAGATTTAATGATTCTGTCTGCTGTCATTGGCAAATGAGGGATGGGATGAAAAAATGGGCCAACAGTGATAAAGCCTTAAGGTAACGCAGAATAAATGAAGTAACTACATTAAGTTGTATGCCGCACAATGTATTTAAAATCCCAGCAATGATTCTGAGTCTGAGTGTGAGCAAATCCCGTTGCCCAAGACATGTTAAACACCATAACGGGAGAAAAACATAAATTTTCAAATTTTCTAGCCAACCGTCATTTACACAGCCATAGGAAACCTAGGAATTGTAACCAGTTTTTTTCCTCTGGTTGCAAGTTTATTGCTATGACTCACAGTGCCAGAGTATTTCCAGCCTTGGGTGTGCTGCCTTGGAAGGGAGTGGGTTTGCGGGGGCGGGTGCCAGCAGCCCCCCGACCCACAGTTGCATGCTTGCCCTCAGTAAGCCCATTTCCGAGCGATAATTGGCCGGGTGCCTGCCATTCTATTCGCACTTTAAAAATGAGCTAATAATAATTTAAAGCATTAAACTTGGCCCTTTGTCTGGCTGCCAATTTTTGCGGTTTTATAACCACATGCTGACAGTTAAAAATGTTTTTCCCCTTTTGCTGTATTACCTGCACTGGGGAAATGAAGTGAACCAGTACAGAGAGGAAACACGGTGCTACAAAACACAATGTTGAAAGCACTCAGTGGAAACAGAGATTTTTTTTTATTTTTTTTTTTCTCCTCTGCTCTCCAGTTCTTCTCGTCACGATAACGAGAGCTGGTGTGTGCAAAACAAACAGAAGCGCCTGTTCGGATGTGAGTCTTCAGCAGCAAACGGAGACAGAGCACCGGCTGAAGCACCGACCGGAGGTCTACACAACAGTCCTGGCACTTTGGCTCCTCGTTCGGGTGCTCTGTGGAGCTGACAGAGCAGCAGCTCTGCTAGGACAGAGGCCGGGAGGGTCCCTTGCGCTGCCCAGCGAGCACACGGGGCATGGGCCGGCGCGGGTGCAGGCACCGACGCTACCGGCAGACGAGGCGAGATGAATCCCACTGCTGCAGATGGCTATGGTTCCTCCTGGGCTGGAAGCCAGTCCTTTTCTGTGATGCTGCTGAGTGGCAGCCTTCTGCTGGGTCTCTTCTGCTCCCGAAATACCAAGCGAGTAGCCCGACACACCTCAGCCCTCCGTTCCTGAAGACGACCATTCATTCTACGCTAAAGACCAGCGTGCTTGAAGAGATACAGATATTTTTTTTCCCTCTGACTTCTGCTAAATTAAATTTTATGGCAATACGGCATCAATAAGCTTGCAGGATTTCTGCTGAAGACGCTTCGCAGTGCTGAATGATTCCTTTGGGGGATTGCTCTGCAGTTTCCAGCCTCCTCCATGAGTCTCTCCTGTGACTTGAACGGAAGAAGCGGCAAAGGGCAGGGTGGGATTCACCTATCAGCGACTTTATCTGTTACTTCCAAAGGTCATATCGAGAAAACGTTTTATAGTCGGCTGTGTTATCTGCTACTCCATCTTTGTGTTACATATTTCTCAAGAGGATATTTTAATACCACATTTTCTTTGCCTACCAGAAACTCTGATATTGGGCAAACAAGACACATGGCTCGTAGCTGCATACTACAGTTCATCTGTGGCTCAGAAATAAAGTATCATAACATATCTTTAATAATGCAGGACCAGGCTGCTCCTTTGGTGATTTATAAACTTCACAGATACAGCAAGTCACTGCTAAAGTAGATTTAGTGCTCTCTCTACATGAACATCACAGGAATAATAGGGCAAGCAGATGCAAAGTTAAAAGAGAGTCACCATTTGTTTCAGCATGGCATGGGCGTAAATCTCTCTTCCTGTGTTATGGATCTGAGTTTTGCTTATGGGCCAAGCAGAACTTCTAGACAAAAAACAAAAACAAGTGTTGTGAGGAAGAAAATCATTCAGAGATGGGGAGGGGGCAGGAAAGTGTACGCAAAGCAGGTCTGGGTCTACGGAGTGTCTGTTCTCGGTACACCTGCAGTACCAAGCAGCTCCTGTTGTCCATCCTCCTAAACATTGTTCATTTTTCATCTCAACATGTGAGAACTTGGGGCAAACAGTTGGAGATAAATGCCAGAACACCTAGTTGAGACAGGAAAAGCCGTTTGGGTCTTTTGTGCCTTGTTGGTCTGGACCAAGACCACCCTTTACAGTACATTCATTGTCTGACCCCCATCCCAAAGTGCTGTCTGTGACTTCCACGCTGAAAATTAACCCTCTCTGATCAAAGGTTTTCTAATGAGAGGCTTTGAGAATATGGATTTGCTTACAGATCTTTTGAAGAACAACAGGAGGGTTTTTTTTAAGAGGGGAGTGAAGATGCTTCAGCCTAGCTCTAGCCTGGTCCTGTGGACCGAACCCTGCAAGTGACTGGAGAGCCTTGAGTGGTCCCTGGGGTCCAGCCCAACAGCTCTTGTGACTCGGACAGAGGTGCTAAAGAAGACTTGTCCCCAAGTACCAGAAAGAGATCTTTCCACCTCTCACTGCTGATGACCATCCCATTTTCCTGCGGGAATCCATCTCACTCCATCCTACTATCCGTATGCACAATTTCTCAGTACAGTTTTACAGAGCCTGAATCTTCAAAATGTGTGCAGCCAGCTGGGCTCTCATTACCAAATAATCTATCATTACGGTGACACTGCTACTAACTAACTAATAACAGCTCCAGATGGCAAGGATGCATTATGGGAGCTCCTGACCATGAAGTGGTAGTCTTGAAAAATCTTAAATATTGCCTTTGAATATGCCACATTCAGTCTCTTTCAAAAGAAGCAGGTCTGAGAGGTGAACGGATTAAATGTAATGCAAGGCTTGAAGTTCTCAAGATCTTGGGCTTTGCTGTTTTCCATCTGGAGGGAAGGAAATCTGCAATTAGAGATTCGTGACAAAGCAATGGCTTTCTCAGGATTTTCCTCTAAGTCGATTTTAGAACGCCTTGTGTTATGTTAAGACATTTGTACAAAGTAATGAAGGAGGAGGTTTGTCAATGTCTCCAGTCTCTGCTGCCGTCAGTACGAAAATCCAAATGTTACAGCCAACAAAAACACAGCAGGAGTTGGCTGAAAACTCTGAACCTTTCAGAGGAAAGAAAAAGATGAAGACATTTTCTACAACGTCCACTAAAATACATGTTCTTAATGTTCCCATGCCTGTTAAGAAGGAGGAGCCTCTTTCCCTGCCCTGGAAGGGAAAGGAGCGTTACCGCTAGCTGTGTTAACTGACGAGAGGGTGAGCAGAGCTTTTAAACAGACTGGGAAGAGAATTCTTCATCCACCTGTTTTCTTTCTTCAAATGAACAAATGGGAAAAATAAACATGTTACAGTTTCTCAGTCCATTATTCTCCTTTCACTGTCAAAGCAGATGCTCGCTCAGTTAAAAAAGACGGAAAGGTCCGTGCTTCCTGTAAAGGGCATGTTTTCATTTTCACTGACACTTTTTAAAATGATAAGGAAAATGATGTTTTTTTTTTTTTTTTTTTTTTTCTTACCAAATATCTATTTATCCTTGTTGCTGTGTCTCCCCTCTGAACTAGTGTAATACGGTGGGAGGATTTTTTCCTCTTGTCGTCGGGTTGTTGCACAACCAGATCAGAGCGTAAGGCAGACGGTTCTGCGCAGCCTCTTCCACCTTGCGTCTGCCTTTACTGACAAAAACATGCAGGGGTCCCGCGGAGGAAGTGTCACGGCTGTGCCTTGGATTTGGTCACAGATCCTCTTCCAGAAGTCTTTGGTGGTGGCTCTGCCAGCGTTTCCTTCGGCACCTGCCTGCTCTTCTCCCACCACTCCGTTTTCCAGCCCCAGACATCTCCTCCTCTGTCTTCAAAACTGGTTTTGTGGCACTGGGTTTCAGCAGGAGGGGTAATTCTCTTTGCTATGTTGGATTTTGTTTCAAATATGTGGTTGAGAGTTTTAATCTGCTGCAAGCAGGTGCCATGGCAGGTGAACACTGTTAAAAGCATATGTTTACTTATGCTGTCGAAATCTGAAAAAGCTGTTATTTTAAAAAACTTCCTTCGATCGTGTGTAAGCATTGGCAGCCAAATATTCTCAGCTGCAGATGTATTCAACTTTTTATTTAAAAACAAATTTCAGACTTCAAAATGGCTCAATTAAAGCAGTTTAAGTACAAAGTAAAAATTGCAGATATTTCATTTAGGGAGCTGGTGTCAGGCCCCTGAGCACGTCCCCCAGTTCCCGGGGAAAAGAAGGCATTTTTCTTGATGAATTCCTTTTGTGCGAGGCTCACACCAAACACGTCTGGGGCTGAAAAATGATGTTTCAGGGCAGGAGGGACCAGCAGTGCTGTTGCTCCTCATTCAGAGGTGGCTGGCAGGAAGGTTTGGCTCAGAGCCCCGGTGGGGACGGCAGGGAGAGGACAAACGGCTGGCCGGGCTGCGCTGTCCTGACGGGGACAGCAGCAAGGGACATCTGTGACCCACCAGGGAGCAGGACCCTGGGGCGCTGCGGGGACACGAGGCCGAGCAGGTGACCTCTCCTGAGGGGCCTTTGCCACAGCAGCTCGCAGAAAGCAATATGCCTCTTGAGATATTGACCTCCCGAGGTTGCCTAAACATCTGCCCTTGCCTTTCCTGAAGATGCTTTGGTGCATCAGAGCCCCCACCTGCTCCCCTTAAAATCAAAGTCGGATGTCGACGCTGAACTGAACAGACTCAGCCCGACAGAGGGAATATATAGGGGGAGAAGCCGTGGGTAAGTGGCTTCAAGAGATCAAAGGCTAAAGGTATACATGCTTAAATTCAAAGAATCCATGGTTTCAATGTTCCTTACAGGGGAAGCCAGACCACGGGTGGATCTTGCTGATGTAACTGTGGGTCTGCGACAGTGAGTAAAAAAGATTTGTCCCCTGCCCCTGACTTTTCCCTCTGTGGGAGAAAAAATAAGAACAATTAGTTGTCTCATGACTTTCCCTGGCAGAAGTGAGGCTGGGATCTGCACAGAATTTTAAGATTTGAAACTTAAAAAAAAATAGGTATATAGCTGGGTATTAAGAGCAAAGATGGCAACACCAAAGAAATGGATTCTCCTGTTGGAACAGAGGTTGTTGGGTTGCTGGTGGTGCTTGCTCTGTGGAGACATCTCTGGGGGCTTCTCTCTCTGGGGCAGGGAGTCTGGCTGGGGCACACAGAAGTGGTGGTTGCCCACCAGGCCTGGAGGCAACATTTCAGGTTCCTTGGGTGAGATGGTGGAGCTCTGGTTCACGCCAGGGATGATGGACAGGGTGAGGATCCAGTTGAGGTGGCAAGAGCATATGGAAGGAAAGCTGCATCATCCCAGATGAGGCACCTCTTCTCCACCCAAAGCCCCTAGAGCATTGATAGCAAATGTTGCAGAGTCCAGCCATGGAAAGGTGGCTGTTTGCTCTCTTGTTGCCCCTGAACAGACTGGTAAGCAAATGCTTCAAAGCCGGTGGTGATGGCAGGGAGAGCACGGGCAAGCAGGTGCTTCAAACCTGCTTATAGGAGCTGCAGCCCTTACCTGTAGGCTTGTGTCCCTGCCATGTGGTGGTACTACTTTGGGCACAAGCACATCCCTCTTTGGCAGCGGCGTGTTGTGTCATTCTTGACTTGTCATCAAGCACCCAGCACAGCCATAGCTGAACAGCTGCACGAAAAGTCATGAACTGGAAGAGAAATTGTGACGCAAATTCATAGGCCAAAATGTCTGGCTTCCTCAGGCCCAGCTCAAAAGCTGCCTAGGGCTGGAGACACGTGCAGAACATGAAAGTGAGAAGATAAATGTTGGGAAAGGAGCACAGTTTATAATACAAGAGTGTGGAAGTGGGGACAGAGCCGTAGGGCGTCTCAAAGCATGGAGGCTCTGAGTACCTGGAAGAGATGTGAGGATGAAGGATGCAAAGCACCCAGGGGACAGGGGGAGGAGAAGGTGCACACACAGAGGATGCCCCGGAACAATCAGTGTTGCTGTGCCAAAGCACGACAGCTGGACAGGGTGGGAGGTAATACAGGGGTGTAGGTCCAGCTTTCACCTGGGGATCGGAGCAGGGTGGACAGGACATTCTTCTCTCAAAAAAAAAAAAAAAGTCTATGATTCTCTTTGAACTAACAAGTCAAAACTGATTCTGGAGAGTTCTTTCAGCGAAATATGTCTAGTTACTTCCCAGGGAGCATTTGGTAGGAGCAGACAGCCGTCCCACTTGTGGGAGTGCTTCTGCAGAATTACATTTTGGCTGCAGGGAAGGCAGTAATGTGTAGCCATTGTAGACTCAATGACTACAGTATAATTTTATTTATGGGTAAATAATACTTAGCACCAAGCTCACAAGCATTAATCTTAAAGCAAGGGTTTTACTTCTACATTTCCTCCTATTGTAAAATTAATACCAGGTAAGAGGCACTGGTGAATTTAAAGGGCTGTTACACTCCCTGCATCGGGGAAGCATCTGGGTCCGCTTGTTTCCAGACACAGCTGCATTCCCAGACCTCTCCCGAGGCAGATTTTCTGAGAACCTTGACTACCTCTGAGTTCAAGCAATAACAACCAGGTGCAAATCCAAGGTGATGTTTCAAATGTGTTCTTTTCCACTGAATTAGAGCCCTCTAATGATATAATACTAAACCTATTCCAAAGGCTTCCAGTGAACAGAGTTTCACTGGGAACTGTTGAATCATCACACCAGAAAAGTTTTTCTGGAACAAAAAAGGCGCTTTGCCAACTCAGACTTGCCTCTGAATGTCAGTGATCCCGTTGCTACCAGCGTATATGGCTCAAAATGAACCCCACCATCTCGCTTGCATGTGAATTCCCTTCCTATCCTCATTTCTCATGAGAAAGTGTCTCTTAAAATGCTTCCATATGCGTGAATGTCGCCATTCACCCTGGTCTTGCTCTTGACTTTGTGGCTTCTCCTTGGCTGCAAGGTCCTCCTTTGATATGCCCTCTTCCAAATGATATGCTTTCATTTCAAAATCCTTATTCATAAATGTCAACACTTGCAGAGATAAGAAAGTAAATGTGGGCTCTAAATCTTTATTTAAACTCATCGTGACACCTTCTGATTTTTAAAGGGCCCGGTGTTAAGCAGTTTCCATTGGATTCTCAGCCTAAATCAGCAGTAATAGGATGCCTCCCAACCCTGTAATGTAGTCCTTCAACCTATCAGTCATGAAAAGTTTGCATCTCATACGTACTCGGCGTTTGCAGCTTTAAGACCTACTGATCCATATTTTGAGATTTATTGGGCATTAATCTGTCTTTTAACTATAAATTTACTCATTTACTTTTGTGATGTGATGTGTCAAGGTAGTGTCGGCATTTGCTTGATCCTGGTAAAAGAGGGAGTCTTTCAAAGACGAATTGAGCAATTGCTAAATTATTCATATGCAGTGTCTAGAAATCTGTACATTGGTTTCCTAAATCAGAGGAACTAGAAAAATTGGAAACCTCAGCTAACACCCTTGTAATAATGTGTCATTCTGAAAGGAATTAGAACTAATATTTTGTCACTTTTCAGCGCTTTTTGTGAACACTGCTACATATAAATGCTTTGTGCTCTTTGATAGAAAGCTGTGGATGGCATATTTTGACCGTTATCGAGATTGCCATCCAAGGAATATTGCAGGCTTGCATCCTAGTGACAATAATGGGAAACGATTACTGAAAGTGCATCCTCACTGGTAGCGTGGAGGGAAAGCGAGGTGTGTGTAAGCAGAGAGGGAGAGGCATTTTGCAAGGTGAAGGGAGGCAGCGCCGGGGCAGAGCGTGCCGGGAGGATGCTCTGAGCGCCGGGTGGCTGGGCCGGGTCGGGATGGCGGAAAGCCCACGCCAAAGCGAGAGCTGCTGCGCGACCCGTGGAAATGAGGTCATTTCGATACAGCTCCTGCGGGGCATTACCTGGGGAAGTGGTTTTAACGTTATTATTACCAACATAGGGTAAACTGTAGGCAGTGGTATGTTGACATGAAACTATGTTTTTTCGCTTTGATGTTCTCTTGTGCTGTTCTTTTCTTTTAACCTTTCTGGGGGCACGAAGGGGATTAAATGACCCCATTGAGGATATTCTTCAGGGCACGGGGGCACAATGCTTTAACAAGGATGCAGAATGTAACTTTAATATTTTCTTTGATCTTTCCCTTGCTCTGTTTTCCTTCAGGCATGGGATTCAGAATTACGGTATGGGTATGATTACCAAAAGCACATTGTACTCCAGGGACTGAAAATACGAGGCTCCACATTAGCTCTACAGACTGCTGGCTCGCCTCTCAGTGCAGACCTCATGGGCTAATTTGTCCTGACATTTGGAGGCAGGAGAACACCAGGCTCGGGGGGCTCATTCACCAGCGTTCGCTGGGGTGGAGAGCTGTTTTCTGCAACACCGCTTAAATCTCACCTGCATTATTGGTGCTTTGGCACAGACCTTGCTGGGATTTCTGAAGGATGCACAGGGAAAAATGGGGTAGCTGGTTTGAAGCAGCAGCAGATGCAGGGTCCATCCTCTCTAGGGCACTGGTCCCGGTGCAGCCCTGACGTGTGACGGGCGACCTGCCGTGCTGCAGGGAGTGCACCAAAACCGCTCTGCTTGTCCCAGCACAGCTTCCCGACGGGGACACGGGGAGGAGCCCTGCACCGGGAGCCTTGCTGGCAATGCCTTGTGCAAAGGCACCGAGTTCACATCACCAGCAATTCCTCGAGCCTCCTACTCCCGTGTCTGCGGTTCTCCATGCTTTCCAAAGCCTGGAGAGGGCAAGGCAGCCACCACCACAAAGGTGTTACGCTGAAATGCCACGTAGCAGCAGGGACCTCTTCATTTTACGTCTCTACAGGAAGTGGATTAATGTTTTTACTTTATAGTCGTAAGCAGTACCTCCTTAATAGCCTTTATAACTGTGATCATCGAGTAGTACTACGTTTGATTTCATCTAGTTCTCCACGCCGACAACTAAGTTAAGTCCCTGTAAGAAATCATCAGGGACTGCCAGAGCTTCCAGCGTTTCACCGCAGTAAGCCGGAAGGGGGTTCCTAAAAATACCTTACGCGCTGTAACCCACCCTGCGGGTTTTTCTGCCCGTTTGCTCCGTACATGCGCATTGACAATTAGCATACCTCGGATATCTCCAACCAAAAGGACTTTTAAATGATTCAGGCATTTCAGTCTGACAGTTTGTGTGTGTGTGTGCTATCAGCTGTCTCAAACATTATCAATCCTCCTATTATAAAAGCATCGTTGATGTGTGACTGATTTGGATGAACATTAAAGTTCTTTTTCCTGAGGAAATGTGGTCTCAAAACGGAAAAGTCCTCATGTGACACCACAGTGTAACCTGAGATGGTAGCAATGCCCAAGGATCGGGCAAGGTCTGGCTTTGAGGACAGTTGGTGTCTTTACGCTGCTACCAGCAGTGATTTCTTTAAGAGTCCAGTCTCTTACTCAGAAGAGCTACTGTTCAGAATAGCCTAAAGCAGACGGAATCCAACTAGGTAAACATGAAAATAAAAAACTCTGAAATGTCTTTAATGTTTCCTTTGAAGCAAAGTTATTTTAATGAATTCCAATTAACAGTAAAAAAAAAAAAAAAAATTCTGTTTGCAAGGCAGTCCCCATGGTTAACAAGAGATGCAGATGTTTTTTGCGCTAATTGTTCTAATCTAAGTGTTTCCCTACTTTGCATTCAGAGTGTGCCAGTTCATGTTGCCCCATGGTATTTAAATAAGAAAAACTGATTCCATGATGCTTTATTTCACCAAAATGGAGAAATAAAACCTGCTATAGTTTGCATTTCAAAGTTGTCTGACAAATTTTATAAACTTCTGAATTTTAAAAAAGAGACAATGTTTCAAAGATCTTTTGCAACACAGTAATGAAGCCATTCTAATTCATAATTCTGTTTATTGTCGAAAAATTTTATTTCACCAAACTCTTCCACTGCCCCTAAAAACCTCCTCACTTGAATCTCTTGTTAAGTAACATCACCAAATAGATTTGAATCAAAGATAAACTCAAGCCTTGTATCTCTTAGCTGTTGAATAGTCAATGTAAATCGTGAAAATGAGTCAGAAATTAAACCACTGTGCTCCAGAAGAAATAATCTAAGCTTCACTTGACATCTTTAGTTTGCTTTAGACAGGAAAATGTTCCTGGGGAAATGTTTCTCTAGTTAAGGGAAAATTGTAATGCTGCAAAAAACACTGAACTTGTCAGAAACTTTGCCGTTACGCTCTTGAAAAAGAAAGCGTTGACTGGGTTTTTCTCATATTTTTCAGATCAGTGTCAGAAAGTGCTATTTCATGGTGGTGCGCCTGCCTTGCAACCGCGCTCTGCTCGGGTCCCCTCAGGCTCCTGGTCTTCAGCCTCTTGCTTTTATTTTGGACGTACTACAAATGGCATTGCTAAGGTTCAGCTGAATGCTGTCAACTGTGGGACCCTCTTTTAAAGCATTCATTTGTTTAAAATAATCAAGTCAGTGTTTCATCTGGGTTTAGTTTCAGTTGTCCACATAAGCCCGGTTAACTATAAGCTTAACCTTAAATCTGTCCTCCAGTATAAAGTTGCTGCTGCTGGTAATCATAATTTCAAAGGAAATCTGTCTGATCTCGACTGGAGAGACCTTCATACACGCAGAGTTTGTCTTAATGAAGTTATTAAATACTACTCATCTCTACTCCAGAAAGCTTATTCAGAATGGTAGAGTATGGGTAAAGCTCCCAGGAGGGGCAGTGCCCTCTGATCTGCCCTTACCTGGCACCGCTCCCTGTCCCCTGGGAAGGGCGGTTGGTCACGCTCTGCCCTCGGCACGGGGACTCGCCTCGTATAATTATCCTAGCTTGAAATATTCGTTCCATACATTGTTCCGCAAAAAGCTGGCAAAACTTTGGGTAAGGTAAAGCAAAGCATACCACAAATGGGGAGAGCATGTAAACGTGCTTCATGCAGGTGGGAAAGTCTACGCTTTGGTGGTTTGACCAACACAGCAAATAATAGCTCTGCAAATTAGGGGCTCCTCCAAATGTATTGTTTGGGAAAAAAAAAAAAAAAAAAAAAAAACAAAAAAACAAAAAAAACCAAGCCAAAAAAACATCACTCGCAGTAGAACCTTGTGTGTATGCATATATATATATATCTACACATACATAAACACACGTGAAATTGTAATTGCTAGCTATTTTTATGTTAATTATACTGATCTCTACCACTATATATGGTAGAGTATCCTGAGCTGGTTAATAATTCCACGTCTTTGATCTGCTTGTGACCTTCCGGGGTTACTGCCACGTTCAGTGTCCCTTCATCTTCCTGAGAATGACGTTTCAAGGAGAGCAAATGGGGTTTTGACACAGACCACTTAAATATGTCAACCACAGTCAGTGTAAATTAAGTCGTGCTTAACTGAGGGCAACGGGCTATTGATACCCATCTCAGCGGGACTTGGCAGAAACTTAAAATAAACCTTGTGCAATTCTTCAGCTTATTGTTATTCCCAGGTGCTGCTGGCTTTGGGCTGCAGCTGGATGGGGTCCCTCGCCGGGCTGGCGGGCAGAATTCAGCCCCCCGCATTGCCCCCAGTGGCAAATTGGCCATCGGCTCCCGGGAAGGGTTTCCCCAGGGGGACCTGGCCTTGGTCGGAGGCACACGGGTGCCATCGGCAGTGCTGTCCGGCAGGTCTTTCTGCTCAGGTCCATATGGCGTGGGTCTTCTTTAATACATAAATTGCTTTTTTTTTTCTTCATCTGCTGGTTCTTTATTGTGTTATACCATTGCACATAGGAAGATGAGGAAAATACTAGAGACTCTCAGGCGCTGGGATGCTTATGCCGTGATCACATAGAAACGTAGCACCACAGTTCACTTCTGCTGTAGGAACGTACACGACGTGAACGCGTATTCCCACTTAGAAACAGACTTCCAGTGCATGAGATGTTGCCGCAACTCAAGAGAAAACTAAAAACATTTTAGACCCCAGATTCCTTCTACGAGATTTCAGCAGGCAAGCTGCCAAGCCTGAAACTGCAGCCACCGAGAGAGATTTCTTTTTGCTCCGGCTCATTAGCGAGAAGCAGCTGTTAGTTCATTCAGTATTAATGTCAGCCATAATGAAAGACACCCACTTGTAGGAAGAGGTGAATTTGGAGCGAACTATAAAGAAGGACTCTGTGCCAAATTGCACGGTATCAGTCAGGGCGGTTGAATTATAACAAGACTCAATTTTTGTGAAACCATAAAGGAATAACAATAAAAGTAGAAAAAATGTACATACTCCTGACTCAGCAAACTCTAGCCATAACACATGCACTTGACTTGAAATTAGTGCAACATATAAAATTAAAAGGACTTTTGCTGGGATGATTTCAAGTGTCGGAACATGAGAGAGAGAGAGAGAGAGATGTATGATACTGTTCATGCTTGATACAACCTGACTGCTGCTCCTTCAAAATTTTGCCCCGGGGAATAGCTGAAAAAAACCCTCCTGAAATGAAACACACTTCATTTATTTTCCACTTCTGAAAATATAGGATAAGACTTTACAAACATTTAACCGTTTTTCTCCCTTTTAAGAATTAAAAAGGAAACAACAGATCTGCAGTGAGGATATTCATTGCATCACAAAACCAGAAAACATAAAGCCAAAGTATTTGCTAGAGGAAATGTATTTTTATACAAATTACTCATGTTGCAGAAATATACAGGGATGATGCTGCTAAATGAGGGGAAGGCAGGAAAGAAAATAAGCCAGAAGGTGTTGGCTCCGCTTGCAACAATGGGGAGTAATTGGATTTACTCCTTGTATGCAAAATTCAGATGAAAGATACTGATTTTATTTTATAAAAGAGAGAAGAAATAGTGAAAATTATCTTCTGACTTGTTAGCGATGGGCAAGACTGAAGAATGAGGGCGGGATGTTCAGCAGCCCTTCTCCCCGCCCCGGAGGGTGCTGGCGCTGCTGGCCGCAGAGCCCACCGCTCCCGCGGCGTGTGGTCGACCTGCGGGGAGGGATTCCGCACCATCCATCCACTCCGCGTGCCCGCTATTTGTTATGAAAAGCTGCTCCTGTGGTTGAAGTTCAGAGGTCGAGGGCTCGATGCTCATGGAAACTGTGCTCCTCCGCTGCCTCTGGAGCGGCCCTCCCCAGAAGGCAGCTGAAGCCGATTGTTGCTGGCAGCCAATACCCATCCTGTGCCGGGTGTTTGGATAAATAAAATACTTCTGCTGGGAATGTGGCACCATCAGCGTGTTGTGGAGCTGCAGAAGCCTTGGCCTGTCTCGGGCAGAACTGCCCGGCTGCCTGCCCGCACGGAGCCCCGGCAGCTGAGCAGACGCTGTGAGGAAGAACATAATGTAAAGGAAAAATACCCTCCCACACCGCTGAGGTGGGTTTCTTCAGTCCTTTTCCTGCCAGCCCAACGCACGCCTGCGGAGCTGAAGGTTGCCTAATTATTCCTCCCCCCCTGCAGTGGTGGTGATGGGCTCTGCAGCATCTCAGACTTTGTGCTTCCCTGTCTTCTGTGTCTTTTCCCAAGCGCTTCATGTGGGTGGAAGATGGAGTTGAAGGCAGAAGCCTGAATGCCACCGGAATGGCACATTTCAGGGTTCGGTTTTCACGTGCAATAACGCACATCCACAAGGATGGCAATTGCAGCAGTAGTCTCTGTTTCCCTGGGAAACCTCACCTGTTTCCCAGCCAGCCCTCCCAAACTTGCTTTCTTCTCACCTAACTTCACCTTTCTCAAAGGAAACCCTTCTCCTAGGCAGCAGCAGCCTCCTTTATAAAACACCCGACCAGAGAGGCAGGTTTCTGCAAACATCTCATTCAAAATGTTGCTCTCAGCTGTCCCCTCTCTCTGGATGCTCTCAGCTCGGCCAGGCTCTCGTTTGCTCTCTCGTTCCTTGTTGCTGTTAAACCCTGTCTTCCTTAGGCTCTAAAGTCTGGGAAATTCGAGTAGCCCCCCAGGGCGAGGGAGGGAATCCCTGTCTGCAGCGATGGGCATTGGGAAGGGAGGAGATGGGAGCCAGGGGAGCGCTCGGCAGGTTTGGTGCGCTGGCATGGGCTTGGGGGGAGCTGGGCGTCTCCAGGGGACAATACCGCGACAGGGTAAATGTCTTAAGTGTCTTCACTCAGTTACGTAGAATGACTGTTTTGAGGCCAGGCAATCACGAGCGTGTCAGCCTTCTACTGGGATGCTTAAGGCTGTTCTCACATCAGTTTTAGAGAAATGCGTAGTTTGTTAAAATCACTAGAACACACAAACATCCAAGTAACTTTTAAAATTAAAATTATAAAAAGGAGGAAATCCAGCACATACGATGACACACTTGTGTCACGCTGTGCCCTAAAGCCATGGTGACCGGTGTTGCCACAAGCCAGACTTACACCCCGGTCCCTGCAGCGCTTCACACCCTCCTGGATGCTGACAGCTGTCAGATTGTACAAAAGAAAAACAAATTAAAGGACAATTACTTTGCCACTAAAAAAAATCTGTTTTGAACAGAAAATGGGTTGGGTTTGGGTTATATTTTTGCTCTGTCAGTTCCTGAGCTCAAGCAATTAAGATCCTTTCCCCGCTCCAGGAGCTGAGCCGTCGGTGAGGCAGAACCATTTCCATAAGCAAAGCCCGTCTCCGGCTTTCACTGCCACAGGCCGACTGTAGTGACACTCAAATAGCTCACGTCCAAACAACCTTCTCGTTTCTCATTTTTGCAGCATGTCACCATTCTGGAATCACAAGCAACGCCCTGCCGTGGAAGAGCCGTCTCCAGCACCGTTTCCCATGGGCTGGCTGGAGTTCCCTGAATGACCCTGTCCCAGCAGGGTGTTGAGCCTGGGCAGCTCCTTTCAACACTGAACCCACGGGAGATGGAAGAACAGAGGGAAATCAGTCCTCACATCTCAGCAAATAAACAGCATTAGACATCGTTTTGGTTCGGACCCTCCCTCTCCCCCTACTCCTTCTGCCTTTTCCAGCTGGGTCTCCCCAGCGCTGAAATACCAAGAGAAAAACACTTTGGGGAAGTTCACATTTGTAGGGTTGTTGTTATTTTTTCCAGACCACTTTACGGCATTTCAATCCAGCTGTCAGCATAATGCTTTCATAGTTGTACGCGTAGCTAGCCAAGTGCATGGGGTTTAGTGGCAAAAGGATGGATATTTTCGGCCACAGCGGAGACCACGTTATGCCCTGGGGCATGGGAATTTCCCCGGCAGAACAGTCTGACCTGATTACCTGCTGCTCCTGTTGGCTTTACGCTCGTCTCTCCTCGGTTCGAGCTGAAGGGGAAAGCCCAGGCTCCCCTGACGGAGAGCCGGGCGCTGGTGAGGTGCTGCACCCATGGAGCGAGGAGGGGGGCTCAGAGCCACCTGAGCTGGGCTTCACCCACACCTCTGTGGTCCTGGCTGGTGGCATCCCCTCCCCAGGGTGGAGAGGAGACGGAGGACAGCCCCGTCTCTCCGCGGTCCCCCCAGCCGCAGGGGATGAAGGATGCCAGCACCACCCCCTTGGGCTGGAAACCTGTTTACGTGCAGCGTTTAGCACAATAAACCTCAACGCTGAGCTCGGCTTCTTGGTGCTAATGGCGCTTCTGGATAATTAAGACAAAGCAGAAAGCTTAAGGGATTGAGACATGTCATCTATTAAAGTTAATAAGGGATATGTAGTTAAGCTCACTGCGCTCCTGCAGAAACCTAAGCCAATTTTTATGCAGGGCAATTTCAGGGAGTTTTATAGATTTAAAGTTAGCGAGATTGTAAGGGTGGGAAAAGAGGAAGATGGCAGATAAGAAATGGGAAAGCAAACAACTCAGAGCTGATTGGGGCTGAGGGGAGAGAAATCCAATTCTCATTGCGGCTTTAAAACAAACAGATGAAATCAAAATCAAAGCAAGATAGATGAAATGGCAAATATTCAAAACACATTGTAATGGGAGAGAACATGTAGTGTTCTGCTTCAAAGCCATGCACAAGCCATGCATGGGACATACGTGAGGCAAAGTGGGCTTGTACACAAAGAAACAGGAACGCAGTTATTTTGGTTTTCTCTGAAAGCCTGTCTGCCGGCTTTCACAGCCAGGCTGAGGCTTTTCTGATTCTTTCGCTTTACTTTCTCACCTTCTCCCAACACAACTGGATTGTGGCAGTTTTGGGGGTGCAAAACACCCAGACAGGTAAATTCAGCTTTCTTGAACTTAGGCCAGAGTAACGGCTCCTGTGCCCACCCCACCGCTCCTGCACGGACCAGTGCTGCAGCCGTCAAGTGCAAAAATCTGATTTTTGTCCTTGTCTTTCTCTGCTTTCTGAAGACAAATGTTGGTGCTCCCCAGCAAATTGGCACCTTTCATTCTCATCATGTTGCCAGCACAAGCTGGGAGTGCAGAAAACGATGTTGCTCCTTAAGTGGGAAATATTAAGGTCATGCGTATAATCTCTGTGTCTCTCCCAAACAGCTTTAACTGTGCTGGAAAAACACTCTTTTCCAGCAGCTTCACCCGGGGACGGGGAGAACGTGAGATGTGCAGAGCAAATGCAGGTGTGTTTGTTGGCGAGGTGCTGCCGCTCGCCTAACTGCGCCTTAGCCCATGGAGCAGGAGATAGGGGTCAGCAGCTCAGCCAGGAGAAGACCTGGGAAGCCTTTGGCAGCTCTGCTGTCAGCAACCACCTGTGTGACACAGCGAAGGGTTTTAAAGGTTTTGGGGCTGAAACATCCCCAGGTTCAAGAAGGCAGGGCAAGTTCTCCCCCTGTTACCCGCCATGGGAAAGCAGGAGGGTGAGGGCAGGGTGGGCGGTTGTCTTCACTGCCCACACCTGGCGGCAATCCCACCCCTGAGGAAAAAAAAGCGGCAGCCAGAGAGGGTAAAAGGGCTGGGGAGGGCAGGGGGACTGTTTGCAAGGTGGTGGGTAGAAGGTCTGCTCTGCTGTCTTGGTGAGTGGCTCTGAGGGTGTGGGTAGGTGGGTTTGATTGTGCCCTTCAGCGTGTTGCTGCTTGGCTGTGGTCAGCTCTTGTTGACCATTTCATTGCTATTTGGGTTACAGGGGGTTATGCTGGAAGAGGGGAGATTTAGATGAGATATTAGGATGAAATTGTCAACTGTGAGGGTGGTGAGATGCTGACCCAGGTTGCCTAGGGAAGCTGTGGCTGCCCCATCCCTGGAGGTGTTCAAGGCCAGGTTGGACGGGGCTTGGAGCAACCTGGTCTAGTGGGAGGTGTCCCTGCCCAGGGCAGGGGGTTGGAACTGGATGGTCTTTCAGGTCCCTTCCAACTCTAACCATTCTATGACTCTCTGATCAACACCCTCCACAGCCTGCCTCCTCCTGCAGCTGCCCTGCTCCTTGTTGCTCTTTCATGTGCAGGCTGAAACAGTGAAGTGACTGAAAATAACCTGGTTTAGGTGCGGTATCAGGGTGGTATCAGACCTTCCTTGTGACTGGCAAAGAAAAGTCCTTTTTTTCAATGGTATGTGTGATTTGCCTGTGCCTGTCATTCCCTTCTGAAATGATCTTGCACAAATTACGGCTAAAGGGGTGTCTGAAATGTAGTTTATCTACTGGTAGATCATCCAACGCTGTAGTGCTCTGTGCTGGGCAAGGACCCTGTGTGCTCCCTGGCTCTGCTGCTCTGGGGTGGTTTGGTTTGCAGTGCAATGCACCCTGCTGCTGCCTACCCTGACACCGTGGTGCGATGAATCATGTCAACACTTAATCTGAGTGCGGCATTAAATTTACCTTCTGAACGTGTAATATGTCACCTGCAGCCCTTCCAAGCTGCTAAAGCGTGTCTTAACTGTGGTGTCCACTCACAAGTGCTTCTGCATCTCCACTTGATGAGAAACCAAAGTGGGGGGAGGGAGTCTCTGGCATCAGTATGCACGCAGGTTTCCAGGTGAAAATGTTGAAGATAACTATTCCTCAATTTTTGGTGTGTGTGTGTGTGAATTTTGGTGACTGAGTAACTGCTGTTTGCTTTTCCTTAGCTAGAGAAACAGTTTTTTAGGTAGAATGATGTTATGAACTCATTAACATTAGCTCTATCCACACATTTTATGCAAATACTGGACGAATTATAAACTGTTACTTCTTTTCAATTTAGTATGGGATAGTTATAAATACCTAGACCAAAAATAGGCTTATTACGAAAGCTCTGTTCTCATTAGGAAATTCAAATGTGCGTTGATTTTGCATATACATATATTAAGCTATCTGGTTTCAAGGGTTCCCATGGATCAATTATGCATGTGGTTAGACTATGTGGGTCACAAGTGATGGTGGTGGGGGAAAAAACCCTAAAGCTCACGTATTAAATTTGGTCTATGTTGTTTGTATTGTAAGAAATTAGAAACTAATTTGACTGTGCAATGGGTTTTTCATTTTATTTTGGTCTTTCTGTTGTGCTGTGCCCTTCTCCTAACTCTCTCCAAACCCTTCTATTTTTAGAAGAGGGGGAGAGATGAGGGAATGTCCTTTCTCAGGGTGCGTGTTTAAGTTTAAAGACAAAAGCAATTCAAAATGCCTGAGAATCATCTTTCCAGTACTCAAGGGGAAGCCCTGACCCTGATGTGTGTAATTTTATAGCAGACAAAGAGAACAGACGTGGTCAAATGCCGTTACTGCAGTTTTCTGGAGTGGCGGCCTTCTGCCAGGGGAGCAGATCCGTCGCCCCGCTGCCGACATGGGGAAGGCCAAGGAGAAATGTGGGAATGCCAGCATGAGCCATGGGGTTCCTTGGCCTGTAAAAATGATGTCGTGTTGAGAAGCAACACAATGACGGTGTGTTAATAGGCAGCGGGCGGGGGGCTTTAGTGGAAGGTGGCTGGTGCTGCCCAGGGCTTTCCCACAGCAAGGGCGTTTCTGCCCTGGTTATGCACAGCTCGCACCCGGCAGTGTGGGGCGGAAGGGGAAAAAAAGCAAAATACAGTGAAAAGTTGGACTGGGTCTCTGTGCTTATACAGCAAGGGTACAGGAGATGGTCCAAATCGTCCGAGTGTCTCTATGAGCATCTGGATGTTGCAGTAGCGTCAACGACTGAAGTCCCTGGCTTGTCCCCATCCTGTGACCTCCAAAGGAAGGACTGGGAAGAGAGGAGTAAGGCTGTCTGGTTTGTGTTTTAGATTTTCTGACAAATCCTTTGCTACGGGAGCAAACAGTCCTTCCCCTGACCACCAGGGGAGAGGTCTTGGTCTGCGTGAGGCTCTTGGTGGCTGTCTGGATCCCTGCCTGTGTCTCAGGAGAAGAAAGGCAATAGCAGATTAGATATTGAATTACGGGCTTGTTTAAGATGTCTAAATGCTGGAACTAGACACATACTTTTAGGTATACCATTTTAGAAACTACAACTTTTCCGTGTGAGCAGACCCCTCGTCTTGCTAGGGATGTGCTACTGATGAAGTGCAGCCATGGCTGGTGTATTACAAAACACTTTTTTTCTAATGAAGCCAAGATCAAAATTGATGTTTCCTGAGTGAAGCCTTATATGATGATGTAAGATGCATTCATTTGCAGCTGTCATCATTAGTTACATGTTATCAGGTAATTTTACAGTGTGATTTATGCAGCCAACTGTGAAACACAGCGTTAAATGCATTACTGAGAAGGGACCTAAAGGTGAGCCTTATTGAGAATCATAGTTGGAGGAAGAGTGGATTTCATGGTGAAATCTCCTTTTACAGGTTGTAACGAAGGCGTGCATGCTGCGTGCTTGCTTTATTTGCTAGGTAATGTTCTGTCTTCATCATGGGGCGAAACCAAATAAAAGAAAATGTTCATTTAGGAGTGTCATGGTGCTGTCGAGCTAAAAAAAGTGCATGAATAAGCGGAAGACTTGAGCAAAGACCCCATTAATAACAAGAGATAGCAGTAGGCACTGGCGTGCATGAGGCAACATTTGTAACTTTGGAGATTTCTGACTTAGACAAGTTCTAGAAGCACAAATGCTTTTTTTATTGATCCAAGACACATTTTCCTTATTCCCTGCTGTCTCGCAATGAGAGCATTACTGCAGTTTCTTTTTGTATTTGACAATTTTATATCTGCTCTTCCTGCAGTCCCCATCCTGAGGGCTAACACAGGTACAAAAGAGAAGCTCCTCTCAAGTGATGGGGGCAAGCAATGAGACTGTTACTCTTTTGTTTTCCATGTGATTACCATGATCAACTGGAGCCAGGCATCAGTAGGAATATGACTTAGTAGTATGCATTATTGATATATAGTAGTAGGCAAAAAAATAATATGTATTGATGGATTAATGCTGAGATGTCTTCTTAAAAACTGCTAGTCTACTGCTTTACATAAGAAAAATAATCTGTGGACTTGTGTAGGTGCTGGGAAGAGGTATTCATGTGCCGGAAGCGTGAGCTCTCTGTGGGTCCAGGCGCATGGGGAGCGTGTTGACCGATGGAGGTCAGCTCTCCGGACCTCCAATTCACACTTATAAACCCACAGGAAACAAATCACTTATTTCTGTGTTTCTTCTTTGTTTGTGTTTTGCCTAAGGAAACCCCGGTGCTGTCTTGCTTATTTTTAAAAGCATACATCTTTTCTGCTAATTGTTCTTCAGGTATCTTGGTGCGAGTTAAATAATTAAACACCTTACCAGTGTCGGTGGTGGTCCTCAGAGCGCCAGCCCTTTGGCAAACCTGGGTGTCCCAGCGGTGGAAGTTTCCTGGTGGTATTTTCAGTCTTGACTTGCCAAGGATTTATGTCAATGGAGAAACAAAGTGAAGTCAGGGACTGAACTTGTAGAAATCCTGTTGAAACTGATACCTCGTTAGTAAGTAGTCATCGCCGAAGGCAGGCGAGGAGAGGTGTTTCTGAGAGCCTGGTAGACTGTAGATCTAAGCTGTGTTGCTCTAAGTTTGGAAACTGCTATTTCTCAAATACTGCAGGAATTGGCTATACCAAAGTTTATGTAAATCAAAAATATTACTTCTAATAAGCCATATCTTATTAGCGGTATGAACACACTTCTAAATCCTTGCTTTTCAGAGAGATGTAATGTGAGATCCAAGACTATAAAACATTGAACTCGGCAAGCTGTTCTCTGTCTGACAACCAGGTAGTGATTAATTTAAATGATGCCTTACACAGAGTATTTCAGTGTCTAATGAACTTCTGGATAATACTGATTGCAATCAGTTTTCTGTCCAAAATTCACAAAATGATGGCTTTTTTCTTTTGCAAAACAATTCAGAGACTTTAAGCATACATCTTCTGCCAACTTTCCAATGAATATTAATCTACCCATAATAAACTATCTTATGAATAATTCCAGTTCCACAAAATGAGTGAATTTAAGATATTGCAAAGTTAAATGAACCATTAGTGATGTATCTCTTGTAAATATTGCCAATTATTGGATGTCGTTTCAGAGTTTTGTGTCACATACTTTTATTCCTTCACTTATGAACATGTTACAAAGAATCTTTAACTTTTGATCCTTATCTATCTTTTTATTGTCTCTATTGAAATGTTAGATGGATTTATGTTGAATTACAATGGTTATGGCCTGCTGCTAAGCATGAAAAAGACTGAAATGCCACCATCCAGTGAAGAACAGAAGGCAGGAGATGACGAAGTAGCTTGATAAAATGAGGGTTAAGGATGCCTGACTTAAGATTTTGGATCTTAAATTACCTACCTCACCCAAGGTGAGATGTTCAGCCTACCTCAGCTCCCCATATTATAAAATAAGGATGATATTCCCTATTTTGTTTTCAAATTATTGATGAGAACACTTGGGCACCTTTCTGCGTGAGTGTGCTCCTTAGCTCAGGATACTGAGTTGTGCTACCTGATTTTTAATAACAAAAAGTTTGCAAAACTTCACCAAATTCAGCTTAGATAAATAAAAAATAAAATAAATGAAAGCTTTATCAGCTGTTTCTTCAGATTATGAACTTGTTGCAGTGCCTTTTTCTCTCAGACCCACTTTCCATCTCTCCTCTTGTTGGGCGCCATTAACCGTTATTTCTGTGAAGCGTCAGGACCCCAAATAAGTGGCAGGCGGTGGGGAGGAGAGCTCCAAACTCGCATGGTCTGCATGGGTACTTAACCATATATTAGTTAGTCACTGATTTCTGTGAGGTCTGCCTTCAGGAAGCTTCATTTGAATATTATAGTGGCAAATATTGTGTGAAGGCAGCCGATCAGTAGCATGCCAAGAGGTATCCTCAAGAAGAAATATGTTTTTTTCACAGCTGATAACTTATAAACCTCAGGAGACAAGGGCAGTTGAGCAAGCGTTGGCTTCACTGGCTCATACACCTATGGCCGGGGGGGAATACGAATTGCCAGAAACCCGAGGCACTGGAAGGAAAAGAGCACAGGGTTCCTCCCAGGGTAACGGCCCATCTTGCAAGAGCCTGTCTTGGACCGGGCGTTTGCACCCTTCACCTTGACCGCTGTGAATGGCCAAAGGTCTCTGCAAGGCACCCTGAGGCAGCCCCTGTCTCGCTACCCTCTTCACACACTCCCCGTCTCTGTCCTGGTGAGAAAGCTGCGCACATCCAACACAAGGCAGGAAATCAGTCCGCTGATGTTTTCAAAGTAATCGTCTAATTCTAAACAAATCAATATTATCTTAATAACATGTTATTTTCCCGTTGTTGTCTTATTTTGAAATGTGAGTTACGCATTTCTGCAGGTGAGCATCAGATAGGCAAGATGGAGATTTGCCTTTGGAATTCAGAAAAATAGTCAAACTATGTGAGCTTAATTATTAATCACTAAAACTGCAGTGAAAAATTTCTTAAACTGCTTCCTTCAAAATAAAAGGTCTAGTAAACTGTAGAAAAAGCAATTTTAAAGAAAATGTTTATAGCAGTTAGATGATTTATTCCCTAGAAACCACTCTCAGCTTGACTTTTTGGAAGCTGTCAGTAAAAAAAAATAAAATACTACTTTAAGAAATGCAAAATTTTAAGGTAGACAATAAAGTCATAATGACAGTGGCCCACTTTAATCTGTGATTTAAGCATATTAAATAATAAACTCTTTGTATTTAAAGCTTTTAAGGCTGTTGTTATGCCTGATTATAGGAATATCTTGATAATTGCTGAAATTCACCCACTTATTTTGTTGAAGAATGTAATCTACATGTGGGGAAGCAAGTGGAGAAGCAAGTGCCCTGTTTTTTGTTTGCCTCGTCTAATCCAGTGATGGGAGAGAGTGTTTCCCTTGAGTGAACACAGATCAGAAATGGTGCTTTGTCAGCAAGTTCCCGCCTCCTTTTTAGAATGCTCCCTGTGATTTCCACAGTGTCAGTGGCCGGTCGCTGGTATTCACACAACTGGTGGTTCAATATTTTGGAAGGTTCGTCAAACGCATCAAGCTGAAAACCTTGGACTAATTAGAAGTCAGCTGTACAACAGACATAAATCCATTTCCTCAGAGAAATGAGGTGAGACATGAATCTCTCTGCTTCCAAACCTTGAATGGTTAAAGAATTTAGCTATTTATAAAAAACACGCAAGCTGTACAGAGACAGATAAGGCTTGCTTATGAATAACATTACCCTATAATTCTCATCTGACGCTCTTCTCCTTTCTCTGCCATTGCTCTGAAGATTGCAAAGCAGATAATAGAGCCATTTGTAAATTAAACAAAATGGTTTTTTATAAATTATTCTAACATTTCAATTTGTTTCTCTTTTTCCACTTTGGGCTAATTTGGACCTGACCTTTTTCCTTCACTCCTAGTAGCCCGCCTCTCAGCGCAGTGCCCGTTCCTTGCCCGCTCCTGCCTGCTGCGGGGGACCCCTGGGTGCCGTGGGGCTGCGGCACCCGTGGGGAGAGGGTGCGGGTCGGGCATAACTGCATTTGTCTGTCCTCTGGGGTGTGTCCTTGTGTCACACATCTGGCTGTATCCAATCTTAATTTGTTTCCATCTTAATTTGGATGAAATTTACACTCCAAGTCAATTCTCAGTAAAATACGGCAGGCTGAGAGAGTTGGGG
>VYXH01004960.1:223-24697 GCA_013397275.1 Burhinus bistriatus
GCAGCTGGGGAGAATGGCCCTACCCGGAGCCTCTGGCAGAAAGCACCAGGGAAGACTCAAGGTCAGCCCCTAGGGTTTTGGAGTCAGGGATACAGAGGATCTGAGGCCTGCTATACTCCCACTGAAAAAGAGATATTGGCAGCATATGAAGGGGTTTGAGCTGTTTTGGAAGTGGTTCCTCAGTGTTCCACTGAGGAACATCAAAACAACCAAAAGGTGGATCAGGCTGCTAAGATTGAAGTGGCTTTGGTGGATCTGGACTGGCAACATAAGGGTGAACTATTTATAGCTTGGTGGGTCCATGACACCTCAGGCCATCAAGGAAGAGATGCAACATATAGAGGGACTTGTGACACTATCACACGGGTTATTAATGAATGTGAAACATGCACTGCAATCGAGCAAGCCAAGTGGTTAAAACCTCTCTGGTATGGAGGACAATGGCTGAAATATAAATATGGAGAGCCTTGACAAATTGATTATATCACACTCCCACAAACCCACCAAGGCAAGTGCCCTGTGCTTACAATGTTGGAAGCAACCACAGGGTGGCTGGCAACATACCCTGTACCCCATGCCACCACCCGGAACACTATCCTGGGCTTTGAAAAACAAGTCTTAGGGTGACATGGCACCCCAGAAAAAATTGAGTGGGACAATGGGACTCATTTCCAAAACAATCTCATAGACACCTGGGCCAAAGAACATGACATTGAGTGGGTATATCACATCCCCTATCATGCATCAGCCTCTGGGAAGACTGAACGATACAATGGACTGCTAAA
The DNA here is from genome assembly GCA_013397275.1 of Burhinus bistriatus. Classification (NCBI taxonomy): domain Eukaryota; kingdom Metazoa; phylum Chordata; class Aves; order Charadriiformes; family Burhinidae; genus Burhinus; species Burhinus bistriatus. Next base: position 1,009 of record VYXH01004960.1, read on the forward strand.
AACTACACTGAGAGCAATGGCTGGTGGGACCTTAAAACACTGGGATACACATTTAAGGAAAGCTACCTGGTTAGTTAACACCATGCTCTACCAATTCAGCTGGTCCTACCCAATCAATACTTCCAGGTACTGAAGAAGGGGATAAAGTCCCCGTAGTTCATATGAAGAATATATTAGGGAAGATAGTCTGGGTTAGTCCTGCCTCAGGCAAATGTAAACCCATCTGCAGGATTGCTTTTGCTTAAAGACCTGGATGCACCTGGTGGGTGATGCGGAACGATGGGGAAGTTCAATGTATACCTCATGGGGATTTGATTTTGGGTGAGAATAGCCAATAAATCAAATTATATGATGTTAATTGCTAAATAATCCTGCCACTGTATGTCATCATTACTATAATTGCTATCAATTGTACTACAGTAATAATCACCCAAATTAATGAAGTGTGAACTTGGATGAAACTGAGCAAAGCGCAGTGGCGATGGAACTAGAACTGGCTTCAGCAACTGGCGCCCAGCGACTTTCTCAAAACCGACATCTTCAACCCACAGACCATGGGCATGGGCCGTGCCAGATACACCAGCTGTGAGCTCTGGATACAGCACGCAACAATCCAAAACTACACACCATTTCTTCTGCCCGGAAAGACAGTTATGACAGATGGAGNAATCACCCAAATTAATGAAGTGTGAACTTGGATGAAACTGAGCAAAGCGCAGTGGCGATGGAACTAGAACTGGCTTCAGCAACTGGCGCCCAGCGACTTTCTCAAAACCGACATCTTCAACCCACAGACCATGGGCATGGGCCGTGCCAGATACACCAGCTGTGAGCTCTGGATACAGCACGCAACAATCCAAAACTACACACCATTTCTTCTGCCCGGAAAGACAGTTATGACAGATGGAGCCCGAAGTTGTGGATTAAATGAACTCAACGGACATTTTAGAGGGATGACCTATAAACTAAGGAAATTATATCTGTGTTTGTGTATATATGTATCAAAGACAGGGAAAAATGGTCATGATTAGTTGGAAGGTGTAAGATCTGGGCATCACGCAGATAGTATAGAATAATGGGTGGATAATGTCCCGGTTCCAGGTGGAATAGGATTAATTTTCATAAGAAGCTGGGAGCGGAAGTTGTTACGTCCCAGTCCGATCGTGGATCTAGGGGGCGTGCGTAGTAATTCCAAGCGTGAGATTAAGACACAAACAAGGTCAAATGCCATTCACTATGGCTTTATTGTTATTTCCCAGCAATAGTCACTGAGATGAGCGATAGAGTAAAGGCAGAAGTAGAGAAAAGGTAGAAAGGAGAAGCAGTATTATGGAGCACAGCAAAAGTATAGTCACTACCACAGGTCTGCGGCGTCCCAATGGTCCTCTGGAGTCAGCGGCATCCTGCTGATCCATGATTCTCAAGTCGTGATGGTGGTGAGGGTCCCAATTGTGGTAAGGCACAACACTAGTTTATAGTCTCTGCCGACTCACAGTTCGGCCTATCAGCGCTATGGTCACCTTTGCTCAACAAATCATCATTTGACACGTATAGGCTTTTCCTGCCTTTGTCGCTTGGGCAGCACTTGGTAGTGCACAGTCATGAGAACAGGAGACCCTTTTCCTGCCTTTGTTATCATGTATGGCAGCAGGCAATCTTTGAGACATCTTGTTTTTCTGTCAGTCTCCTACAGAAATCTAGAGCAAGGAAGACTTGCTCTTGGTGGAGCAGGATAAGGTTGGGGAATGCCCAAACTGGACATAAATAAGTCCATGTGACCTGACGGGATGTATCCATCAGTACTGAGTGAGCCGGCTGATGTCATTGTGAGGCCACTCTTGATTATCTTTGAAAGGTCTTCGTATGCTAGAAAAAGTTCCTGAGAGAAGGCAGTAACAAGGAGGATCTAGGGAACTACAGCCTCACATCCACCCCTGGGAGGACAATGGAGGAAATCCTCCCAAAAACCATTGCCAAATACATGAAATACAAGGTCACTGGGAGTAATCAGCATGCTTTTATGAAAATGAATTTGAGTAGTCAGCATGCTTTTATGAAGATGAAATTGTGCTGCACTAACTTCATAGCCTTCTATGATGAGATGACTGACTTGGTAGATAAGGGTAGTACAGTGGAGATGTTTATTTTATTTTAATAAGGCTTTTGACAGTCTCTGAAAACATAAATAAGCTGATGAATTCTAGAATCATAGAATCATAGAAAAGAATCATATAATAGTTTGGGTTAGAAGGGACCTTTAAAGGTCATCTAGTGCAAACCCCCTGCAATGAGCAGAGACGTCTTCATCAGGTTGCTATTCAACTAGATCAGATTGCTATCTAGCCCAGTATGGGCCAGATAATTGGATAGTGAGGTAGATTGGAAACAGCCTGAACTTCTGGGTTCAAAGTGTTGTGATCAGCAGCACAAAGACAAGCCAGAGATCAGTCCGTGTTAGTCAATACTAGGCTGATACCACTTAACATCTTCATTAATGACCTTGACAATAGGGCAAAGTACATGCTCACAAGTTTGCAGATGATCCAAAACTGGAAACAGCGTTTGATGTAACTGATGATGTCCCTCTGACCAGAGACAACTGACAGGTTGGAGATATGGGCAGAGAGGAACCTCATGAAGTTCAGCAAAACGCTGTCCTACACCTGGGGAGAAATAACCTCATGTACCAGAACAACCTGAGGTCTGATCTACTAAAAGTAGCTTTGCAGAGAGTCTATGTTCATGCACTTCCTGAATCACCAGTTACAGCCTGGTGTTTTATCAGTACAGTTTCTCACTATGTTTAGGTTGATGTGACTGAAGTCCTTTCTGCAGCTGCCTGCAGTCAAATCAGTGTAAGAGCAGCATGTAACTGCTTCCTGAGATAGCCTGGTGCCAGTTTCAGTTTAAGATACAGCACGGGTGTGTGAAGTTTGGCAGTTCATGAGCTGCTTCAGAAGCAGGTTAAACAGTTAAAGGCTGTCACTGGACTAGTAATTATTTCCAGCCCACAAGCTGAGGAATAGTAAACCTACCTTCAGCACAACCCTAGCCTCATTGCTACCCTTTACCTACCTTTACCCACTGCCAGACTAGCAGATGGGAGAAGCAAATGTGGTAAACCGAGTCTTGTGAAAACCAGCAAGAGAATCGGTTGCTTGTCAGTCAGGGGTATCTGCTGGTTAGGTTCATCACACAGGCACACAGAATTTGCCAGTGCCACACAGTCTGCTGCAGCTTTATCATGTCTCCTGACCCCAGGAGAGGGGTCTCCAGGGAGGCCTTCTAGCACTCCCTGCTCAACCCAGTACCTCCCACCAGCATGGGGGTTTCTGCCTTCCTAGTGCTAAAATAAATCGTTTTCAATGTGTTCATTTGCAAACATGTTTTGTTGGAAAAATGTTTTCCTAAACTCTCAAGAATCCCATGAATGATTTGATGTGACAGAGTAAAAAGCCACAGCCTGCACACATGCTCCATGAAACTTCTCCTTCCTGTCACCCTCTTCACAAGCATCATAGTTCATCTTGTTCACAGCCACGTCACATCCTTCCAGGGAACTAGCCCTCCAAGCCACCAGCCACTCAGGGAAACTCGGCTTTCTCCTGCATTTCCTTAGGGATAAAGACCCCTCCATGGCGGCTGAGGCTGGCCTGCTCCCATAGCCTCCCTGGTGCTCAGGCTCCTCGAGGATGCCGGGCTTGTGCTGTTGAGGGGAGAGCTAAAACAAAGCTCGGGCTGTGGGCTTCGTGTGCCTCCTGCTTTTGTTACAAAATTCACAACTGGCCCGTGCTGACTGAATAGAACAACAAAGGTAAATATTTACTCACGTGCATGAGGTGTCCCAGCCAAACTGGGCACGTCCAAAAGATTTTTCTTTAGGGGTTTTATAGCTTACACTATAAGGATCTGATATGAATCATCCAATTACCTATCAATGCATATTTCTAATTATCCAATCATAAAAAGCTATACTTTGTAGGTCCTGCAGCATCAGCATCCATCAGCTTCCTTATGGTTTATCTGTTAATCCAGATGTTTCAGTCATCGACTTCAGCAAAGTTATCCGGCATCATCAGCAACCTGTGTTTCTCTTAGATACGGATCCTTCAGTTAATTCTGCGAGAACAGAGGTTTCCTTATCTTATTCAATCACTTGTTCTTTCTAGTAGGGGTAGGTGATGGGTCTTGGGTCTGAAGATAATGATGCAGCAATTATACGCTAATAATGTGGTTAGCTCCTAAGGACTGTGCGGTCTCAATTTATATCACACTATCCAGGCAGAAATGTGAAAAGAAGCGGGGGGTGGAAGAGAGAGAGAAAATGAATTGCAGGTAGAAAGATCTGGCAGACGGCAGGCTCTGCTCTCTGCACATTAATGGAGGTTAGGAAAACCGGTGCTGTGGTATGACTCCACTGATGGCAGCAACGAGGGAAACTGCAGATAAAACAATTATGCCCCTTGCCTGAAGGCTCCTAACCTCCCCAAGCTTCCCTGTACTTCTTCCAGGCTTGGGAAGATACTCTTGTCCTAGATATTAAGCGCTGGAAATGGGGAGAGACAGCCCCTTTGTGCGAGATTTGCGGCTTTTCACAATATTTCAGGCAGCTTCACGAGGCACTCCTGCCGTTTTTCCCGCCACAACCTCTGAGGCGATCCCAGAGCTGGCCGGGAGCAGGACTACATCTCCCGTCATGCCCGCCTCCCGGAGGGAGACGCCGCCATTTCGGCACCATTGCCCGGAGCCGCTGAGGCCCGGGCGGCGTCGCGTTCCCCGATCCCCGCCGCCGCCATGAGCCGCCTGAGCGGCGGTTGGGACGGCGCCGGCGAGGAAGTCCAGCTCCTCCTGGACCTGTGAGTGCCGCCCCGACACCCTCCGCCCGTGCCCGCCGGCCCCCATTCCTGCCGGGAAGTGCCGTGGGTTCAGGGCCGGGCGGGCGGGTCAGACCGCTGCCCTCACAGCGGGGCCGCCGCCTCGAGTAAACGCAGCGCCACGGAGGCAGCCCGCGGGGCCCTCCCGTGGGAGAGCCCGGAGGAAGGGTTTGGCCAGGGTGACAGGGCAGGGGACGGGGTTTGGCAGGCCTTTGGTCGGGGTGGTGGAGTGGGTGACAGGGTTTGGTAGTGGTGGCAGGCGTGGGTGACAAGGGTTTGGAAGAGTTCAGCAGGAGCTACAGGAGAGGTGACGGGGTTTGGCAGAGGTGACAGAGTTTGATGGGGTGACAGGGTAGGTGATGGGGTTTGGCAGAGGTGACAGAGTTTGATGGGGTGACAGGGTAGGTGATGGGGTTTGGCAGAGGTGACAGAGTTTGATGGGGTGACAGGGTAGGTGATGGGGTTTGGCAGAGGTGACAGTTTGGGGGGAGTTACAGGACAGGTGGCAGGGTTTGACAGGAGTGGCAGGGTTTCGGGGGAGGGACGGGACGACAGGGTTTGGCGGGTAGATAACAGGATGATCCTGGACAGTTCTGGATGTGGAGAGATGGTTGAGGATCCATGGCTTCACCTGGACCCAGTGAATCCACGGAATGATGCTTCACTTTGAGTTTTCCATTATTGTCACGTTTCTTTGTGTTTAGGATGGAGTTAGAGACAGCATAGGGATAAAATATTTCATTTGACAGATAAAAGAAAAATAGTTAGCAAACAATACAATTAGTCTTAGACTTTTATTCTTCTTTTAAAGCACTGAAGATAAGATTATAGGTGCCCTGGTGTAGCCAATAAGTTTTATTATTTCCTGTAAAGTACAATAACAGTGAAAACATTTAAAATTTAAATCATTAATTGTTTAAACTGCAGGTCAGTAATGTACTCAGAGAATATCAACCAGGTTTTTGAAAAGAATGCAATTAGTAAGCTTTTCTCTCAAGCTATATTTAAAAATCTGTGGCAAGAGGCAGTTAAATGTAACTAGAAGATTTGGCATAGCTCACGTTGGTTTACATTTATGTGTATTGGGTTTGGACTATTTTCTGCAAGTTTCAACTAAGAAGTTGGTCTAGATTTGCAGGTTCCTAGTCAAGCATGGCTGTATTAGCCACTTAGTATCTTCACGAGAAAAAAATTAATCTTGTTTGTATTAAGTTTATAGATACAGCTGGTTTCATATACTACAGTATATGGTGACAATCTGCCTCCTTCAGGATGGATTTCCAGAAAAGTTCATTTACCCAGCGGGCAAAATGTAGTTGTCATATGATAAATATGTATTTAGGATATAACTGAAGTGTGTGCCCTTGTATGACAAAGGACTGCTTGCCCATTGACATATCTCAATAGGCATCCATCATAGGAGAGGGAACAGTCATGTGGTGGGTGCACACATAACCTCCCAAAAGGCTCAGAGTCTGTTTGATTCACCCTAGCCAAAGGTCCGGTGCTGTTTTGCACCGAGGAGGTGCTGGTTCATTTAGGATCTCAGTAAGAAAGGCATGGGCTCTCAAGGCTACTTAACTGGTTTATTGCATAAAGAATAGTAATAGCAGAAAACGTGATATCAGTCTTAGGTCCCTTCTGATGCTGAGGACCTCAGTTATCGCAGCATGAGACAAGCCCCTTCACATTGATCAGCATGCTGCACAGATCCCGTCTGTGGTGAGGTTCACACTCATTGTAGTCTTTAGATCTTTCGTAAGACTTCTTTAGAAGTATACAACTATTCTTCATTTCTGCAGTCAAGTAAAGGAATGTTACATGTACATACGCTGTTTAATCTCAAGACAAGACAAAGAATGTGGATGGTGTAATCTACTTGTACTGAGTCGGAGCTGTGTACAGGCGTCTCTGTTACGTCAGTCAGCCAAGTTCATCCAGCAGTCACTGAGGTTCAGTGAAGGCGTTTTATTCTTACATGCCTCCAGAGGGACAAGTCAAAGGCGCATATAATGCATGCTCAGGTTATGTACTGGTCACTCATGCTGGCATACGGGTCTCTGCAACCGAGGTCTGTGGCTAAACTCTGCCTGAATTCTGCTTGAAATTGCTGTCTCCTCATTACAGCGGCTTCTGCAGTGACCTGCTACAGGTGCCCTTATTACACTGTGCTAACTTTAGAGGTTTTTTTAATGTGCTTCCACACTGGAAATCTTGCTTCTTTCCTTGCTTAAATCTGTGCTACGCTTCAGATTATAGAGCCTTAATATTTTGGCTTCTCTAGAGTCTTTAATCAGTATGAGTGTAATTTGCTGTGATTTGGTGGCATTCTGGTGCCAGACAAGGTTCTGTTGCAAAAAAGTTTTCTATAGGGACTCCAGAGCTGTGGCTATAGGCTAAATCTAGTTTGGCTTTACTGTAGGCTACTGCTGCCCCCTGCCCTCAGCTGCTTGTTTTGGCAGTATTATTTCTGTGACCTCACAGTTTTAGTCACAAGAATTTTCATTCAGATCAGATGCTGAAAAGTTCACTGTGCAACTGTGAATTTCAGAGCCAGTGTGAGGAAGGCACAGTAAAAAGTGGTTGGGGAGACAAGAGGGGGTGGAAGTAGCCTTTTCAACCTCTAGGTGGACTTTACATTTGGTTAGAGTGCTGTGTAATGACAACTGGACTGCTAATAGAAATTAATTACACGGGTTCTGTCTTGCTAATAACTTTTCTCTTTTTGCAAAGCTGAAACAGTACCCATTTTTTTTCTGTTGTGCATGATTAATCTGTTAAAATGATGATTAAGACATACATTACACTATATGCTTATGTTCTTGTGATTAACCTTAGATCTTAGACCTAGTAATTTCTCTTTATGTGTACTGTAGCGCTTGATACCATAAACAATTTCTACTTTTGATTGGTTACTAATCTTTTTTACACTACTTTATTAGTACTGCTGTGGTGATTTTCTATATTAATATAACAGTATAATTATTATACCAGTAAGACTAATACTTGAAACTAATAATTACACATTTTTTTTAACAAATGTATGTAATTTTAGTGTATTGCTTCTTGTCTTAGGCCAAACAGGTGTTGGCCATCTATTTATGCCAGGCTGCACTTTAAGCTTCTTACTTACGCTAACCCTTAGGCTTATTGTTTAACTAGCAGAATTTACAGCAGAAACTAAAAACTGAAACAAACCTATTAGGTTGTGGAGTAATCCTTTTAATAAGGTCATTATTTTTAAGATCTCCAAACCGAACAGAAAGTGCATTTATTAAGATGTTTCTGCCAATTGATGATATCTGCTTTTTGTTTGCCACTTGCTAGCCTAAAGGAGCCCCATGCCCCAAAAGAGAAATTAGCACTCCAAAGGTCATGTGCACAAAAGCATCATATTGAAAATATTTAGAAATGTTATTTTACTTTGCTCAAGTTATATCTTATATTAGCTTCTGTTTGCTGAAGTTATTGTTCCCAAGATGAGAAACGACCAACTTACATATGGACTCCTAGCTGATGCAGTTTTAAGGCCAGCATATTAAAGTCCACCAAATTTGTAGTTGGTTTGCTTATGCTTGGTTGAATGCTGACAGTGTAGGAGTTGCAGGGCCTGCCAAATAGAGTGGATGCCTGGCCGCGACATCACTTGCTGGAGATGTGGAGAGGGCAGCTGGGGCAGATAACAACTTTAGCTGTCATACTTGTAGGAGGCTGCAGTTACAAATCTCTCAGAGCCCTGGCAGGTGTCTTGAGCTGATTTATTAATGCCCAGACATTAGCTCAGCAGCAAGAGATTCTACTATCAAAAATGAAACTCTTAGAGCAATACAAATGAAACATCAACTTTAAAGGTGTTTTAATTAAAATTGTCACTACATGATAAAGAAGTGTGCTGCACATGTAAGTCATCGCAAGAGTATGTAGTTACGTATTGCTTAGGTTTGATTGTTCCATGTGTCATTGATAGATAGCTCCTGTGTAACAGGTATCATTAACAGGTGGCCAGCCTATTGCAGACTAATGCATTACCTGATCTGTCAGTATCTGGGAAAACTAAGGTCTCACAAAGGCATCAGACCATTTGCAGATGGATACATCTGCTTGAAAAAAACCTGAGGACAGAAGTAGAGCATCAGTTTCAAAACAGAGCTTCTTTTTATGGTCTTACTAGAAATGTTATTTTTCCAACCCTAAAGAATACAGGAAGATGTATCTGTTTTGTTATTTGCCATTAAACTTATTTTAGTATCTGTGTTGGGAACTGAAGTAAACTTAAACTTACTCGAATCATATACCTTGGCTAGCATGAGTAGCTAGATTGGTGAAGCCTGAGGCTGCAAGCTGTAACCTAGCACCGTAGCAACTTAGGCTGAACTCTTTCTTAGTCCAAGAAGAATGGCTAGTAGTTTTGCATGACTTTGATATATTGTAGCTTAACTAACATAATGAAATTGTATGAGTAATACTAATGAAGACTGTAATATAAGCAATATTAATGAAGCCTTAGCAATATGAATTAGAGTGACTGTTGTGATCAAAGGAAAGGGAACTATAATTCTTGGAAGTGAAGAAAGGGACTGTTCTACCTGGAGTCACCAGAAGATGGATGAGATCCAGGTGCAGATGAGACAAAAAGATTATGAAACTGTCTAAGAAGGTAAAGGTGCCTGCACCAAAACTGTAATCATGAAGAGAACACATAACCACTGAACAACTTGATTGGACAAAAGACACATGCTTGTCGCGGGAACAGGTGCATGAACAGCTTATGTCATAGCTTGTGAGGCTTTAAAAAGCACAGGAAAATAACCAAGGGGGACCCTCTTCGGAGGGACCCAGCTTGAGGTGTATTAAACCGACTCCGACAGAACCTAGGGTCTGAATTCTTCTTTACAGTCAGAGGATAAGATTGGATCCAGCCGCATCTAAGCACCTTTTTGAGAGGGAGTTTAGAAAGCAAGGGGGTCCACCCTGAACCTCACAACTTGGTGGGAGGGTCTTCCCGAACTCTTCTTCAAAAATCTGTTCTTCTAGTTCATTTCTTCTTCTGATATGTCCCACTTCTAACATCTGTTATGCTATTCTGTTTCATGTGATGTAACTTAGTATAAGCTGCACCTTGATGTAAGTCAGACTATTGGTAGAATAATTAGTCATAAAGATCTAATTTCTGTTTTATTATTGGGAATATACACATTTGTCCTGTCATAAGGCCTTAACCCTGTCATAAAGCTTAAGGTTAAAAATAATAGGCCTTTTCTGTTCTGGACTTCTTGTCACATTTGGAACAAATGAGTATGTTGTTTGACACTTTGTAGGCAACTCTGAACTACAAACAGCTGGTGTAACAAGTCTGATAAGGTGGAGCAGTGAAAAAGCAGTTGGGGCTCTTTTATCAGGCTATTACAGGCGTAAAGCACTACTTGGTTTTCCCTGTCCGTGAAAAACAGGATTCATGATTTCTTTCATTAAGTTAGACTGAGACAGAATCTGTCTGCTGGGTGAATGCATTATACTCTTTACTTACCAATCTTAGTTGTTGCTGTGTGTATCTAGATCCCGTAAAAGTATAGAGGCCAACTGCAGTAGAGGGAGTTACTGTGCAATTACAGTAGCTGCTCTGAGTTTACTAGTAGGGTGAGTTACTGCAAAAATATTTGTGATAAATGATTTATTCCCAAACAGGATTCCAGTTAAAGTTTTCAATTTATTAAGTGAATAGAGGCAAGCAAACAGCGCTGGGTGCGCCAGGAGTTTCTGCTCCACCAAGACGCACACCGCAACACACTTTGCCAGAAATTTATACAGTAAAGATATACATATTCATAGGATTAAACATACATATGCCTTAGCATAGGCTGGGTTATTACAAATAGTTCCGGGTTAGGCGTAATTATTATAATTCTTTCCGTGAATTCATTATCCTAAGTCTCCTCCTCTTGCCGCATACATGCTTCTATCCAGTGGTCGTGGGCTGGGGTCTCTTGGAGAACGGCTCATAGTCTTCTTTACTGTGTACTTTTCACCTTTTGGTCCAGAATGCTGAGTTGGCAAGACCAGTTTCAGCTAGATGGTCACTTCTTGCAGACAATGAAGTTCCTGCCAGCAGTTCCTGTCATCTATACAATTGGCTTGCAACAGGATCTGGTTGTTCTCGTTATCTACACAAGCTTACAACAGAGCACTATGACCTCGACGTTTTGACAGGCCACCACTCATTAGAGGTTGTAAAGCAGACAGTTGCACCTTACAGGCTTCCCTTCGCTTAACACTATGCAGTTAGCGTCAAAACGGGTTTAAGCAGGAACAATATACATACTATCCCGCTTCTCCTAGGCTTGCGGCTATACAAGGAAAGAACAGAATGGTTAAAGGTTACATGCACAGAGAGGGTCACATTTCACTGTGCGGCCCTAGCATTGTTTCATATTGACATGAATCAGGTGAACACATTACACATATTGATTCTACAAAAGCAAAATGTTTTGTAGGACTGTAACATTTTCTTTCAAAATTTTGGAAAGGATTTAAAAGGAAAAGTTGGCCTAGGGAATCTAATCCAGGTAGCTATGATCAATAGATAATACAACCTCCAATTTGAAGAACTCCATAACTTATATGGACTCACGTTAGGTTTCTAAGCAAGAGGGGGACAGTGAGGAATTACCCTTCCTCCCCCATTTCAACTCCGTCCACTTTAGTTTTGCTGTAGTGTAATCCTTTTAACGTCTTGGCATTTCCCAGATGACAGGGTGTTACCTTTTCAGTTATCTCTTGATGTTGGTTAGCTTCACTCTAGTTTATATTCCTCATTTACCTATGGACTTTAGTTTTTTCATAATAAAATCTTCTTTCAGAGTTGCAAGTCCTTCCTTAAGGACCAGCAGTTGTATTTTAACACATTAACGATTGGTGATGGCTCTGAAGGTCAGTACACTCAGGATGCTTAGAAGCTACTCATAAACTCTTCCCAGAGTTGCCTCTGGTGTTTCAGTAAGCCTGTGATTGTAATTTAAAGTTGCAGAGATTGGGACATTAACATTTTATGTACCCTATGATACAATAAAATGCCTTTAAAAAATCTTTAAAATCTTTAAAAAAAATAGGATTGCATGATTAGTGTCCCTCTGTAGTACTCAATATTGCATAAGTAAATAGTCTTCTGTATATTTGACCTTGAAAACCATTATTGCAAGTGTTCCATCTGGGTACTGTTCCACATATATCTGGATAATACTGATCTCTTTGTGTTATTTTGCTTAAGTAAAGTTCTTTATGTTTTCTCCCAAAAAGCTCTTTCATCTGGAGTACCTTAACAACATATTCTTACTGAAATGATCCCTTTTTGTTGCATTCATACAGATAAAATTCTAGAATTTCAAATCCTGTCTTAAAGCCTCATCCAGCATTCTGTGATATTAGCATTTATTTCTGCCTAGTCCTTCCTTTTCAGATGAGTACTTAAGCCTTGTGTGTCTTTGAGATTTGTTTGCAATCTCTCATGCAGCAGTATCTCATAATGGAAACTTTTAAGTCAAGTTTCAGTATCTGGCAAAGGGAACAGATTACTTGGAACAGGGAAACAATTTTGACCCTGAATACAAAAGGTGTCCAGAGAGCAGGATGTTTATAATGTATAGAAAATGCGGTGTATGTCAGCGTTATTGTTAGTTCAAAATCTCTAGCCCGGTGTATATGATAATCAAGCTGTTTCCTTCAGGCTGATAAATCACTCTGATGAATGAAGTATGTGGGGGGTGACTCGGGGGAAGGAGGCCTAAAATACTGCTATTGAAAAAATAATGGCTATACTGAGTCAAACCAAGCAATGTTTCTGATTGTGAAAGGATTTCAACCAGCTGTGTGGGTTCTCATCCCAGGGCAGCTTAAATTCTTGAAGAACCATTGCTGATGAGGCTTTTTGAATACCTTGTAAATATCCAAATGGGTTTACTTTCTCCTATATATTATATTTTCCATGGATCCACTAGTTATTTTGTGTAATCTACTTTGTAGGACCACAAACTTGTTGATCTGTGATTTCCTGGACCCCACTAAGAAAAATTTCTGCCTCAGGTGGTAATCCTCTGTGATCAGATTTAGTTTTAAGCACAAAGTTTAAAAGGTGAGCACAGTGTTACACAGCACAATTCATATTAAAAGAGTACTACAAATTAGACAGTGAACAAAATAGTACATCTGAAAATATCTCCTTAATGTTTTTAACTGAGGTGAAAGAGAGGTGTCCCTTCTCTGGAACTAGCTGTCCCAGCTAAAGATTTTACTGCCTACTGAGTGGAGTCTTAGCTGGTGAAAAGGCTTTTCTTAGAGCTCGTGTATATACTACCAACAAACTCATTTTGTGAGCTGGGTTGGTGATCGCAGTGAATGAGGCTACAATTTTTGCCTACAGTTGACTGGGAACACTTGCACAGGAGGATCAGCGGATTGACTCCAAGGGCAATAACTGAATTGGTGGTAGCATGGAACAGCTGGAACTGATGAAGTTTGAAGGCAGCATAGCTGGATGCAGAAGGTGACATCTTGTGGCTTGATCTAGTTCTAGTATGTAATGCCTATTTTTGACGGTACTGTAACTTTCCTTTATTTCAGATGCCTTCAGTGTTTGACAAAGAACCTTTCCCGATATGCTGCAGATATTAAGTCATTGCCACCCAACATAAAGGATAAACTGATTAAATTAATGAGTATGCAAGGGCAAATAACTGATGCAAATATCAGTGAGGTAAGAACCCATTCCAAACTATTGTGTCTGTGATGGTTAATACCCAAGGATGTACTAAATTAAAAGTGTTTACATGAGACAACAGGTGAACTCAGGCCTGCTTAGTCTGTCCATGTCTTTATAGTTTTTTCATTAAACTTCGTAATGTTGATAGTCCTGTATTAGTAGTAATAAAATTATGTTCGTAGTGACATGTAAATTAAAAATGTCCTCCCTTCAGTGATAATTGAGTTCTGTGTAATCAGCTGACCTTTATTATCCTTCTTCAGTACAGGAAAATATTGCAAACCAATCTCTGTTCCTGATTGTAGTATGTTTCAAGAACCTAGTGCATAGTTTAGTAATGAAAAGATTTCAGGAACTTGTTAGATTTCTGTTATGTTCTATTGACATTATGTATATGATCTTCATATAATTTATTTAAGTCTTGATTCTTTGAAATATCATGCTAGGGCTAGGAATTGATGGTTCAAATTCTCTCATCCCTTTTGCTCACTAGTGTTTGTCAGTATTTCAAAATGAAATCAATTAATGATTTTTCTTTAGCTATAAATTCAGGGGCACATCTATTTTGGTATCTATCTACTGTTATCTTGTTTAGCCTCAAAGGGAGGTGTGAGAATTGAGGAAAGCTAAAGGCTGGCCTTTGTGAAACAGAAAACAAATGACTCCCTGTTCATTCCTGCTTTGATCTGTAACTTGGAAGAGGCAAATAGTATCAGTTTCTCAGAGTCAGAGTAGTGAAGCCAAGACTAGAGGCAGAATCAGAAGTACTGTGGAAAACTTAGGAACAAAAAATTTTATCTTTAGTATGTACCATTTTTTGGTTGTAAAAACATCAGTCTTTGAGTAAAAATCAGAGTCTTAGTCATTTGTCTTATTTTGGAAAATTTGAGTTGACAAAATTTCATTTAGGCTATCTTTTCAGTAAGTAATCCTTTCTAAGCATCCTAAGAGATGTATATAATTAAAACCATATGATTGTGTGTGTATAAATGCACAAACCCTATTAGGATACCTGTAGTCTGAAAATAAACTAGAGAGTTTAAGTCACAGTTTTTTCCTGCGTCTCTTCATAAAATCTCATGTGTCTTTGTCTTCATTCAGCAGTTGATCAGTGCCTTGTTTTGGAGCCTCTTTTCCATCTGACACTGGGATATTCTGTTCCGGTTCTTTTTCTCATGTGTTTTTCCATTCTCTGTTCCTGCAATTTCCTGCAATTCTAGCCTTAGCTGTCATCGCTTTTCTGGGGCATGTTATACCTTAGCTTTCTTTGCTAACAGTTTCCAGGTTTATCTCAACTTGCATTTTTTAAAAAAAAATGCTAGTCACCTCTTAGATTCTGAACTCATACTGTTTCTCCATACCATTTCACTCTTGAGTTTTCCTGTTTTTTCATCTTGCAGATAGTCTTGCTCAACATAGCAAAAATGGCTTATGTAGTTTAGCTCTTCTTACTATTCCTTGCTCACATCATGTGTAACCAAAGTATTCTACGTGTGACACATTTGCAATGTCTCAATTAGTCTTCCATATGGATAAGGATTTGTTTTCTTTGCTATTGCTTCCATCCTGTCCTTTTCTTTTATAGTCTCCACAGTATTGCAGCTAGACCTATTCTCTTGGAATTTTCCAGGCTATGCTATCTCATTTTATTTTGTGCATGTGCTTTCTGTGCTGTTGTTTAAGCATTTTCCTTAAAGTTAAATTTCTTCCAGTTGAAATTCTGTTAATCTGCACTATGTATAAACTTCTATTTCATCTCTTACCTCCCTGTTATTGGCCAGATTTGTGTTATCAGGCTTTTTTTTTTTCCTTACTCTGCTTTTTGCTTGGGACAGCCTTCCATGACATGCTAAAATCCTTATTCCAACCCACTTTTACCATAAAGATCTATAAAGCCATTCAGCATGTGTCGACAGGATATAAGTCTATAATCTCCTGTACTCTGCATCCAAACAATCTGTACTCTATCTAAAATTCCATCTTCTTTGAGATAGATTAGATTTTAGTATATGCATTCAGTCAATAGGAATGTGTGAATAACAACAGAAAACAAACCTCTAAGTAATACCTGAGCGTGTGAAGAATCATGGGCTAGGGAAGCTTAATACTCTAGCTACTTTAAACAGGCAATATTATGATAGTATTGTTGCTTCTCATTTAGACTTCCTTGCATCTAATGGTTCTTTTTCTCATTAGGTTTCTCATATGGCTTCAAAACCAGCAGTTTGCTCACTTTTGGTGTGTCCTAGGCAATTTGGAATTGTGAAAGAAAGCCAACAGTCAGGGAAAGCATTTTGAATAAATGTTGATGGTCACTTTGGCTTTAAGCACATCATCTCTGGCTTTGTCTGTTTTAGTTCCTTAGATATGAATTCAGACATACGAGTGAAATAAGAACTGAATGTTATCTTGTGAAAACTACTCACAAGTGTGTTGTGGGATATGTTGGTGGGTTTGTGGCATAAAGAGATGTATTTGAGGCTTTTAGCATTTGGGGAGGAAAAAGTGTCAAAGCTGTCTGAGGTCTGCCATTCATTTTGCAGAAAGGTTGCAGTTATAATCTACCAGAAGTTCTTGCTTTTCTTCAAAGGCTTGTTTGACTTTGTCAGTAAAGATTTTAGCATCTTACATATTTGCAAAGCAGAAAAACAGCGTTCCTTGTAGTATCTTCATTATACCTGTTAGAATGATGAACCTGAGAAAGGAATAGGCCTTTAACAAGCCTGTCAGTTATGCTGCTATCTTTGCTTGTGTATGGAAATTTACCATATGCTTTTATCCTTGTGAGTTAAGGAAGGGAATGACAAGCTGAAGGGAGTAGTGTAAGGTAATGTGAAAACCTGATCTAACGTTTGCCTATTGGTCTGAAGAACAGCTCGGCAAAGGCATAGATTGCTTGCATGAGAGGGCTATAAACACTATTAAAAAGTAGTGAGAATCCTTGAAGATTGAATTAGAGGTAAGATACATGGCTATTGTTACTAAAATCTGAGGCCTTCCATTGCTTTGGGTCTAAATTTCATAAATGTCCTCTTGGGGAAGATTTCACAAAAACTCCAACCTATGGTCTTGTGGGAGTGAAAGAGCCTATTTAATGAGGATTTGGTACCTCCTCATGGTATGATAATGAGATTGCTTGTTTATGAGAAAAAGAGTGTGTGTGTAGGTGAGAAAAATACTCTGGGGCAAAATGTCTTTCAAATATTACTCTTATCTGTTCAGCGGATTTAAGTTTTGATCACAGTCAGTATTTTTTTACACTTCAGATTTTTGCCATCAAAGTTGTGCTAGTAAGTTTGAGGTACTGTTAAAATAGTAATGTTGATGTGCTCCTACTCTAGATGTCATCACAGGAACTGAACGTTCATGGAAAAGGAGATGAACTGTTGCAGCAAATATACCATATTTTCTTTAGAGTTTTTAGTTCCTAAGACTGGTAACCCCATCCTCTAGTGAATTTTTTTAAAAAGTTCTATGTGATATCTAACATTACAAGTAATTTAGGTCAAAATATGCATGTTCTATGACATAGCAGAGTTTTACTGAAATGGTAGGTTTTCGTTACAGGTATTGCACCCTGCTGTAGAGTCTCTAGACCTCCGAGACTGTGATATTTCAGATAACGCATTATTGCAGCTTTATAACTGCAAGCAATTGAAAAAAATCAACTTAAATTCTTGCAAAGAAAACAGATTGGGAATCACTTCAGAAGGTATGTTATCTGTGCACAGATAACTGGAATCTTATTTCTGTTTTATTTTTCTTGTTAGATTGGAGTAAATTGCTAAAAATATCTAGGGTAAATATTGCTTAAAAAATCCCCAGTGCCACACCAATACTAATTAAAAGTCACTTCAGTGGTGTAAATTACAGGTCTAGAGCACTGATTATCTTATGAAAGAGAGCTATCAGGTTACTCATGCTAGGTTTCTGGAAAAATTATGCTACATTTGATTGTATTTTCCACTTCATCTCAGTTATTCATCTTAATTATTCCTTCCTCAAAACTTGTTCCAGAGCCTTACCAGTACCACTGGGGTTGAAGTTTCAGGCTTGTGGTTTCCTAAATTATTTTTTTCCCTTTTTTTAATTGAATATATTTATTACTAAATAAGCCTATAGCATCTTCTCTAACTTAAAAGACTTGACTTGCATTAGGACTTCAGGATTTCAGTTTTAACATCCAGTTTCATCAGGAGCTATTAGCTTAAAAGAAATAAGCTTGCTGAGTTTTATTTCCCACAAGTTTTGTTTTGTATTCTCATTACACTTACTCCTTTGCTCCATCGTTAACTCCCTCTTATTGAAAATTGAGGCAAAATATTAATTTAGTATTCAGCTAATGTATACCATACTTTAGATCAGTCTTGGTTTATATTTTCTTACCACTGCACAGTGATACACTTATCTTTTTACTTAATTAATTGGTTAAACTTTTAAAAATTTATTTTTATTTATTTTCAATGTCACCTCATTGTTATACTTTTTGACCCCTAAGATATAGTTTGTGATGGTCTTCCCTCCATGCCTTCATCTGTCCACTGATTTCTAGTATGGTTCTTAAGGTACCAGCTAAGCCTAGAGCTCTTTGTGTATACTTTTTGTCTATTTGGATAGAGATTCTTGATTACTTTGCAGTTAGAACTGAGAAGTCTAGTTCTTTATTGGCAAGTTCCTAGTCCATCCAACTTTACTAACTTTCCTACTTATAAACTGAGCCCTGAGAATCAGTTATGAAGCCTTTAATTTGAGCTGGAACAGTTCTTTATCATTTATCTCAATTACACAGAAGAAAAAAAAGACCTCAAACCACCCGTTTAAAACAGTGTTACCTTTTACTAATTCAGTAACAGGTGGAGAGTTTTTGGTTAGCTTGTTTTTTGTTGTTGTTTTGTTTGTGGTTCTTTTCATTTGTTTGTTTGGGTTTTTTTTAAGAAACCCAATGGCTACCACGTCCAGAAATATCTAAGCCCTCTCATTAATAGGAAACGTTTGCTCTGTAGGTTGCACATGGAATGTTTAGTGTCCTTTAATGCAATATGCAGTAGTACTTACTTCTCTGTCAAATTCAACTACCGCTACTGTCTCTTCTATCATTCCTTGCAAAGTGGTTCTGACCCAAGCGAGTACTATTTTATCCATGTTTCTTTGAAGTTCTTACATAGTAACCTATCTTAATGACATTCAACTTTTTATTTCTATCTATCCAGAAGTGATGTAATTTTCTGTACAGCTGGAGTCATCATGTTTCTGTCATCCTTGAAATAAATTCCTTTTACGAATTGCACCTGTAGTTCATGTACTTTTATTTTATTGACTACCTCCTGACACTTCTGTGCAAATATTTTGGTTATTGCTAACTGTCAGGGCTCTGAGAGCACCAGCAGACCCTAACGGCCATGACTGGTCTCTCCTGCCATGCCCACCTACACCATGAACACACAGACCCTGAGCTGTGTCATGAGTGTACCTAGTTTCTGTCCTGCTTCTGAACTGTTGTTTTGATTTCTTGAATTGACCTCAGACATGACCTTTTACCTTGCTTTTTGCCTGGTATTCACTGCACTGTCAGTGGGACCTAGCGCTATCATTAGTCTGCTTTCAAGGCATTGGCTTTTTTTAATGCACTTACTGAGATGATACCTCATATCGTATAATATCCCTCAGGTATCCTTCTGCGGTATGGAAGGGAATTCAGCATTTAGAAGTTTTTATCAACTCTAGCATTGTTCATTGTCATTTTCTTTTTCTCATCCTTGAATTAAAAGAAACCAACCACAAAGTTATTTCCTTGTACAGAGTCTGGCTGGCATGGCATGAGATGAAAGTTGAACAGTCAATGACCAGGGGACAGCATATTGGATTCAGCACGGCGGTTATGTTAAAAAATGAATAATTCTTTGAATTGCTCTGTTTCTTTGACAGGTGTCATAGCTCTGGCCTTATCCTGTCCTTACTTGCGTGAAGCATCTTTTAAAAGGTGCTGCGATATAACTGACAGTGGAGTTCTTGCTCTTGCACTCAACTGCCAGTTCCTACAAATAGTCAACTTGGGAAGCTGTTCAGGAATCATGGATGCATCTCTGCAGGCACTAGGGGAAAACTGCAAATTTCTTCACAGTGTGGACTTTTCATCTACTCAGGTAACTGTGGTGGCAATTGGCTAATTGACATTTGTTTATTTTTAAGATTGTCATGATAAAATTGAAAGGGGATCTTTTTAGCTATACTCTTGACAAGTTTTAGGACCACGGTTCACTTCTAATTTCCTCCTCTCAAGGAAAAGGAAAGATATATTTGCATCTTGGTACCCAGAAAAATACACATTTTGGTATTACAGCATGTATTGTGGACCAAAGATAACCTTTTATTAGAATCTACCTAATACTGGAATTTTTTTTTTTCAGTATCTTTATTTAGTGCAGTCATTTTCTTCAAGTGGTAAAGTAATCCAAAATATTTCATTTAAAGAAAGTAGAATCTTGAACAGATTATTGTCTGCTTTCAGCATGTCAAACAGTATAATCCCCTAGTAAAAGTAAACAGTCCGTAACTAGTTCTAGTTCAAGAGTGACTGTGCTTTCTGAATGGCTTGTCAGAGTTATGTTATGGAGTCAACACAGAAAGAATGACATTTGAAATGTCAGAAAGGGCAGGTAGGAGGATTTAACAACAGTTAGTATCTAGCATGAGAAGGGGAAAATCAGCTGCAACAGCACTACTGTAGCATACTTCACGATTACAGTAAGATAATGAAGTGGGGGAAAGGATTTTTTGCAGCAAGTGTAGTGTTCAGTTGACTGTCATGGTGAGTGATTATGTTGAAAGTGAATCAAGCACAGAGCATTCGTAATGAAGTGTCAGATCTGGAAAACATGTAGCAGGCTTTTATTTTAGATGCTATCCTTCTCCTTTCAGTTTTTCCAGAAGTAGAGCATCAAAAGTAATTTAATATTTTCTTTGGTAATTATTATCATTTAACTCTGTTTCTTCAAACTTACTTTGTTACTTTTTGTTCCCTTGCCTCTCTCTTCCTTTATATGAAATAGCTACATTTCCCTGTTATATGTTTTAAATTAGATGAAAGCTTCTTGAGTAATTAAATGTTTCCACATCTTTTTCCTTTCTGATAATCATATGATGATAATACACTGGAATTTTGAATTTAATTTGACTAAAAATAAATGGAAACATATATAGATGAAATAAGTTTAAGATGAAGCAGAGAAACTATGGATGGCTCATGCCTGTAGAGACTGCAAGGCCTAACCATATTCTTGTGTTTGATTGCCAGAATGCATAGTAAAAATATCAAGTGAAACGGGCAAAGCTGCGTCTAAGAGGAAAACAGAATGTTGGAAATAAATGAACAGGCAAAGAAGGGCACAGCTGACTTGCAGGA
Organism: Burhinus bistriatus; assembly: GCA_013397275.1. Lineage (NCBI taxonomy): Eukaryota > Metazoa > Chordata > Aves > Charadriiformes > Burhinidae > Burhinus > Burhinus bistriatus. Next base: position 22,037 of record VYXH01004960.1, read on the forward strand.
ACAATGAAGCAGATGTGAGCTAGACTACAAAAGGGCCAAATGCCTCAAGGTGGTGTAGCCATTTAAAAACAGACTCGTCTGGTGACTGCAAAGATGAAGTACAATAAGTAAAAGGTATAGAAGTGATGCAAAATAACAGGAAATGGGGCAGGTGAGGCAAGGGAAGGACTGAATTATGAAGGAGGTGCAGCTCTGTGTCCCCTGTATGCATACAGAGAGTGTGAATGGAAGCTTGGTCTGAAGAAGTCTGCTACACTGGCCCAGGACAGCATAAGAAATCTATTTATGTTTACTTATCAGTATGCTTATGTTACCATTCTGAGGAGGTAGGTTTTATACATAAACCCTGTACTTACTGCTCTACTTCTAGCGTGCTCTAAATTCCAGCAGTGTTAAGAGGCAGAAACACAGACTCAAGAGTCCAAACCCTTGCACTAACTGAACGGTACATTTCCCCTGTAATGTTTGTTGACTCGGTGTATGGCAAATAATTGTGGGAAGAATCTTGCCTGAAAGGGCTGTGTAAACTGCAGCAGTTTTCTCTGTAGGGTGTGGGACAGTTTAGTTCTCTGCAAAATGTGTTGGCAAAAGCCAGGAGTGTTGCGGGTTAGCCATTTTATCTGTCCAGACACTTCTCATGTAGAACAGAGCTGGGTTGCTAATGTACTTAACTGCTGGTACTGTGCTACGTAAGCATTGCTAGAGATGCATAGACAGTTTGGTTACAGCTGGTCTGTACCACAAAGCTGATATATTTGTGACTTGGTACTAACTGCAGGTGGTTTATCCCCAATGTAAGAGTGTCTCCCTTGAAGAGGATGTGCAGATGTGGCATTACAGCCAATCCACAGAGATAGTCAATACAGCAGGAAAAAATACTGCAACACTGTAGTAATAGTACAGCAATGGTTACTGTGAGCTCGTACAGGGAAGTGAGGGGACTTTGTTTTAATACAAAACTGGTTTCATGCTCTCACGCTGGCATAACCATATACTCACAAGCATTAGACCGTCATGAGACAGGTTAGTTTTACCCTACTGATGATGTGTTGTTGCAATAGTAAATCCTGCTCAGTATGAGAGGAACCGCAGATTCAGACCCCTGGTGCTTGTGCTTGGCTGAGGAGCCACTGGCTTTGAGGCTACCATCTGCGGGCTTATGACTGAACTCCTCTAAGTCAGAAACCCGCCTAGATGTAGCGATACTGCAGCGCTGCTGGCCCCTTGGTGGGCTCGCGATAGCCAGCCGCCCACCCCACGCGGGGTGGGCCCAGTGCGGAGCACTGCTCATGGTCGGGACCAGAGGGGTGGACAGATGTGGCGCTGCCTCTCCCCCGTCGCATACCGCATGTTCGTGGGGCATCTGGCACTAAATCATTCATAGACGACCTGATTCTGGGTCAGGGTTTCGTACGTAGCAGAGCAGCTCCATCGCTGTGATCTGTTGAGAATCAGCCCTCAACACAAGCTTTTGGTTTTTGACCAGGTGAATGACCTCCTTAGCCTGGTGGCAGAGCTAAGGGAGGAAGTGGCAGGCTCAGGAGTATCAGAGAGTGGGAGAGGGAGATAGATTGGTGGAGCCACACCTTGAGGCCAAGGGAGCAGACAGAGGACCCACAAGAAGTAAAGGATCCCCTCCCCTCTTGCCACCAGGCAGGAGGAGGGGAACTAAGGGGGATTGGAAACAGGTCCCTGCTCGAGGAGGCAGACGAGTCCCCTCCCAGCCTCCCTCACCTTCCCAGTTGCCCTTACGTAGCAGATATGGAGCTCTGGAACTTGAGGGCCAGGCAAATGAGGAAATAGGTGAAGATTCTTCCAGGGGGTTGCCTAGGATGAGTCAGTCAGTCCCACAAATTAGGACTGCTTCTGTTAAGAGAAAAAGGAGGGTAATTGTAGGCGATTCCCTTCTGCGAGGAACAGAGGGCCCCATATGCTGACCAGATCCATCCCACAGGGTAGTCTGCTGCCTCCCTGGGGCCTGGCTTAGGGATATCACTAGGAAACTCCCTGGTCTGGTACGACCCTCTGATTATTATCCAGTCCTGGTTGTGCTAGTGGGCAGTGATGAGGTTGCAGACAGAAGTCTAAAAGCGGTTAAAAAGGACTTCAGGGCACTGGGGCGACTGGTTGAGGGATCAGGAGCACAGGTGGTATTTTCTTCAATCCCTTCGGTAGCAAGGAAGGACACTGAGAGGAACAGGAAAACACACCTTTTAAACACATGGCTCAGAGGCTGGTGCCACTGGTGGAATTTTGTTTTTTCTGATCGTGGGGAGGTTTACACGGCATCAGGCCTGCTGGCGACAGATGAAATTCAGCTGTCTCGAAGAGGGAAAAGGATCCTCACTCATGAGATGGCAAGGATCATTGAGAGGGCTTTAAACTAGGTATGAAGGGGGAAGGGGGTACAATCAAGCTCATTAGAGATGAGCCTACGGGCAGCACGCCAATATTGGGGGAGAAATCAATAGCCCAGCTGAAGTGCATCTACACCAATGCACGCAGCATGGGCAACAAACAGGAGGAGCTGGAAGCCATTGTGAAGCAGGATAGTTATGATATAGTCGCCATCACAGAAACATGGTGGGATGACTCTTATGACTGGAATGCTGCAATGGATGGCTATAAGCTCTTCAGAAGGGATAGGCAGGGAAGGAGAGG
>VYXH01004961.1:0-17716 GCA_013397275.1 Burhinus bistriatus
TAAAAGGCCTGGCTTGACAGCCACCAAGGATGGAATGTCTTCTTTGTCCATGGAGCAAATACCAAACAACAACACAAATACTCTAAACTGGCAACACAAGGTCTATTCCCTAATTTAGCCTCTAAATGGAGATTGCCAGGTTGGACTCCCGTGTGACCCCACTAAATTCTCATTCACATTCATAGCAACAACTTTAGATTTCAACAAATCAGGCTGATCTTTTACTGAGAGACTAGTGATTGTAGCAGGAACCATTTATTTTTCCTTTCCTTCAAGTCCCTCTCTATTAATGTTGTTCAACTTCCTTGCTGCTCCCTCTAGGAGCTCTGCATATGTCTAGGAATAGTGTGCCTTTGGCTAAGAATCATTAAAAATTGTCATTACTCCGTTGCTTCTGCAGAAGTCAGGAGAAGGAGCAGCAGCAACTCTAATAATTTGGACCTAAAAGCAATATGCAGCAGAAAGGATGTTAGACAACCCTTCATAAGAACAGGAACCTAAAACTTGGCAAAGCTACTGAAAAAATGTCTAAATGTTAACTAGAGCTTTAGCCCTACCTCACCACTATAGCCTGATCCTGTTCCTAAGTCTATGCTGAAGACTGAAGAGCAGCCTCAGGCCTCATTTAATTCCAGAACAGGCTGCAAAACTCCTTGATAGAAGTTTAACAAGGAAACATTTCTCCCAGTTCCATTAACATAGGTCTGATCTTGCAAGCCCATTATTCACTCACACAGTCCAGCTGAAGCCATCAGGAGAGCTTAGTTTGGTAAGAATAACTCATGTAACAGTTTGAAAGGAAAGCTATGAAGAGCTAGAGCTAGGTACATACTCTGCAAATCATGACTCTGTGAAAGTTTTGGTTTTAGTCCCTAAATCTAATTCCAAATATCGTTGTAAGGTTTTGCCAGTCTTTCTTTGCATAAACCCTTGTCTCCTCACAAAGGTCTGCCCTCAGTTTCCACTCTATTTTTAAAAAGTATTTTAATTTACTTCTTTTTCCAGATTAATTTCTTTATGACCTTTTTATTTTCCAGTTGTTTTCCTCCTCCTGTTCCACACTGATGCCCACATCTTTTCCTCTCTCAGTCCTTACATATTGTTTCCTTCTTAAGAATGTTGTCATCATCTAAAGCACACTAAAATTGTTTGAGACGTTGCTTAAGGATGTGGAAGAGAAAAGTTCATAGACACTTTTGTTAATCATTTTATACATAGAATGTACACCATAGAGATCATTTTATGCCAGAAAAAGGAAAGCAATAAAATCAATAAAGCAAAAGAAATTACGGAAATTTACAGGTGTGGAGAGATCAAGTATTAAGACTATTTAGATTCTCAATTTCTAAAAGAAAAAGGACACTCTACAATATGTACCACTGCATATTGCAGAGAATAGTCCATCCAGCAAATTATGACAAATAGAACATATACAGTGCAGAAGAACACACATCCCTTAGGAAAAGTGCCTTTAACCGCAGAACTAGAAGGAAAGGGGAAACTCACTGGTTCCCATCCACCTACAGATAAATTGGTAACAACAATGAAGGGGACTTGCAAATGGCAGAAAATAAACATACAGGGTTCGGAGGCAATTTCTTTTGAGAGAGATTCCAAAATGGAAGAATTCAGAAAAATCTATAGTTTCCCTTTCACATCTTTACTTAACACCTTCTTGATTCTGTAACATTTTCAGGACTAGCAATAGCAGATTTGTTGAGCAGGGATTATTCTAGCAAACCTTTGCCCTGTCAGAAGCATACTGGCACAGATGTCTGCATCTGACTACTAGCTTGTACCTAGCTTGTGGTATGACTGCCCTTTATGTAAAAACTGTACACATGAATTTCCTCTTCCTTTACACCTTGCCTTCAATTTATCTGGAACTTCTACAGATAAGGGCAGGAATAGTAGCAAACAGTGTATGCACTGATATTGGTAGAAGCCCAGAGGAAGAAATGCCCTGCTGAAATCGAAACAGCAGGTGTGCAAAGCAGAGTTCTTTGGAACAGGAAAGCAAATCTTGGCAACATATGAAAAAGAAGATGAGACAAAGCCCTGCAACTTTGAAGTCTCACATGCAGGCTTGTGAATTACTTTGTGCTCCTCTCAACAGTGATTCTTGTCTATGCAGGAGTTGGGCTATCACCCTTTGTAACACTGTCATACTCCACCTCTTTCCCTCTAGCAGTACATGGCTGCATCCAGCTCTACTTATAGCTTGGACCAAGATATAAACGTATCTCCTACCACTACTACGCATTATACAATATATTACAAATACACGAACTATTGTCAACACTGGGAGCTACCACTGTATTTATGGTGATTTTTTTACCACTGTGTACGTCAAATGGGTAACTAAAATAATTTGCTATTTAAATAAATAAGCTTTTCTCTTTCTCCTGTTTCATCTCTCCTCTGAATACCCAGTCAATTTCTAACATACTTTTTTTGCCAATGATGGGCTTGCTTTAAAAACAAAAAAAAGAAAGCCTTTAATTCTCTGCTTTCCCTCAGAGCCCTGTTCCTGCCAGAGAAGCTGTGAATAAAAGCCAGCTTTCACTGCCTTCTCAAACATCTTCCATGATTTCCAACTCCGCTAGATCTGTTTCACAGATGCCTTCCTGGGTAAGACATCATTATCATCTCCTCTCCCCTACACAGCGCTGCCATGGTTTGATACTATCACTTGCACAATGCTCCCATCTCCTATCTGGTTAATTAGAAGTATGCAATTCGACTCAGACTGAAACAATAATCTTACAAGAGATTCTATAAGACCAAATGCCAAGCCAGCTGGCTATATTTTCTAATGAAGTAATCCAGTTGTGCTTTCAAGTTGGAAATTGGGTCCAACAGTGTATATCACAGAATTACATCTTTTATGGTGTACCACACAAGCAGCCTGTGATCCTCTGGTTTCCAACTCTCTGCTATCTACATACTCCACACAACAAAGACTGTACATACGGTAAAAAGTGCTTAACTTCCCAGGACAGCCCTGCTGCCTTCAGCAGGGTTACTCTGGGCATGAATTTATAAAAACAGCAAAATGCACTCCTGGATTAAGCATCCCACCAAATGCTCTGACAGACATGCATTGTCGTGACAGACCAGCTTTGGATCAGTGCCTGCAGGGAACACTTTAGCCACGTTCCTTCCAACAGTAAGTAAACAGCCATACTTTATGCATGGCCTCCAAAGGAAGGTCCTTTGCAGTCTTGTTTGTACTGACAGCTGCTATTTACATACCTTTGAGAATGGCAATGAGTCTGACACTGTCTCGCTCTCCATATAAGTCAATAGGCCTGCAAGAGTTATAAATCAGGAAATAATATTTCTTGCAAATAAGCCCAGAGTATTTAAAATAATCCTAAATAAGACAGCGTGATTATTTCTCAAAATAGCAGTAGAGAGAATGGATTGCCTGGAAAGCTGTATTGCAGTTCATCCAGATGTGTGCAATGGAATCATTTTCGTTTTCTTACAGCTATTAAAAAGTTATCCATCTTAGTTTTCACCATGGAGAATTACCAAACTCAGGGGCTAGTCATGAATGGCACTAGATTCAATTTAATAGAGACAAAAATATGTCTGAGACGAAACTGATTTAGAGACAGGAATGATTTATAATGCTCTTTCCCCAGTATCGGTTGCTCTTTCCACTGCAGTCACTTTAGTCTCAAATATCCGTAATGTGGTATGCAGCTAAAAGAAGCCTACATGACTTGTTTAAAAAGATGGGGACAAAGACATTCTCAAGTATTAGGATACAAAAATATGGATAATTCTCCAAATATGAAATAAGTACTTATTTATTTTTTCTACCAGACATGACCAACATTACTGGAGCCCTTTCACTAGCTGAGCAGAAAAAGAAGGCAGTGTTTTCTGGGTACTGAGACAGCACAGTGCTCAAAAAGATCCTATGCTCCTTCTAGCAGACAACAGTCCCTATAAAGCCAAAAAAGAAAAGATGGTAAAACATTATTTAGATTTTTTTTTTCCCCACTGGAATCACACATTCATCAAATGTTCCTCTGTGAAAGCACAGCAGTAGGTAACAAGTAAACAAACATTATTGGGAAAAGTTGTTCATAGTGTGTCACCCTGTCCATCATGTTCATCTGCACCAACCCATTCTAGATTTCTACCCTTCATCCATTCATCTCAACTTAGGAAAGTTTAATCTTCTATTTAGAATCATAGAATCATAGAATAATTTGGGTTGGAAGGGACCTTTAAAGGTCATCTAGTCCATCCTCCTGCAATGAACAGGGACATCTTCCACTAGATCAGGTTGCTCAGAGCCCCATCCAACCTGATCTTGAATGTTTCCAGGGATGGCGCATCTACCACCTCTCTGGACAACCTCTTCCAGTGATTCACCACCTCATTGTCAAAAATTTCTTCCTTATATCTAGTCTAAATCTTCCTTCTTTTTGTTTAAAACCATTACCCCTTGTCCTATTGCAACAGGCCCCGCTAAAATATTTGTCCCCATCTTTCTTATAAGCCCCCTTTTAAGGACTGAAAGGCCACAAAAAGGTCACCCCAGAGCCTTCTCTTCTCCAGGCTGAACAACCCCAACTCTCTCAGCCGTAGGAGAGGTGTTCCAGCCCTCTGATCATTTTTGGGGCCCTCCTCTGGACCTGCTCCAACAATCCCGTGTCTTTCCTGCACTGAGGGCTCCAGAGCTGGATGCAGTACTCCAAGTGGGGTCTCAGCAGAGTGGAGTAGAGGAGCAGAATCACCTCCCTCAACCTGCTGGCCACGCTTCTTTTGATGCAGCCTAGGATGCCGTCGGCCTTCTGTACTGAGAGTGCACATTGTTGGCTCATGTCCAGCTTTTCATCCACCAGTACCCCCAAGTCCTTCTTGGCAGGGCTGCTCTCAATTCCTTCATCCCCCAGCCTGTATTGATACTGGGGGTTGCCCTGACCCAGGTGCAGGACCCTGCACTGAGCCTTGTTGAACCTCATGACGTTCACATGGGCCCTCTTCTTGAGCTTGTCCAGATCCATCTGGATGGCACCCTGTCCCTCAGGCATGTCAACAGCACCACTCAGCTTGGTGTTGTCTGCAAACTTGCTGAGGGTGCACTCAATCCCACTGTCCATGCCATTGACGAAGATATTAAACAGTACTGGTCCCAACACAGACCCCTGAGGGACACCACTCGTCACTGATCTCCATCTGGACATTGAGCCACTGACCACTACCCTCTGGATGCAAACATCCAGCCAATTCCTCATCCACCAAACCGTCCACCCATCAAATCCCCATCTCGCTAATTTAAAGAGAAGGATGCTGCGGGGAGCCATGTCAAAAGCCTTACAGAAATCCAGGTAAACGACATCCGTAGTGCTTCCCTTGTCCACTGATGTAGTCATTCCATCATAGAAGGCCATTAGGTTGGTCAGGCAGGACTTTCCCTTGGTGAAGCCATGGTGGCTGTCTCAAATCCCCTCCCTGTCCTCCACGTGGCTTTGCATCGTTTCGGGGAGGATCTGTTCCATGATCTTCCCAGGAACAGAGGTGAGGCTGACAGGTCGATAGTTGCCAGGGTCCTCCTTTCTACCCTTTTTTAAAATGGGTCCAATTTATCAATTCTGCAGTAGATTCCAAAAATATTACTGCAAAATAGCATGTTTGGAACATCACAGTAAATTACTCTCATGGGGGTGTTTACAAGTGAAAACTGAAACAACATTTTAAGTGCTTTTTTTCCTGCTTTCTTCTTTGATGCAAGTGTTATGCTGCTTGAAAACAATGCCAGACTTAGCATTGGATGAAGTCCTCCATTCAGTAGAGACCAAATCATGGGAGAGGTAACAAAAAAATTCAGTCCCTTTGTAAATTAAATCCTTGGCCTCTCTACTCAAACAGCCAGCAAGGATCTCAGCTAAAGCCAAACACAGTAGTAGTGTTTCTCTGTGATGTAAATTCATCTTCATGATGATCTGGATCAAGACAATCTAAGAGATTTTCAGTTAGCTATAAAATGAACATTTTGAAAGAAAAGAAGTCAAATGGACATGAAAAAGGTCAATAGAGGAAAGAATTACAATATAGTCCCTGCAAACAAAAGCATGGTCTCTGGAGAACGTGAGAGGTCATCAGCCTCTCCAGCGACTTTGAAAGCACCTGAACAGTGTGAAGCGGGTTAGCAGTTGACTAGCACCATTTGTAAACACATCAGGAAGTTACCAGTTTGGAAGTACCAGTTTTATTGTCTGGAAAGGGTAAAACAGGTGGGTTGTGAGGGCAAAACTTTATGCTGTACCAGTGTGTGGTACTTGCAATGAAATGACCAGGTAGGTACCTCCTCTTTTAATATACAGACAAGAAGTGGACTGGGATCTGTCAACATTATCCCAGAAATGACTCTTCCTTTGGGAAATGCCATTTCGACATACCTTTTACTGAGATCCTTGCTTTGCAGTGTATCCACTGACCAACTGAGCATCAAGCTCACTCTTCTGAATATTGACAACACTCATGCTGGCATATGGAGACCTCAGAGGGGATTAAAAATGAGAGAGTAGTTTAAGATCCATTGGTGTCTGATAATCTTTCTTTACTGGAAAAAGGGGTTTTCTACCAGCAAGGTCATTGCTTTGACAGATTGTGTAAAGAAGCCAGTGGCGGGTGGGGAGTATGCAAACTAGGCTGCTCCCAGTTGAAGTATGTGAACAAAAGAACAACAGAGACCGTGATAAAAGTCTATCATGTGAGTAAAAAGGCCAAACCACTACCACATGCCTGATGAAAAGGCAGGAAAGATGTTGTCCAAACCAGGACTCCCAAGAGAGATGAGATCACACTAAGCGGGGGAGAAGGGTATGTACAGGATGTTGTTTTGTAACTGTCTAGTGTTTTCCAGAGTAAAAGTGATTGTGGCTTGGCTGAGCCCAAGTTCCTCGCCTGCCCGCTACTTTATCCCTAAAGACTAGAAACAAGAGCTCCACCACCAGGTAGGCTCTCTGGAAATGCATCCAAGCAGCATGGTGCTGGGAATGCCTATTGTCAGCAGAGTCTCCGGAGAGCCAGTCTCTCTATGCATATGGAGCTGACTACCCAAGAGTAGTACTACTGCCTCAGAGTTCTGAGGCACAGAACTAGACTGCCCAGTACCCAAAACCCAGTTCAATCAAACTGACTTGGTCGTCCAAGTTCCACTCTCACAGGGAGGAAAGGGTTTTGTCGTAGCATTCTGCTTCCAAGCTAGGTCTTCATTCAAAGGAATTCAACTCCTCTTTCTCACTGAATCTACAGGCTAACAATTTTGTTACTCTAAGAGTCAGGAACATTTTTACATAATATTTCAAGTTGTCCACAGTTTGCTAGATTCTTTATTTGTGCCGAATTCCTTTTGCAGTTTTAGAAGAGAAAAATCTCTTTCTAACTTTCATGACAGCAATTTACACAGAGGCCCTTCTCCTTGCTTTACTGACTTCTCATCTCTCATGTGCTATCTGCTCTTCTGCAAATTCATTTACATAATCTCAGAGTATTAATTTCATTTGCCAGTATTGCTTTTCTTATCTTTTACACTCTTTGCTTCACTATGTAATCGTTCCGTTTCTCCTTCACTTTTGTTGTTTGATTCCATGGCTGTATCTCCTCCTTGCTCTGCATTACTTTTCCTGGTTGTCTGTTTCACAGGGCCTTCTAGTTTGTTAGTTTTTGCAGAGTCAGCTCCCGTTAAGGCCTCAGCCTCTGTTTCCATTACTATCAATGGCAAGCTCTGGCTTTCTGTTCGGAGTATGAGGGACAGCATGCAAGGATGGTTAAGCCAATCCTCTTGATACTAATTATTCCTTTATTCTATATCTTCTGTTTATCCCTTCAAATGTTTTGTTCCATCTTGTCAACTTTTCTTTCATGCTGCTAAACTTTCCTCTGGCACAATGTTGTTTCTCTTATCTTTTGTTTCACTGATGGCTTAATTACAAGACTAATTAAGTTCTAAAAATGAAGCGCTCTCATACTCTTATTAACTGCTCTACTTGACAGTGTTAGACATACCTCTCACTTCAGTTAGAAAACCTTATCACAAAAGTGAGACAATGACCAATTGAAACAAATTGCACATCACCTGTTTTGTAAGCAAACCTATTACGTTGCCTTGTATGAAAGAAAGAACCCTCTGAAACCTCTCTATTCCCTTATTTTCTAAGTTGTTACTCCACATTCTTTGACAATATAGCATATTAAGACCACTGTAGGCTTTGTAATTAGGGCTTCAAAGTGTGCAAACTTAGACAGCTATGTGGCAGGATTTAGGATTTCTGTTTCCTAGCCCAGTCTCTTACAAAGCAAACATATAATACTAAAAGATATTTTCCTTTTGAATGCTGTTTCTCGGTCTCTTTCTTTCAGGGTTCCATCCATCTCTGTTATTTTTCATCTGTAAAAGTGCTCATCTGTCTATGCCTGAACATTGTTTCTTTTCTTTGTTTGCTACTGATGCAATTTTTGTAATTACAACATGGGAGGAAGGCATTGCATTATTTTAGTTTACGAACTGAGCTGCACCAATAACATATCTGTCTGAACAAAGTAGTTTGGGGCAGAAAGTGTCTTAGTCTTTTTTATAACTTACTATGTTAATTTATGACTGTTATGCAAATTAGGCCAAATTACTAAACTCTTCCAGTTACAACAGCTCAATAATTAATTGCTTGGGGTAATCAGAGCGCTGGGAAAGCTATTCTGTTTTCTCATACCCCATCAACAAAATAGCTTTTAAGAGTCACCACATGCTGCCTACCAGTGATTAAAAGGATCTTCAAACTCCATTAGGATGATCCATTCCTTAGGTTGCCAGGAAGGTCTCTGAGGCCCTGCACATGACATACACCAGTCTCACTGCAATCCCAGTATTTATTGACCTAGGGACCAGAGAGAGCCTGAGGACAAGAACAAAACCGTGTGGTGTCCTGTGTCCAGCTCTCGCTGTTCCACGCTGACTGGAAATTAAATGTCACTTGGCTAAGGCATCAAGTTCACTGAGGAAGCAGGAGCACCAGGCAACACAAGCTGTTTGTTATCCAGCTGACTTCCTCAGAGCATGAAGAAATGGACCAAATGTTTTGCTAGCAAGATAGATCTGAAGGCAAATCATCAAGACAAATAGAGTGCACGTAAGAACAGTCTTCATTGAAGAACGAAGTACCTTACACATCATTAAGACCACACCATGCAAGTAATCACCTAACAGGTGGAGGAAACGGCACAAAGGGATCGCACAAATATTAGTAATCCATACACATTTTTTTCTGGCTATGTCTGGAGTCTGCAACAAGAATCCAGAGCATACAGTTGTCCAACAAAAAATACATGTAAAAATCATCACAACTTATCTACTGCTCTGACCTAGTCAGCTGAAGGCAATTTTATAGTGCCATAATAATCTTTTAGATTTATAACTGAATATATTTGCCAGATGGTAGTTTTGGGGACAGTTACAACTGACAGCAAAGAGCAAATATTTGATGAGCATTTATGGGCACAACAGCATGTAAAAAGGAACAGGCTGCAAATCTCAGTTATGTGGTATTACACTAAGGTGAACGTTTTCCAGACATCCAAATCAAAGAATGCAGCTCCCTTGAGCAGTTAACAGATAACGTCCCAACTGGAAGAAGGTTTGAGGAGAACAGTTTGTTTTCAATAACACGAGTCAACTTCCAAATCCATTATCATCTGTGAGCTGTATCTTCAGATTTTCAGTTCCCACTGAGGTCATAGTGGAGAGCAGAGCTGCTATTCAGAGCCTTTTTGTCCCTTTTACGCTCTGGCGGAGGTGGGGGAGAGAGAGAGAAGAGGAGCATAGAGGGAGAGAGGGGAGCTTAGAGCATAAAGTGGATTCCTACCCATTGTCTTACTTTTCACTATCAACATGCACCAATAAACTTTATTGTTCATTCTTTAGGCCTCTTAAGACCTAATCAAGATAGAATCCCATTTTTTCCACTGTAGGGGAGAGAGTCCATAGGCTCTGAGTGGGCAAAGGGCAGGGAGTGTTCAGACATACTGTGTTGGAAGGTCACTCACCACAGACTGCCAAACAGGAGAGTGGCACTGCTGGGGATAAACCCCAGCATCCCAGATCAGTACCCCTTTCCACACCATGACATATCCCTGAATTAATGTAGTTAAGCTTTCGACACAAGAGAGAACATTTGAAAAACAGAAAATATAGCTACAAGAGCTATATAATTTTCTTGCAACCCAGGCTCTAATGACCTTTTTTTTTTTATCATTAATGGAAAGATTAATGCTTTTATGTCTATAAAACTGTCAAGAACATCTTGCTTATGAATGCAAGACTAACATTTTTACTTTATCTTTTGTAAGAGAAAAACATACCAAGAATTAAACTGAGATCTTAAAGTCAAGAGATGATTTTCCAATGGGGCATGAAATGAAATTATCATTATGAAATGACTTGATTTTGAAGCAGAATAAACAAAGATTCCAAACATATTTTTATGATGGACTTGGTAATGTTCTGTACCAGCTGTTGTTAATGGCTACAGAGACGCAGTTTTCTGCCCTGCTGGATGCACAGAAAGTAAGTGGCTTTCACTCAAAGAAAGCCAGTCAAAAGCAGTGGTTTACACTCACACAGCATATAGGCTACCCTGATTTTTGTCCCAGCTGCCCAGAGTTTCAGTGCAGCTCTGGCAGCTACCAGTAAGAGATACAGCATCATTAGCAACCCTTGTTTTCACCACCAATTTGCACTTGCTGAAGACTTGCTTCATCCTACTCTGGAAGAATTCCCTGGTAAGAATCGAAGCCAGTTGTTCTTCTGCTTATAAGTCACATCATGACATAAAGCAGGAGAGGGAGTTGTAATTGATAGCAAATGAGTTCCACAGATGTGACCAGCAAAAGTTAGCAAAGACAGAAGCCTGCAGTTCTCAGTGACATTGTATCTTCACTAATCTACATTTACCTCCCAGGGACACTGACAGGTTTTCATCTAAAAGAGTGGTATTCTTTCATACTACATGGCCTCTTTAAGTTACACAAGCTGCTGTACATTTCTAATGCTTTGCTTGATAACAAGAGAGTTTGCAAACAAAAACTCTTTTTGGTCTTTACAACATACTGAGCATTTTTCTCTTTCATCTCTGAATGTCTCTAAAGAAATTGAATGAGCGGGGCAAAGAAAATCAGCAGAGCATAATATGGCCATTAGAGTATCAACTGTAGTTTATGCATTTATGGACCTGTCACTCAGAGATTAGACCAGACATCCTTCTCTCATCAAAGGCTTCAAAGTCAAACCTGAATACTCAACTGACATTCCTAAGACAGGATTCTCCTACTCTCAAAACAAACATGTCATTTCTGCCTGTGCTGGAGAAACCTCTCATATAATGCCACATCAAGTATAATTAGTTGCATTATTGAATCCAACTGCTCCAGCATCAAATTCTCTGGTAAGTTCCAGTGTGGCTGACTTGCTGCCTTGTAATTTGCTGACAGAAGACATTAAGGCATCTTTTCCGTCTGCATTAGGACTGCTCTGAGTTCACTTACAGTTCCAGTGAACTGTCATCTAGTGCAACCTAACAGCTTAGAGCATTAACCGGAGAGCTATATTCCCAGGTCAGGCGCTGGGTTACTATCCAAATTTTGGCAAGTTACTTAACATTGCAGATAATCTTTCATCTAAACTTAATATTGCTCTATTTACTATACTTACTTCACAAGAATTTTGAAAAGCTCAATTAATATTTATAAGTCTTCTGGCTTAGATAACAGGCCCTGCTGAAATGCAAAGTATTATCACACCTATTAAAGCTGCTTCACAAATCAGCATTTATGGCTATATCTAACCAGTAATGCTGGAATGATCTTCAGGCACTTTTGTTATCTTGTCAATAGAAGCTAGACTGTTTGCACAACAAATAAAATTACTAGCGTGATGAACCTTCCTGCTCACAGGTCATAAAGAGTGATTCCATATTTTAAAATGTGGCATTTTTCTTTCTTTCGGTTCATAGCTTATTGAGGGCAAGGCAACACCTTTCATTAGTTAGGACAGAAATCAAGTTTTTACTAGTAAAGTTCAAAATATGTTCTTCTCCAGCTTAGTGGAATGTCACCCTGTTTGGATCCTGCTTTTTATTTCTGTGTTTGAGGTCCTGCACAAAGTCAAAGGATGAAGTTGTTGGAGGTGTGACATGCAGGAAAAAGGCGTTAGCTGTTTATGGGACAGTATACGATGTTAGCAGTGATATAATAGCTAACATTACAATTACAGCTCTTACAAGGAAAATTGTATCCCCTTTACTGAAATTATTTCCTATTTGAAAAATAGAGACTAATACTTGAAGGTGCGTGACTCCAGCATTGCCCAGATAGTCAGGGACTGAAAGCAGTAATGTAATGCAAATGATTGATTTTCAATCTGTGAAAATTCCTACCAAAGGAAAAAAAAAAAAAAGTATTAATCTACACTCACAGACTTCAAGGTTGATCCATTTCTGTTATAACTGACGGGAAAATTTCCTTTCTTACCTTTACTCTCTGTTGTTAGTTAAATTCAACACCTGTCACACACATTCACCTCATAATTACAAATGACAATTAAAAAGATTGGTTTAGCCTCCAGGCAGGGAGTAGAAATACCTAGTGATGTTAGCTGACAGGAGTCAGAAGACTCTGAGTTCCTGTTTTATTTGCATAAGGGCATGATAAGCTTGTGAGGACTGGAAACAACCACACTGCAAATTCCCAGCAATCTCTCTGTAAGATTCATAATAGTAAGATTATCCAAACGCACGTGAACGGGCACAATCCAGTGTGTCCATCCAGTGTGATGGATGCAGTCAGTAACCATCTTGCTTCTCTACAGAAACATTTCCAAACCAGTTCATTTGCACTTTGACAATGTATTGGAAAGTCAACTTACAAACACAGGGATAGCTATGTATGCAACTACTTCTGGAGTACAGTTTGTGGTTTGACAATTAGTAGTATTTCATCATAATATAACAAACATCATTTATTGAGTAAGGAAGAAGGTAAGGAAACTATATTTGCAGTTATAGGCATTTAATGGCCCTGAGTAATCCAAACAAAACTGTATTGTTGTTCTCTTTTGCTCTCTTATAGGGTTGTCACCTCACAGGATTTTATAAAGAATATTCCAGTACATTATATTTTTCTTGAAACCTCAGTTCATGAAGAATCTCAGTTTGTGGCTTTCAAGCAGGTGAATTCAGTCCTTACCTTAACCACTCAACTTGCATGGAAATCCTAAAGCACCCAGAGAACCCATCCTTCCTGCAGAATTTAAGCAGACAGGGTCTCCCTCTACAGGCCTCCAAAGACACTTCCTTCTCTCCCTTGATGAGAAAGGGACTCTAGAGGAGTGTCCTGATGTGGTTAAAACAAAGCCTCGGGGGTTAGGTAGCCTGGATACGAAATGAAGTTTCTCAAGCTGAGGTTTAAAGATGCACATCCCTCATGTCTGAAAGTTCAAAGTCCAAAGGCAAAGCATGGTACGTTTTATGACACGCCGAGTCATGATTTTTAAGTTACCCTCATGATTTTTGAAGTCTGTTTATTTAATATCCGGAAGCACTGCGTAAGCTCTTGGATAAATATTACGGCTCTCAAGCATGACCCATCATGTGTCTTCCTCTTCAAAAGAAGCCCAAGCAGCTTCCTTTGCTTGACTGCGGACACGGCAAGTGTGCCAGGGGCTGCCTGAGGGTAGTGAGGGCTGTATGTGTGCACCCATGCAGACTTCAGGCTGAAAGGGAATTCGGTGTGTTTGGATGAGCTGCAGTGGCTGACGTTTACGGCCTGTGCTGTGTGAAGAAACAAACTGTGTGTTAAACACAGAGGAATTTTCTCTTGCAACCCCAGTGTCGATGACAGCGATTGCAGTGCAGCCATGTGGCTGAGCAAAGGTTCTGCTTACTATGAGCACGCGTAAACACAGAACGCATGCATGTGATGCTTTGTAAAAACCCTGAGCAGGGACTTTATTTCCCTTCAAAAAAGCCAGTGAGATCACAAGTGCATCTCAAACTCTTCTGAGAGTGTCTCTGCCACTCAGCGCCTTTTCAGTACCAACAGCAGCTTTGCGTGTTTTGCCTGCCTTAGTCATAAAGTCCCATTTATACCATGGGCCTAGAATCTCCCAGTTTTATGAAGATAAAAACGAACTGTTACAAGGCCATCTGGTATTATCAAACAGGGAAACTGGAGGCACACAGCTTTGAATTAGCCTGCAATCTTTTTTTTGCTGAAATGCCACGGTGATGGCCACAGTGAAAATAAAGGCCCCTGACTAAGAGGAAGACACACGGTCTGTTGCAGCTTCAATACAAAATATTTTGTTTCCAATTCTTTTCTTTTTATAGCTATGGAGGCTTCTCACCAATAGTCTTGAACATTACAGAGAATGGCAGTGTTTAGAAAAAAACCCAGTGCACTAGGCGCCTTGAAAGGAATTTGGAACATATTGTTTACTGGATGTTAGCAGCTACTTGAAATTGAACTTTTTCTGTGTGTATATATTAACATCTTCCAATCCCACAGGAATTATACACAAATATCTAGCTCTACTGATGGAAAAAATGACAGAGTGCATTTGGCAAGAATTTTTCATTCAGAACTGACTTCCCTGCCAGGAGTTTTCGAGGCTCATGCAGCATTGCTTGTATGGCACCTACTCTTCTGCAAACCACCAGGGTGGTTGAAAAAGCTTTCTGATTACATCACCTCTTTTAATTTTCTTACCGTTTAGTAAAAGTTTCTTCTGGTGGGAAAAAGGTAGGATTGTTTGTCTCAGCCACATTAAATATTCTCACACAGCCTCCTGTCCCAGTTTGAAAAGATTTATTGACAAAACTCATAATAGTTTTAATGTGAGCAAGAATGGCTCAAAATAGTGATTTTTGGCTTTTTCTGTTTCTGGGTTTTCAACATTTCTGCAGGGGAGGTGAGAGGCATATATAGCGAAGGAAAGCTGAGCAAAGCCTTGATTTCATTATCTGTCTTTCACAGACTGCTCATAGAAAAACACTGTCCTAAATCATTAAATTATGGATCATAGCTTGTATAACCTTTGTTTCTATGAAGCCAGGAAGCTAGTCCTGTGCAGGATTACTGCGCACGGTTTAGCCCATAATGCCGTCACAGGCAGTTATTCACAAAATCTATCACACAATAAAGGAAAAGACATCTTCTCTTCAGAACAAGACATTTGCCCATACAGATGCCCTCTCAGAGTACCTCACAGTATGTACAGTGTGTATGTACACTACATGTATATGTGGTGTACTCATTTTTTTAACAGTGGAGAATTAAAGAGCAAAGGAATACCTTTTCAGGTATATTCAGCAACCTAATTCCAGAGGAATTAGAAGCACACCAGAAAGTTTCACTTCACAGTGGAGAGGAACAAGCTTCACAAGCTGCGATGCAGAGCAAGATGCTCACATAGGTGTTGTAAACACCCTGCATTCCTCTGAGGGGCAGTGCCCCCCCCTGCAGCAGGGACACCCCTGTGGGACTGCAGCCTGCAGGGGACCCATGCTGCAGCAAGGCCACCCCCAGGGGACTGCTGCCCCCAGGGGAGCCAGGCCAAGACAGGGACACTTCTGAGTGACTACAGCCCACAGGCAACCCACAACGGAGGAAAGGGGCTAAGAAACAGGGCAGGGAGAAAAACTGAAGAAGCAAAGAGCAGCAGAGAAAATAAATGAGAAGAAATAGCAGCCGAGGAAAAGCAGCAAGAAGCGAAGTGCAGCAGAACAACATAAAGAAGCAGAGCAGCAGAAAAAAACAGTTATGCACACAACCCCAGACCTCCCGTGTCACCCGTCGCCTGGCCAGAGTAGCTGGGACAGACTGAGTTTAACCCCCAGCAAAGACAGGCGAAGTTGAGCCTGGGAAAGAGGGAGGGAAAAGTGTTCGGCTCAAGTGAATTTTTGATTGTTGAGGTTCTCCTTTTTCTCTGTACCCAAAACAGCGATCAGAAGTTAATGTTAACTGGACGTAAATTAAGTAAAAACACCCTAAGTAGAGATGTTTTGCCCATGATGGATGCTCGGACTCTCTTGCCAATAAGGAGTGTGCTTCCACAGGGCAGCTCAGCCCAGCAAAGCTCCCATTCCTCCCCATGTACCTCTCCCCAGTAAAACTGGCCAGGACCTACAGTGCCTGGCTCCCATCAGGTGTCCCAGCCAAGAATTCCCTTTAACTGCTGCAACATAAAATGTCATAAAGAGCTCATTAGTCGGCCAAGCCTAAAGCTCCAGGACTATTTAAAAATATTCATTATTAAATTTGG
Source organism: Burhinus bistriatus (assembly GCA_013397275.1). Classification (NCBI taxonomy): domain Eukaryota; kingdom Metazoa; phylum Chordata; class Aves; order Charadriiformes; family Burhinidae; genus Burhinus; species Burhinus bistriatus. The sequence goes on from VYXH01004961.1 coordinate 16,337, forward strand.
AGGGAAGGGGGAATAGGGAGTTATATTTGGTAGTAAAGAACTGCAGCCCAATATTAAAAATAAATAAATAAATTAGTATGGATATTATTAAACACAGAGTTAGGTGATTGTCATGTTACAGGTGAGGTTTTAACATTCAATTTTTCTTTCACTACGGTCAGTAGTAAAACTTGCTTTTACTTCAATAGGAGGTGAATGGAGCCATTAAGTGGAGCTGAATTGTTAGGCCATATGGTCTCTTTCCTTGTAGTTTTCTTCATGTTGCAGGTATTTGTTTCTGTTTTGTGTTTGTATTTACATTTTCTTGGCCCTTTTAGTGCCCTAAGGAGCCATTTATAAGTAGGCATAACACAGTAACTCACAAAATTACAGCCTTGTAAATTATTCCCCCAAGCATTAAAAGAGCCTGGGAAAATATAAACACAGACAGACTCAAAACCTTTATTTAACAAAATTTAGGCCATATTGGTGGTAGGGAAAAAAAATAATTTCAAAAACTGGAAGTCTACTTGTCTTATAGACAGATGTCATTTGGTGGGTAACATAAAACAAATATAAGAGCTAACTAGGCCTTCCATAGGATCTCTACTAGATCCAAATTAATGTTTTTATTAATGGGGAAAATGGGTTTTATGTAAAAACAGTGAATATTGCTAAATGACAGTGTACTTACTTAACAAATCATTTACAAAGTGAAAAAATTAAAAGCCAGGAAATGAATAAAGGACATCTGAAATCTTACACTTGCCTCGTAAAAAAAGAAAACACACTGATGGCCTCTATTGCAATGGTATCCTAGAATATCACCTCATTCCTACATTCAAATGTCCCCTTCAGGGACGAGGGAGCAGAACAGCTGTCAGATCTTTAAGCAAACTTTTCATAGAGCGCAAGAGCTCTCCATCCCCAGGTGTACGACACAAGGAAAGGCAGGCAAGAGACTGGCATGGCTGAGTTGAGACCTGCTGGTCAAACTAAAGGGCAAGAAGGAAATGCACAGGCAGTGGAAGCAGGGACAGGTATCCTGGGAAGAGTATAGGGACGCTGCCCGGTTGTGTAGGGATGGGGTCAGGAAGGCCAAGGCGCAGCTGGAGCTGAACTTGGCGAGGTATGCAAAGAATAATAAGAAGGGCTTCTGCAGGTATGTCAGCCGGAAAAGGAAGGTCAAAGAAAACATACATTCCTGTGATGAGCAAGACAGGCACTCTGGTAATAACGGACAAGGAACAGGCTGAGGCACTCAACAGTATTTTTGCCTCAGTCTTCACTGGCAACCTCTCTTCCCACACCTCTCGAGTGGATGGACCGCAAAGCAGGGACTGGGGGAGAAAAGTCCCTCCCACTGTAAGACAAGATCAGGTTCATGACCACCTGAGGAAC
>VYXH01004962.1:5237-32881 GCA_013397275.1 Burhinus bistriatus
GTGCTTTTAAGAGTTCCTGCTTAAAGTATGACCAGCCTTCCTGGGCACCTTTGCCCTTCAGGACTGTCTCCCAAGTGATACTCTCAACCATGGTCCTAAACATGCGCTTTTAACACAATGTTGATGAGTGTATGGGGTTATTCTTCCCCAGGTGCAGGATTTCACATTTCCAGTTGTTCAATTTCATGAGGTTCCTGTTGGCCTCTTGTTCCAACCTGTCCAGGTCCTCTGAATGGTAGCACGACCCTCTGATGTATCAGCCACTCCTCCTACCTTTGTCCAATCTGCAAACTTGCTGAGGATCCGCTTTGGTCACATCATGGGGGTCATTTAAGAAGATGTTAATCAGTACTGGCCCCAATACTCATCTCTGGTATACCGCACTACTGTCTGGCTTCCAGCTGGACTTTATGCTGCTGATCTCAAACCTTTAAGTCCAGCAGTTCAGCCAGTTTTCATTCCACTGTACTGTTCATTTACCTAGTCTGTAGTTCGTCAGTAGGTCTATGAGGATGTTACAGGAGGCAGTGTTAAAAGCCTTGGTAAAGTCAAGATAAACAACATCCATTTAAGTTAACATAAAGTGATAAAAGGTAGAAATGTTTCTAAAAATCATATCCTCTGTTGGCTTTTCGTGTTTGTTTTTCAGCATGCTGTCACTAAAGCTTTAAGATTTATAAAGTATCAAATAGTTAAAGATATCAGGAAATGAGAAAAAAGAAACAAAACTAAACTTTCTTGATTTTGAAGTTTTAGCTCATTTCCATATCAAGGAAGACAAAATGTCAACAATCTTTAAATATAGCTGTTCAAATCAAAACAAATCATTTTTAGTGTTTAAATAAATTCCTTTGCTAGTGTTAGTGCATTATATTAATTATATGATAGCTTTTATTAGTGCCAATATGTGAACATTTCCACAAAAGTAAATACTTATTTTCCTTTAAAGATAGAAAAGAGTGGGTTTGAAGCATGCTTATTTCCCTTCTTACTGTTCTTTATCTTCATATAAAGATTTATGAATAGAGGTAATTTAGGAACTGAAATAATCTTCCTCTATAAAGTTAATGCCATTTAAAGTTTATCTTTTAAAATAATGATACTGGTCCTACAGTGACACATACAGCTCTTGTTAAAACTTGGAACTAAAAACAAGCACTCTACAGAATGAGACCTTTTTAAAGTAAAAAACTGAAACAAAGAATCTTCATTACTTTTAAATTTTGTTTTCTCATTAGGACTACAACTCCTTGCCAGCTGGAAGTGATAAGGGTCTAAGAAAGGGATTTTTTCTGCTATTGCTTTAATTTCTATTTGTCCACCTACCAAAACTCACCTCTTGCTGCAGCCATGGACCTGAGAACAGATAGGACTTGGCACTGGTTACTGTAGTAAAGAATGCCTCTTGTTAAACCTTATTGAAAAAAAGTAGTACCAGACCAATTTGCCAGGGAGCAGCCCATGCCCTTTTCTTGATTTGCTTTGTTTAAATTTCCTATTATTTTCATCCTAGGAAAATAATGTAGAAAATAAACCTTTTACTAAAATATGATGAGAGAATCAAGAGGCTAACAAATAACAACAATCAACTTGAGAAACTAACCCAGTTGATCAGAGGATAAGAAACAATTCTGAATTATTGCTATTTGTTTTTATGTCACTTAGAATAAAGCAGAGACATTTATCTTTTTTCACCAGGGAAAAAGAAAAATTAAGGAGCAAAGAGTACACACAAGCACAGCAGATCTCAAACTGATATACCAAGAAGCCCAGTTGTTTCTGCAATGTCATTTTTATGTACGAATTAAACTGTGACAGAGGTTTGAATTTGGATCTCTCACCTCTCAGTGAAGTGCTTTTTCTTGGCTTTTTGTGAGAAGGAATATTGAGCAATGGAAGCACTGCCCTGTCATAGGTTACCTGTGTCTCTCTATGCAGAAGGGGAATTAAGCCACAATATCTGTGCTAGGTTCAGTTTCCCTATACAACTGATTTGGCTCCTTCAGCTATAAAAAGAAGTACTGGGCCTGCTTTAGTTTTAGCTGCTTTACCAAATATTCTATCAAGGCACAGGATACATGACAACAGATAAATATGTGTGGCAAATACACTGTCAAATGAGGTCACACCCCACTGCCAGAATAGCCATTTGGTTTGGGAACACCAAGACATAGGATAATACACCAGGAACTCAGTACCCATCTCTAAGCCAGGAAATTCAGAATCAAGGAAAAGCTGAACCTATTTTTGCGAACAGTTTGTCTGGCACATAGATTAGCTGGCCCTGAGAAACTAGCTTTTCTCTCTATAGGAAATATATTTGTCCCAGCTTTGCTGGCAGTTTTTTCAGTTCCCTTGGCACCAACTTTCAATTCACAATTTTATTCAGATCTTAATCAGGAACATATTATTGATGTTGTTGTTTAATGTGGTATATGATGACAGATAATATCTGCAGATTCCTAACAGTTATAGTGAAGGTCAACCTGAAGTCTTACAATCTCTTAGGATACAGGTAAGTGATTGTCTTGTCATGTTCTTTCCCTTTTCTCTTCTTAGGGTTTGCTGTTACTATGACTGCGTTCATTGCTGCTCAAGAAAAATGTTCACAACAGAAGTCTGAGCTAACCAAAATGTTAGCATAAAATGCATATTTAAATACAACTTGTTTTTCACTTACACATAGCACCTAATTAATAATTAATGGACTAATAATAATAGTAGCAGTAGTAATAATAATAAAAAGCCTTAACAGGTTATATATATATAACATAAATGTCCTTTGTTAGGCAGCTGACATAGCTGAAAAAATGTACAAAATTTCAAGCACAAAAGACCTTTCATTTTAAATACATTTGTAAAAATCTCAGTGTTGTTAGCACCTATGAAACTGATTATGCTGCTGTTAGACCAAGGACAAGCTATCCCAAAACACAAAACTTTGCAATTTTCCAGCCTGAGTGCCTAGGCATTTCAATCTTTAGTTGGCATACCCTGTATATTACAGATCCATACATCTCAGGGATGAGATCTGACAACTTTGATGGAAATATAACATACGTCTTATTCCAAACATCTAGTATGTCATATATCAAATCTCTCTACAAAAGGCAGTCAGCCAAACTACTGTCCAATGTCCAGCTTTTTGAGTTCTAAACTTGAAGGCAGAAGTCATTGAATGCAGAGGGAGGTGGGTAGAGAAAAAACTTTGCTTAAGTATATACTGAGAAGAGAACAGACTGTCCAACAAGCTTTAGGAATGCACTTTTGGAATGCTTTTTGATATTCACTGTTGTTAGGACACCTAGGTGGAAACTTTGCTTCTACAAAGCAAATGTACCAATTGGGAGGACATGGCTGAGAATTTCAGAGGGAACGATAGCTTGGACAATGGTGACAATGAAATGAGAGCTTTCATGGAACCTAGTACAGAAAGAAAAGTTATATCAGAATAATAATTTTTTTAAAAAAATTAGATTATATGCTTCAATAAACTTGGTTCATTTATTTGCAGATTGTAATAATGGATCAGTCTAAGAAAACAAATCTGGAAGAAATTTTGGAAGTATAATGAAGAGAATTCAGGCCAAAAGATGAGCTCAGTATACAACTCAATCACAAAGATGAAAAAGATGGATGAAAATGTTTATTACAAGCTCTGAGAGACAAAATCAAATGAACCACAAAGGTGCAACAATAACCAGAATCCAATTAGTATCAGGAGGGAAAGCTAGAATTGGGCTGATGTGCCACTTCGAGGAGAAGGAAAAATATTGATAGTTGATGCTGAAGATACGAACTCATTTTTCACATAATTTTTTATTTAAAAAGTTAACTGAACTCAGACAGTTATGACAATTATTATCAGTGACAGAACGATAAGAACTCAGTCTAGTAAAACCAGAATGGGTTAGAGAGGTTAGTTAGATAAATTCGATGTATTCAAGTTGAATAGTAATTTCATTGTAGGACATTTAAACATCTAGCTGATGAAATTTGAGAAAGGCATGACCAGACTAGAGAAGGTCAAAAGGAAGACCGCAAAGATAATCGAACGGCTGGAGAATGTGCCCTATGAGGAACAACTGAAAATGTTAGGTCTTTTCTCCATGGAGAAGAGAAGGCTCAGAGGGGACCTCGTCACAATATTCCAGTACTTAAAGAGCAGCTACAAAGAGGATGGAGGCTTTGTCTTGCCCATGAGTCACATGGAGAAGACAAGGGGCAACAGGTAAAAGTTGCACTGGGAGAGGTGTCATCTCTACACAAGAAATAAATTTTTCATGGTAAGAACAATCATTCAGTGGAACAACCTCCCCAAGGGACGTGGTAGAGTCCCCATCACTGGGGGTTTTCAAGATGCAATTGGAAAGGGTGTTAGATAACCTCATCTAGGCTCCCTTTCCCATGAAAGGTTTGACCAGATAATCTTTTGAAGTCCCTTCCAACCTTGTCTGTTCTGTGATTCTGTAATTCTTTGAGTCTATGATTCTATAATTCTATGATTCCATGAATATCAGTTTACCAGTGGTTATCTTTGCAAATTTGTGAAGGACAGATGAATTTCCAGAGGACCAGGGGAAAAGCAAGCATAATGAATGTCTTTTAAAAAGAGTATTTAGGAAATTAAAAACTCATGATATTAATTTAAATTCTGAACTAAATACTATATAGTATTTTTCAATTAGAAAAAATCCTTGCAAATATTTAGAATGTGACAAGGAACTAAGGAATAGAAAATAGAGATTTATTAAGAACAAGGCTGGACAAATGTTAATTGTTTTACGTAAGAGAGTAACAGCATTAGGTGGAGGAAGGAGTGCAGCACGGGAAACAAAACCCAAAATCAAACTCTACAAGATTATGTTATTCCATAGACAGAAATGCAACATACCACATGTAGGAAGGAAAACTGAACAAACACAAGATGGTGAAAAATAAGCTAAGTAGAATCCAATGGTTAGAGTAGACTAAATCTGTAAACAAATCAACAAATGAAATTATGTTGCTGAAAAAACATGCTGGGCTGTGTAAACAACAGTACAGCATGTAGGAACATAACGTAATCTTCCTGCTTTGTTCAACATTGGTAAGGCTCAGATAAAGTAATATAGAAAGATGTGGACTTAATAAGCAAATTGCACAAGAGATTGATAAAAATGATCAAAACATGCTGTCTGACAAAAGCCTGAATGATCTGGAATTGTTATCCTAAAAAAGATCAAGGAATGATATGATAACTGTTTTGAAACATGTAAAAGGCTTCTGCAAATGATTTATTTTTTCATATTTATAGTGGAAAGGACAAAAAATATAGATCTAAATTAAAGAAAGAATCTCTATAAATTAAACATTAGGAAAAAAACTTTCTAGTGGTAATGCTGATGAGACTTAGAGATTGCCTGAGAGGTTGTAGAGTCCTCATTACTGGAGGTCTTTAAGAACACATTAAACAAACCATTCAGAAACAGCAGACATGTTTGATCCTTTCCTATGTTGGAGGGAAAGCCTTTTCTGGTTTCTTGAATGACACTGAGACTCATAGAAGTCAATCTAATTCCTCAGTCTAACACCTATATATGCTACTGAATTTGAAAAAGGACTGCACATTAATGTAAAATTCTGATAGCTTCAAAGGATGATGTTCTTTGCCATACTGAATGTACTTATCTTGTTGCTGGCTAGACATATCTTTATAGGGACTAAAAAGTACTGACATGAAACTGTAGTGGAAGACTGGATGGTTCATTTGGGAGTGAGAAAGTTCCTTCGTTAATATATTTGAATATGTTGAATTTAGCTTCCACTGAGCTAGTGAAAGTCATGGTCACACCTTACGCTACATGGTCATACCTGTTGCAGTTACTAAATATGCAAAGACAGAAAGAGTCAGGGAAGTTTATTAGGTGACCTAGTGGTCAGGGAATTGATACAACTCCCTTTTCCAAAGAAAATCCAGTTGCTTATGTGTTGTTCAAAAGGTCTAAGAAGAGAGAGTAAAGGCAGTCCTCGTATCAGCAAATTAGCCAGTCATTTTCGAAAGCCTGGGATTCTCATTTCAGAAAAGGAAAAATAAAAATAAAATAAAAATAAAAATAAAAAATAATTAGAAAGGATTTAGGTATGAAGCTGGGTCATTTGGGGAATGTTCCCTCATTTTGATGCCTTGGTATTTTTTTTGTTCTTAACAGTATTCATAGTTTATTTCCTTCTTTTTTGTTTTATTTCTTTCCCCACCCCTCCAAAAATTGTCAGTCTTAGCTTCATATGGATGAAGGGCAGGAAAGAATTTAAAATCTCGAGAGGTTTTGAAGGATTCTTCCCATTAACTTCTTTCCACATGATAAAAGTTTTTTGTGATATCTTTAGTACTGTAAATGAGTTTACCTCAATGTTGTTTTCCATTGTGTAACAGCGTATCTAGGCTCTTCTGCTTTATTTTCAGATTTATCTTCCTCCACTTGTTAACATTGATGGTTGTTCACACACACAATACATAAACAAATAATTCTGCATATGAAATGGAAACTTTTCTGGGCAAGAAAAGCTTCTCAATGGAGTTTCACAAAAGATAAACTACCAAGCTTAAGTGTTCTGTAATTGAAGCCAAAGGAAAAAAAAAACAAAAACAAAACCAAAAACTAAACCTTGGTGATTTCACTCCACTCATTGAGAACAGTATCAAAATTGCAATAGAAAAAAATAATTAAAAATTTACATTCCCCAGCAATCACACATCTTAAAATAAGAATGAAGTCACATACATTAGCACCAATATTGATATCTAGAAACATATCATGGCAGTGACTCCCACATATTAATAAAAGATTTATTTAAGATTCTCATCACACACCAAAACATAGAACAATGCAAGTTTAAAATTCTGTGTAAACCTCCTCTCAAAGCTCTAACTAACCCCTCCCCCCCCAAATCATTAATTTATGGGGTAAAGAAATACTTCTGAACATTGTTTTCAGGATTGAGTCGGAAACGCTGTACTTAGTGTTTAGTTGTAGTTGTAGTCAGTTGTATTTGGTTGGGGTTTTTTAACGTTTTATTTGTGGGTTTTATCTCTTAGGTACTACTTTCCAATGCCTTTGACAAATTCTACTCTTTCCACTACCCAAACTGGAAATCATACCTTCACTTCCCTTTCCTATCTGAAATACTGTTGTTTAAAAAAAAAAAATTATTAGCTTTTGGACAAACAATAATCTTATTCGTGTTGTTTTCAGAATCTCAGAAAAAGTGGAAAGTCTTTCAGTTGCTCTAAGTGATCTCTGTATAAATAGATTTTATGAGGTATCAGCTATAGCTGCACTGAACATGAATTTTGTGCAAAGTGAACAACAAAATTCAATTTAGTAAATTTTCATCTACCAGAAGGTATTTAAAAAGTTGTTCTCAGCCTGTGTGTGATTAAATTGCTATTGTAGATCTGAAGTTACTGTCACTGCTAGCTGCCCTCGGATATTTACACAGGATAATATGAATGATGTAATAATAAAGTCATACACATAAAAAAAGAATTTTCCTCAATTTAAAAATTATTATCCAGCTAAAATACATAATATCCAGACTTGACTTTATCAAGCTGGATTCAAAGTGACGATCACAAGTATGCACATTATTTCAAACAGTTGTACCTCATATCTGGGTTTTTTGTATGTCATCTGGATAAGTGCTATAGCATGTGAAATTGTACTTGCTTCCTACATTTATAACAAATTTCAAAGCTTTATTGAGCAAGATGATAATCAAGTCAGTCCAAAATTGAGTTCCTTGCTGCATCAAAAATATATTTCTCAAGTAAACATTTAAATATGTATATTCCTTTGTTATCATTTTATAAGACTCCTATCTAAGAAGTCCTAAATTCTTTCCCCCTTAATTGAAGGAAGTGTGTGATACACAATTCAATGTTGTCTTAATCCTTATATATGAGTAGTGCTGACTTAAATACTTAAAATAGGGTTTGCGTTTATGTTTATGTAATTTGCTGCACTAAACCAAACCCCTAGTGCCTGAAAAGATAATGTTCTCAGTAAATTATTTCTCAGAGTGTCAAACGTTGTCGGACAGGTATTGGAATATATTGATAATGATGGAGGTTTAATCAATAATTCATACTTTTGTTAATATTAAGAACATTCCCAGTGGAAAGAAATAAAAAACGAAATTTAGTTTAGGGAGATACATCTTCCAAGGCTTTCTATACTCCTCAGAGAGACATTCCCTCAGAGAAAAACTCAAGGCACCCACATCAGTTTTGCATTCTGAATTACTCTCTTAAATAACAGATTCTTTCTGTCTGTAAAGTTCAGCTCTTTTAGGTTAAAAATAGCTTCTGTGGACACTCCTCTAACCCCAGTCCTAGAAGAAAACTACTAAAATTTGCACCTGTTGATATAGTTTTGCATGTATTCTTTTTCCTGTTGAATTTTTATAAGATGGGACGTCAAATGTAGTAAAATACATTTTTTTTCCCTTTTCAACTACAACTGCCCAAAGTGCTTAGGAGGAAAAGACTGGACCAGAATCAGGCAATTCCATAACTTGTTTTCCCTTGAAAATCTGTTTTCCTCCATGTCCCATAGCTTAGGTCTTCAGACCCTCAAAATTTGGACTGGACTATGTAAAGACTTTACAATATGTTAAAAAATTACTGAATAGAAAAGGCAGTGGTAAAACCCTTTATGCAGTGTGACTAAACATGTTTGTTTGAGCAGGTTTTTTTGCGTACTTGTTTAGTTTTTTCCCTCCCCTAAAGTGGACAAATGATCCAGTGAGAATACAGGTGGAGATGGGACATTTTATCTCTTAAAATTTTTTGAGCAATGGGATTGAGCCAGATTTGGGGAACTTTTTGAAAACAAGAAACTATGTAAGAAATTGCCATTCATACAAAATTGAACTAGAAAAATTTTCCAGCAATATTTTAAAAAAATATAGTTTCATCATTTAAAAAACAATCACTAATCCCTCAATATTTTTTATTATTATCTTTCCTTCATTTTTCCTATAATAATTATCAAAGTATGAGGAGTATTAATTTATATTTGTACTTTATAACAGAGCTCTCTCCTCTTCTGTTCCTGGATTAAAAATGTCTCAGTGCTAGTTTCTTCATTCAGAGGTTCACTAGTAACCAGGACAATATCAGGATCCAGCCATTCCTTCACCATTGATATACACCATGGTAAATTCCCATCTGAATACTGAAATTCAAGATAATCATAATCACTAATTTCTTAAAGTTTTTGCCAATATAGTTTAATCACACTCTCTGCCTGCACTAGTTTACCTATATGTTTCTCCAAGCTATCAGTAGGTCTGCAATTTACCATCTGGTTTGCATTATATTTTTTTCTCCTTTAAGTGTACTTTTTATTTTAACTTCCTTTTGCTTGTTATTCTATGTGTTAAACTGTTCATTCCCTACAGGATATTAAGATTTCTTTCTCTCACTTGTTCTTTTAACACTAAAATTAGTTATAACTCTTTTTAACTAGCATCCTGAGAATTTACTAGCAAATTTCCAGACTCTGATCCGAAGCTCTGAAGCTCTCTCTTGGCCTTCAGAGAAAGATTGCTCAGCAGTTCCTGAAAAGCAAGAAAAAAAAAAGGGTTTGGGGCGAGGTGGGGAAGGATTTACTGCAGGTGCCCATCTGAAAATGGAGGTATCCAAAATAATTAGTCACTTTTTAAAATCTTGACATGGGAATCTTATCTGAGTTACACAGAAGACTGAGCCTACTACTATAGAGACATGCTAAGCAAGATAAACATCTTCCATTCTAAATACCTTAGCTATCAGCAGAATCACCAACACTTGCAAGTCTATTCTCAGAATGCATCAAACCTCTCCTGAATGAATGGTTAGTGGCTAGGCAATGACTATAGATATAAAAGTTGTATGATCATGAAATAATTGATGAACATGGGGAAACTATATATCTTTATTTCTGAATTTGCTACAGCTATAGGTTAGGTAAAGGGACAGATCCATTAACAACTACTTTCACCTTGAATGCTTGTCTTCAGAGGACTTGCCCTTGAGAAGACAACAGTTCAAAAAATTTTGATCACGATAGTATTTGATATTTGTAGTTTGCAAATAATTTTGTTCAAGTCACTGGCTTTCAGAAACCATTTAGAATCTTGCTGTACTTGATAGGGAAATTTCTCCATTTTCTACCAACTTAGGAACACAGTCAGAAACTGAAAAAAAACCCCTCTGAGAAGTCTTGAGGACAATTGTGAGGAACAGTTCCACTTCAGTTAGTTCAAGCTGTTATCGAGAGCACTTCAGATTGATCTCTCAGTAAATAAGGCATATAAGTCTCATAGGTCCTTTTATGAAACACGAGAAACTTCATGTGGTAGTTTGGTAGGGAAACATTATTTTGCACAATGATATTTTTGTATTTGAAAAATAACACTGAATTTTCACAACATTCAACAACAGACTCAGGGAAGATCAGAAGGACATGTTACAACAAAGAAAACTACTAGCATCACTGATTTTAATATTAGTTTTAAATTACTGGTCAGTACTTAATAATTTTTACAAAGGTACAGTTACCTAAGTAAGTTAGTAATAAAATGCAGAGAGGAAATTACTATTTCTTATCATTTCTAACATTTTTAAAAAAGCATAAGAATGATCGCACAATTATATAATGCTTTTCATTCAAAAGATTCCTGAAGCTTTTATCCAGTGTTTTTGAAGCATAACTATAAATTGAGATTCTCAACCGAATGCAGGTTGAAAGATCAACACATCTGACTAATAGTAATATAATGCAACAACTCATGGAGAAAGAGGAAATCTGAGCAACATATATAATTTTGTCATATAAGGAACAAAGGTCTACTACCAACCTGTCAGCCTCACCTCTGTGCCTGGGATGATCATGGAACAGATCCTCCTAGAAGCTATGCTAAGGCACACGGAGGACAGGGACGTGATTCAAGACAGCCAGCATGGCTTCACCAAGGGCAAGTGCTGCCTGACCAACCTAGTGGCCTTCTATGATGAAGTGACTATATCAGTGGACAAGGGAAGAGCTACGTATGTCGTCTATCTGGACTTCTTTGACACAGTCGCCCACAACATCCTTCTTCTAAATTGGATACATATGAATTTGATGGGTAGACTGTTCGGTAGATGAGGAATTGGTTGGATGGTCGCATCCAGAGGGTAGTGGTCAACGACTCAATATCCACGTGGAGATTGGTGACAAGTGGTGTCCCTCAGGGGTCCGTATTGGGACCAGTACTGTTTAATATTTTCATCCATGACATAGACAATGGGATTGAGTGCACCCTCAGCAAGTTTGCAGATGACACCAAGCTGAGTGGTATGGTTGACACACCTGCGGGATGGGATGCCATACAGAGGGACCTGGACAAGCTTGAGAAGTGGGCCCATGTGATCTTCATGAGGTTAAACAAGGCCGAGTTCAGGGTCCTGCACCCAGGTCAGGGCAATCCCTCGTATCATTACAGGTTGGGGGATGAAGGGATTGAGAGCAGCCCTGCTGAGAAGGGCTTGGGGTTACTGGTGGATGAAAAGCTGGACATGAGCCAGCTATGTACACTCGCAGCCCAGAAAGCCAACCTATCCTGGGCTGCATCGAAGGAAGAGTGGCCAGCAGGTCAAGAGAGGTGATTCTGCCCCTCTACTCTGCTCTGGTGAGATCCCACCTGGAGTACTGCATCCAGCTCTGGAGTCCTCAGCATAGGAAAGACATGGACCTGCTGAAGCAAGTCCAGAGGAGGGTCACAAAGATGATCAGAGGGATGGAACACCACTGCTATGAGGACAGGCTGAGAGAGTTGGGGTTGTTCAGCCTGCAGAAGAGAATGCTCTGGGGAGACCTTTTTGTGGCCTTTCAATACATAAAGGGGGCTTATAAGAAATACGGGGACAAACTTTTTAGTAGGGCCTGTTGTGACAGGACAAGGGGCAATGGTTTTAAACTGAAAGAGAGCAGATTTAGAGTAGATATAATGAAGAAATTTTTTACAACGAGGGTGGTGAGACACTGGAACAGATTGCCCAGAGAAGTTGCGGATGCCCTATCCCTGGAAATATTCAAGGTTAAGCTCTGAGCAACCTGATCGAGTTGAAGCTGTCCCTGCTCATTGCAGTGGAGGTTGGACTAGATGACCTTTAAAGGTCCCTTCCAACCCAAACTATTCTATGATTCTATTTGCACAGTAAAAGCCTAAGAGGACTTGGAGGACAACAGGTTCTTTATAGTGTCTTTTACTGCAATCCACTGAAAAACTTAAGGGTTTCTAAGCCATCCTACCAGTATCCAATAATCTTGCCCTCCAGAAGTTAAGGCGAGGGCTGCAACTGCTGTCTATGCCTCTGCTACAAAATAAAGCAGGGGTTGGGGCAGCTGTCTGTCCCTGACGCCGTGGCATCCATGCTACAACAGTGTTTTGCCCTGGGCCACTACTGTGTCATGAGTGGCACCACTCTAACCTTAAGTTGAAAACCTATTCATTCAAAACATCTGTAGTAAAGTAAAGGATATTTTCAGAGAATGTACATTACAGTGTTACATGATCTGGAGTCAAAAAATAGAGTGTTTATGAAGGGTACAAAGCTTGTTAGGATAGCATTGGACACTGAATAGCCAAACTAAGTCCAGTCATGTCCCTATAACCTTCTGTTCTCATTTGAATATATAAGGCTATCAGGGAATACTTAAAGGAAATTTTAAAACAAACAAACCAAAACACAACAAACAAACAAAACCCACAAAAAATCTCCCCAAAAACCAAACCAAAACACAAAATGCAGAGCCACATGGATGTCTTGTGATTTAGAAATTAGAAGGTTGCCAAGACTAGTGTTATGGTCTTTCACTTGATTGAAGAAAAGAATTAAGCAACAGATAGAGCTTTGTTTGATTTCTATTATTCTATACACTTTGAAAGGTGATCAGTCTTTAGGTCACATCTCTTCATAACTTGAGCATCTTGATTTGTAACACTCATAAAAACAATAAACAAATTCCAGAAGTTTATTCCTGGAACCAGTAGTTTATTATAGTTTGCATCCTGAAATCACCATAGCAACTATTAAACAATATTTTAAATTAAGTGCTAATTAGACTGGTAGTAAAAAGAAGTTTCTTCTAGGTCCTTCTGCACCAAATGCTAAAGCATCTATGGGATTCAATGACAATAAAAATATCCTGTTCATCTTTTTGAACCCCTGAGCTTTAGCCTGGTCCTGAGGCAAATAAATACAAAAATATAAACCCCAGCATATTTCTAATCATGGAAAAAGAAAGATATACTTGAAGATAAAAGAAAACCTGAATATATATTCAAACTACGTTCTAAACCAAAAGTGCTGAAAATTTTCAATTTTTTTTCCTGTTGAAAAGAACAAAGACTTTTAACCTTAAACTTAGGAATTACTAGTAAATAATATTGTCTACTTTTATTATTTCTTTTGGTTAAGTGTGAGTATTGCTCATATTAGTCCCAGACATAATTAAAGAGAGTAGCTGAAAAGTTGGCAGCACTGATCTTGAAAGGAACACATTAGCAATATTACTTCCTTTGTGCAATTAGTACAATTGCCATTGTATATTGTCACAGCACTTTAAAAGTATTTCCTTCCATTCTCCAGAAATATTTAGGAAGAATTTATTGTGTGTTGTTGTATAATAGCTTTTCCTTTTTATCTTTGTCAACAGATTGCTATTCTTGTAAGTCTAAGCCTGGGAAGAGTCCAACTACAATGGGTTAGTACAGCTCCACCTACACTGAGAAAAAGCTGGTTTACCTGATAACACTGCAATTAGCAACAGTCCCGAGCAGCATATCAGCAGCATCAATGTAAAAGTCACTAAAGTAGTCTTAAGAATCCAGTACTAATTATAGCTTGCTAGACACAAATAAGTAATAAATATAATATTTCCTTGTCATTTTCAGATAATAACTTTACATATGTAATCTTATAACAAATTCTTTATCTATTTGCTGGCGAGTATAATTTGCTTAATAAGGCATCTAAAATATGTTGCCTTTTTATGTGCACTAGGACAACACATTTGGAAAACTTAATGAACAAGTAAATTATTACACTAGCAAAAGCTGGTTGCATTCTTTTCAATGCAGATGATGCTAAAGGCATGCTGGTTTTCATCCCTTACCCATTCCGCCCACATAAAAAAGAAAGACTGCCAAAAGTACTTGTCTGCCATCAAGTACAATTGTCTCTCCTCACGGACTTTAAAGAGAATCTAATATTTCTATATTGATATTTTCCATTATCATTTTTCTTGTACTTTGCTACTATTGATTCCTGGAATATATCATTCTTGCAATTAGTATTCTCCAGTAGTTCTGTTTGAAATTCTTGCCTTCCTACTTCATGATGTTTGGTTTTGTATAACCAGTTATTAACAAAACTGTTCACTTGATACAGTTGTGTAGTTCTTGTTTTGATTAGCATTTTGAAAAGTAAAGTTAAAGTTGGCATCTGGAATTTCTCTTTTATTTTAGAGAAAATTAATGAATCAAAGATGGCATTCTGGAAAAGGATCCTAGACAATGGTAAAACACTAGTTACTCCATGGTTGGGTTTTCCAAATACTGAACAGAAGATGATGGTCTTCCAGCTGTTCTTAGAGTCTCGTGTATGACAGTGCTATCAATGTAGTAGTCAAAGCCCTTACAAGTTCTTAAAACTGAAAAAAGCAGCACAACAAAACGTCAGGTTGGGACCAAAGACCCTCTCACCAACAAAATACACCACCTTGGCAAATATGCCATGCATTGAAAGACTACTAGATTTCTTAGGCTGTGTTTATACCAAAATGTAGATCTACTTCATTAAAAGAATGTTATTAAAAGAAGCCAAACTCAAGCCATGGTATGTTTGATGCTACAGGATATTGACATATTTCTATAGAACCTGAATGACTCGAATTCAAGTGAAAAAGCTTGTGAAGAGATTTCAGAAAACTGGAATTGGCGATACTTATGAAATAATCATCAGCTACCTAAATGTTTAGTAAGAATCAGACAGAAGTATACTCTGTATTCTGATCTGCTGCATAAAACAAACTAAATAATTACATTCATTAATTCTTGCACTGTGACCCTAATTTTTGATCCAGGTATAGTATGGTACTTAAGAACATAACTAATCTTCAACCAATTTCAGTTTTAAAATTTCACATAATGAAAAGTCCTCTAGCTCTCTAAGTACATTTCCCAAAGGTTAATTATACTCTTTGTTATAAGTATACACTGTATTTCTCAACTGAATTTGTTTCTTTTCCATTTCTACTCATTCATCCTATTATGCTGTCATATATATTCAAAGACACATAAATATTGAGTTTATTTTCTGCATCAGTTTTATGTTTTGTTTGCATTATATATATGCACTTGTGACCAAATTTGATGGCATCATCTGAAATACCAGGTTGAGAACATATGGTTGATTACAGCATCCAAGATGCCACATTTTTAATTAAGGATTACTCAACCAATTTTTGGAGGTCTAAAGAATAATATTTTCTTTTCCTAACAGCCACAAAGTTAGAATATATGAACATTAAATTATTCCCTCACTCATCCTTTCTTGTATGTCTGTTGAAAAAGGATATGGTTATGATAACGAAATTTTTTCCCTTGACTCTCCATAAACATATCAAAATGTATCATATAATCACTAAATAAACAACTATACTGCAGGTCATAGAACGACAGAATCATAGAATGGTTAGAGCTGGAAGGGACCTTAAAAACCATCTACTTCCAACCCCGCTGTCATAAGCAGGGACATCTTCCACTATACCAGGTTGCTCAAAGCTCCAACATGAACACTTCAAGGGATGGGGCATCCACAGCCTCCCTAGGAAACCTGTTCCAGTGCCTCACCACCCTCACAGCAAAGAATTTCTTCCCAGTATCTGATCTAAATCTGCCCTCTTTCAGTTTAAAACCATTACCCCTTGTCCTATCACTATACTCCCTGATAAAGAGTCCCTCCCCGTCTTTCCTGTAGACCCCCTTTAAGCACCAGAAAGTTGCTATAAGATCTCTCCAGAGCATTCTCTTCTCCAACTGAACAACCCCAACTGCATCAGCCTGTCTTCATAGGAGAGGTGCTACGATCAGGGTAGCATCACCACCCTTGACCTGCTGGCCACACTGCTTTTTGTGCAGCCCAGGATGAGGTTGACTTTCTAGGCTGTCAGCACACGTTGCCAGCTCATGTTGAGCTTCTCAACAACCAACACACCCAAGTCCCTCTCCTCAGGGCTGCTCTCAATCTGTTCTCTGCCCAGCCTGTATTTGTGCTTGGGATTGCCTCAACCCACGTGCAGGACGTTTCACTTGACCTTGTTGAACTTCATGAGGTTCTCACGGGTCCACCTCTCTAGCCTGTCCAGGTCCCCCTGGATGGCATCCCTCCAGCATGCCAACCGCACCACACAGCTTGATGCTGTTGGCAAACTTGCTGAAGGTGCACTCAATCCCACTGTCCTTGTAGCTGACAAAGATGTTAAACAACACTGATCTCAGTACCGACATCTGAGGAATGCCACTTATCACTGCTCACCACTTGGACATTGAGCNCTAGACCACTTGCTGGTGAAGTCCGAGGGAAAAAAGTCATTGAGTCCCTCAATCTTCTCCATATTCTGAGTGACCAGGTCTCCCATTTCCTTCCAGAGAGGGCCCACATTTTCCCTAGTCTTCCTTTTGTCACTGACATACCTATAGAAACTTTTCTTGTTGCCCTTGATGTTCCTGGCCAGATTTAACTCTATCAGGGTTTTAGCTTTCCTAACCCAATCCCTTGTTACTTGGACAATTTCTCTGTATTCCTCCCAGGCTACCCGTCCTTGCTTCCACCCTCTGTAAGCTTCCTTTTTCTGTTTGACATTGTCCAGGACGTCAGCGGATTTCCCTCAGTTCATAAACTAAAACTGTGGAAATGAACTGTGGAATTATTTTTGCCTTTTTTTTTTTAAAAAAAAGGTAAAATCCAGTAATAATTCTTCCTCTTTAACGTAATCTTAGGACAAAGCTTGAATTTATCATCTTAATGGAAAAATATTGATTGCTTAGAAACCAGTGGAAAAGAGGTAGCCGTTCTATGGAAAAATGTTTCTGACACATACTGACAAAGTTTTTTAAGATATCCACTGTAATGGAAAGAGTCTTGTATGTCAGAAGAGGTATTTCCCTCTGTCACAGAATATTTCTTTTATTCTTGCACATTTCCTTTCAAAGTATCATAATAGAAATATTTACATTTTTTAATATTTTAATTTTGTGTCCCATTATACATGAGATCATTCTATTCTCAGGCCTGTTAACAATCAACACATCAATAGAAAAGGCTGCAACAAATGTGCTGCTTGTTGGTAGCATTACTAGGATTACTCTGTTTTCCACTCCTTTCTTTCTCTTTTCATACATCTTTTCACCCATTCCAAAAGAAGAGGTACATATTTCCACTAATAAGGGAGGTGGTGGTTAAGAAGAATGCATGACTGATCTGGAGATGTTGGCCGGATACATCAGCCTGAGCTTTCTGTCCAGAGAAAGACAGACAATTTTGCAATTGTCACTGCCAAAAAAACCCCAGTAGTTAGTGAGTAACCAAATATTGGCACTACCAGACAGATGCTTCCAGCAAACGGTAGAGAAGGGCAAGGGATTATGTCCAGAAAATGGTCTCTTCTCTTTAAAAGATTTTTTTGTCTTTTTTTTTTTTAAATATCTAAAAATAAACAGTTCAAAATAAGTTTGAGTACATCTCATTCTGTGCTTAGACCAAATAACATGTAGTCTATCAAATTCATATCAGAAAAAAAAAATCTGATGTGTGCACTTCCTTTTTTTAAACAAAAAGTTGACTTTAGAATAAATGAAGACCTCACCATTATTCCTAGCACACAGATAGGAAAAGAATTAGACATTTTATTCAGCCATATTTCTGCTGGGTTTCAACTGTTTAAAAGGGGGAAAAAAAAAAAGAGAAAAGAAAAACCAATTTTTATAAGTTATCTTCATTTTATATAAAATGAATTTTCATTTAAATGTAAAATTCTTACCCACTTTTACTGTCAATACTTAATTTCTTTTTAAATGCTAATGTTTCAATTTACATTTAGCCGAGATACTTTAGTTGTACCTTTGCAATCTGCTCATCAATCACACAATATTTGTAACAGTGATGCTCTGAAGCTTACATTTCTGAAGTAACAAGTGGAAGTTTCAACAACTGAGAATACCACAAAACTTGTAGTTTTATTCAACTAATAAAACCAATTTAAAACCACAGTTTTCCTCTATCTTAAATGAATTTCAATTTTCATACTAATGAGGCTTGTCACAAACAATGACTAAAGATGTAATTATTAACTGTATTTTGGGAGTTTTCACAGAAGCTCTCAAAAAATTCAGTACTTTAACTGAATCTTTTTTAGGTCCTTTCCCTGGCGTGTGATTCATTAACAGGAGTACAAAAGTCAACACAAACCCTTTCCCTTGCTTACCACTGGCTAGGGCTCTGGAAGGTTTCCTCTTTACCTCTCTATGACAGAAAGTGAGTATACATCATAACATACCTGGCTTGGATCCTATCACAAAACTGCATCTTCTTTCCACAACTTCCTTCCTGCTAATGTCTAAACTGTTAACAGGAAACACCTAATTCCTTCTTATTTTCAGACAAGAAACCAAATGACTTTCAAAGGGGGTAGATTGGATACTATCACATTAAAGTTATTTCTAAAGTATATAGTAAGAATCTGACCCAATGTATGTTCCTTCTGCGTAATTCCTTTTTTCTTCTTTTTTTTTATTGTCTTGTATATTTTAGGTTACTAAAACAGAAATTCTAAGTTTAGTGCAAAGGGTGTATTTAGTTTAAAGTTTATGAAAATGAAAGAGACTGAAACTATCTTTGGGAAGAAAATAAATGAAACTTACAATTAAAATTAATTATCTTAATCATAATTAAAATAAGATTTAAATTGTTATTAAAATATTATATTTAAAAGAATCTACCATAGAAGGAATTCTGAATTCTAGAATTTATGTGGACAGCTTTGGTCCACATAAAAGTCTCACACTTAGCTAAGCTCAAATTTAAGATAAATGAGTAATGTTAGAAAGCTCATCCTCGAAGACCTGTAAATCTCAGACAACCCCACCCAGAATTATGATAACCAGAGCAACACAAAAAGAGTAAATATTGTAGGAAATGGAGGGAAGAAAGCTTTATTTTATGGGATTGTCACTAAGATTTTCTTCACTCTTACAGCAAAAGGAGCTATCTTCTACTTCTAAACACAGAAGTAGAATTTGGGATGCAAAGTCTGATTGCATTGATGTCATAGCTGAGAGAAATTTCACTGTCTTTCACTACACATATTTTAAACATAGGATGCTGGTTCAAAGACACATCCAGTAACTGAATGTAGTAGAGAGCTTGATGACATCGTATCTTTGCATGTTCGTTTTCGGCTTTGAAATGTAAACTATCTATGAATTTTTGTTACAATAGACAACCTAAAAAAACATGTGAACATCTTTTAAACAGTTCCTGTTGGCCAGTCTCATTGGGTGAAGACTACCCAAAATCAGTGCTCAAATTAGTGAAATTTTGGGTCTATCTGCCCAGCCCTAACTCATTCATATGTTCACGTATTTGCTGGAAAAATAAACAAACCACAGAAAATAGTTATGGGGAAGCTTGGTCAAAAGCTCTGGAGTACATCTGCTCTGTTGCAGTGTTCTAGGTTTTCAAGAGAAAGAACAAAAGAGGCACTCTTAACAACTTAACCATACTTATGACACATTTATAGCAGGAAGCCAGAAACTAATACTAATCCAGATAAAAAACTAGTTGGCCTGGGGATAATAAAAGCAGCAAGGCCACTGGCAAATTTTGTAACCATCCAAATTAAAAAGAAAGAGTGAAACCAATCGCCTCTTTTGTTCCCCTCGCCCATCTGGGGAACACATTCAAAGCCATGCCAAAAGCTGAGTCCAGTGTGGCACTACTGTGTATAAAGCCAGGCAGATCACCACCTGGATCTCAGGCACCTTGAACAGCCGCAACAAGTGTTTTGTTCCCTTGGGTCCATGGTACTCCCTACAGAGAGATCTGAACAGGCTGGATTTATGGGCCAAAGCCAATGGTATGAAGTTCAACAAGGCCAAGTGCCAGGTCCTGCACTTAGGTCACAACAACCCCAGGCAGTGCTACAGGCTTGGGAAAGAGTGGCTGGAAAGCTGCCCAGAAGAAAAGGACCTTGGGGTGTTGGTCAACAGCCAGCTGAATATGAGCCAGCAGTGTGCCCAGGTGGCCAAGAAGGCTGACAGCGTCCTGACTTGTATCAGGAATAGTTTGGCCAGCAGGACTATGGAAGTGATCATCCCCCTGCACTCAGCACTGGTGAGGCCCCACCTCGAATACTGTGTTCAGTTTTGGGCCCCTCACTACAAGAAAGACATTGAGAAACTGGAGCATGTCCAGAGAAGGGCAACGAAGCTGGTGAAGGGCCTAGAGCACAAGTCTTATGAGGAGTGGCTGAGGGAACTGGGGTTGTTTACCCTGGAAAAAAGGAGGCTTAGGGGAGACCTTATTGCTCTCCACAACTACCTGAAAGGAGGTTGTAGAGAGGTGGGTGTCAATTTCTTCTCCCAAGTAACAAGCGATAGGACGAGATGGCCTCAAGTTCCACCAGGGGAGGTTTAGACTGGATATTAGGAAAAATTTCTTCAGCAAAAGAGTTATCAAACATTGGACCAAGCTGCCCAGGGCAGTGGTGGAAACGCCATCCCTGGATGTATTTAAAAGACGGGTAGATATGGTGCTTAGGGACATGGTATAGTTGTGGTTTTGGCAGTGTTAGGTTAATGGTTGGTCTCGATGATCTTAAAGGTCTCTTTCAACCTAGGTGATTCTATGATTCTACTGGTCACAGCTGGACCAGAAGCCCTGACTGATCTGAGTTTGTTCTGTACAGTGAGTGTGTGTATATGTGCGTGTGCCACACACGCACATGTTCTGTAGAACAGAAATTACAACCCACCTGGTACACCTATCCCATTCAGGAAACAGATTTTGGATTTTATTTTGTTAATGATTACTGTGCTTCTATTCTTAAGGTTACCTCACCCCTGAACTCCCCCCATGGGAAACAAATTGTGGGTTACACATGCAGACAACAAACCAAAACAAATTTTCTGCAGCAATCCCAAAAGTGTGCTTCTAAGTGCCCACATTTTGGTATCCCTTGATGGCACAGCAGAACGTGCATAGTTTACCTTAGTGAAACTGTCCCTTTTGCTGCCCATTTCAGATCTATGGTAACAGTTATAAGCTGATATGTTACTTTAAACGTATTATAATTAGTTTAGTATTGTTATCTATATCCTTTTAAGATACATACGAGTTGAATTATAACGTGTTGTCTGTGTCAAATAGAGGGTAGCAGCAACACAGCAGGGTTCTTCAAGAATGCAGGAAGAAGAATTAAATGAAAATGCTTGAGACAATCAAATGCTAAAATCTCCTCATCCAGCAGCTATGAAAGAGAGATTGCTTCTCATTTTAAAGGTCAGCCTGTTTGTCAGGGAAATAAAAACATATTATTTTTCATTGTTGGGTGATTGTCTAAATTATTAAATACTTGATTAAATTGGTAGAATTTATGTTCACTCTGAAATTAAAACAGTGTACCTATAAATAGTCCTCACATTGACGCATAGCAATGTGACTCTTCTAAGGATGCACTAGCACTTGAATGATTAATGTGCCTTTTACCTATTAAAAATGTAGTTATGCTTTGTGTAAATTATAACCCCTCGTTTAAGTGTAAGTGTGCCAAGGAAATTTTCTACAGTTTAAACTTCTGTTTCAAATTATTTATTCTCAGTATACAGCTAACAAAGTTCAAATACCTCTTCAGACTTTATATAGACACTTGTTCTGAACTAGCAAAGCTGTTTGTGTCCTAAACTGAAAAAAATCTTTTAAGTGTTATATATTTGCTAAATGAATTCACTTCACACATTATTCATTTGAATTTTAAAGCTCTCATTACCTTTCAAATAATGAATCCCATTGTGTTCTTGGCCTTTCAAAGAGTTCTGGACTGGCATGTATTGTTTTTGTTATTCTCTTTATTTAGAGCTGATTAAAGACAGTTTTGCATTAATAAGTTCATAGAGAAAGTGACAGACACCCATTGAGATCTCAGTACTGTCGTATATATTTGTGACTTTGGGGTATTGATCCCTCATTTTAGAACTGATGTAACAAAACACAAAATTGCGATTAACTATCTTTACATTTCAGTAGAAATCACACCAAATCAAGACAAGCTTGATCTCCTTGGAAATATAGATAAGCACCTTAACAGTATGAGTCAATAAGTAAAAAAACAAACAAAAAACCCACCAAAAAACCCCAAACAAACAAACAAACAAAAAGACCCCACCAATAACTTCAGAAAAACTGAAGTATTTTTCTGTTTTACAGAATGTTACCCATTCCCTCTCTGGGATCTGC
This sequence comes from Burhinus bistriatus, assembly GCA_013397275.1. Lineage (NCBI taxonomy): Eukaryota > Metazoa > Chordata > Aves > Charadriiformes > Burhinidae > Burhinus > Burhinus bistriatus. The sequence goes on from VYXH01004962.1 coordinate 27,823, forward strand.
AAACTGGGACGGTCAAGTGGTTGGTTCCAAAACTTTGATTTGGAAAATTAATGTGATTAGATATGATTAGGATAATCACCACAAAAGTATTTTGGTACTAAACTCATTTTGAGTGAATTTCAGGCAAAGGAGTATAACTATACATCCTCATACATCTGGTCTTCTTTCCTTTTTCTTTCATCTGACACAAATCACAGGGAAGTCTTCTTCCACTGCTACAAGTTATGTGAAGACGCAGGCTTTCTGAATTTTATTAATGAAACTCCATTTAAAGGGAATTAGATTGTATCTGAGAAGCAAACTAAGATATATGGAAATAGAGTACGTTGAAAATTATAAGGGAATTATCTTGGCATGTGAATCATATAAACAGCCAAATTGGCAAAGAGTAAAGAAATAACTATGATTCTTTACACAATTTCTGCTCTGGTCCTGGATTGTGGACTTTATATTACGGAGCTAGGCAACAGATGTGGATAACTCATCAAACTGACAACAGAAGGTATTTTACAGGAACCACTCAACCTATCGACTCTGCCCAGGACAGACTATTTTGATTTAGAAAAGGAGATCTGAAGTTTTGATATACAAGAATTACTCTCCACAGAGTAAGAAAGGACAATTCTGTATTGTTATTTGCTTAGAGAAGAGAGATACACAGCACCTATGGCTTCAAAGGATATCCCAATAGATAAGCTGCTTGCATAATGGTATCACTGTTTGAAGGCTTTGGGAAGGGAGGAAAAGCAATCTCCATCTCTTTTCTTTACCCCCTCTCTCAAAATTAGGAGAAATCAACAGGAGAAAGACAGTGTGGATAAGTAAGAAAACTGAAGGCTCAAGAGTCCACTCTACTGGGAAAGACAACCCCTGCTCCTAACTCACAAGATCTAAAGAGCTACCAAAAGATGATGAAAATTTACAGTCCAGAAACTTGCTTTGTTCCTTTGTGAAATCTGCTTGCCTTTGCACAAGAAGTTTGAAGTGAATGTTGTTGGTGTCCCACTCCTTGCTAGTTATAAAATTCTGGCATGAGCTAAGATACGGTCAATGTGTGAACAGTTGTGATTTTTACAAAACTGCACAGCATTACAACTGCTGATACACTAGGTCTAGTGTCAGCCTAAGTGGCTGATATTGCCTCATTGTTTCTCTGTCCCTCTCCATCAGCTGTTTCATTCCTTACACCTAGGTTATCAGCTCTTCAGAGTGAAGTCTGCAAATTTCACGTAAATGTTAATTTCTTGAATAATTCCTCAAGAGCTGTAATGCATAATGTTACAGTTCCAGTTGGTGTTTAATGTTAAATAGATTTCTTTATGCTTACTGCTTGTCATATGAATGCTTTTATCCCATGGAATTTTAGAAAAAAAATTGCGTCTTTCATACTCTCTGTAGCATATATATCTGCCTGTATCACCGTAGGTTAGTCAGCCTAAGATGTCTTCATAGTCCATAGAGGACATAGATAACTCTTCTTATTTTAAAATAGATGTCTAAAATACGTCAGATAAACGTACCCTAAAAGTGTGTTTTTTTGTCTCCACTGATTTTAAAGGGACACTAGGAAGAATACCTTAGCTGTAGACATTGTCAAGGTCCGAGGGTAGGTGGAATGAAACCTACTTACATGCTGAGATTGTGGTATTGAATTTCACCTTTGTTGTCCTTAGTCTTTTTGTAGAACACTGATAATATTTAGTCATTAAAAGGAACATGATTATTTAAGGAGTCAATGATTATAGCTATGAAACCTAATTTATTCATTAATTTATTTTCCATATTTTTCTTAGTAATGTCTTTGCCAAAACATCCTTTAAGTCTCTTCTCACTTCAACACTGTACATATAAACAAAAGAGCTTTTTTTGTTTTCAAAAAAGAAATAAAGATTTAAGTAGACTTTTTGAGGTATTATTTTATTCAGAAGAAGCTTACATTTTATTATTTAGCTTACTGCAGTAACCCTTTTCATGATAATAGATAATGCACAGTGATATTGATTTCAGTAAAGTACTTTATTTGTTTTCATAATGAGACTTAATATTACACACTGCAGCATATTGTCCGTGAAGCATGGAAGTGTCATTGACTAACAAGAATAATATACATAACGTTTTTAAACTCTATAACAAACAGAGCACATCAGTTTATTTTCATTCTTGTTGATTTTAGCAAGTTAATGATGCACATTTTATCAGAAATTTGGTTAACAATCCCTTTTTTTTTTCTTTCAGAACACCTTAGACAAAAATAACATTGATTTTTATTTACATGAAGATGCACTGAATTTATCACACAAGCCGTAAGTGTCTAAGTGTTCTCCAACTGAATTCATCACTTCAGCTTCATCCTGAAGGAAAATGGCCAACAGAAGAGGGATGAAAATAGATAGGAGTGTTTAACTTAATTAATTAAATAATTTATGATTTAGCTCAGATATGTTCAGAACCTCTTACAGAACAATGCAAATGTGTCATGCAAAGCAGATACCAGAAAATCTTGAAATTCCACTACAGATTTTCTTGACCAGTGACTTAAGCTACCAACAGTGGAACAAACCTAGTAGCACTTTGGATTCAATATCAGCTCTAAAATAACCACAGCAACTGTAGAAATTTAGGATAGTAATATTTGGAAGATGAACAATGTTCTTTAATTCAGACTGATTCTCAGTTTTGTCTAATACATGATTCATGTATTTCAAATCCTGCTGTATCTGGTTATTCTTTAGAGCCAATGAGGTCCACTTAAATGTGAACATGATCACTGAGCATTTTCATTGGGATACTAAAATCACTTCTATTCCTGAGAAAAACACATATATTTTAAAAGTCACTCAGAACTGTGGAAAGCATATGGTTTCCCAGTATCACACCCCAGAGAATGATGGTTAAAAAGATTCTTATCTAAGTAGCAGCAGAAATCACAGGTCACATGAAACACACAAAGTCCTGCACTGCAGTCTGTAACTGCCTGTTGTGTAGCAGAGAAGTGTGGCCCCTGTGGGCTATTGAATCCAGCACACACTTTTTCATCTCCCTTGCCACTAGTGTTCCTACTTCTCTGTCAAATAAATGATCACTTGAAGAAATTCCCTCTTTTATCACTTGATTACCTTAATACAACAGGTCAGACACATTGTGCAAGTAACTTTCTACTTTGGGAATCTCTTAAAGACGACATTATCTCAGCTCAGAGTTAATTTAGGCTGAATCAGTTCCTCTGCATTCAAGACACATGTACTCAGATGTTTCAAATGTTGTGGGATAATCACAGAATCACAGACTCATGGAATTTTTAGAGTTGGAAGGGACCTCTAGAGATCATCTAGCCCAACTCCCCTGCTGAAGCAGGAATGCCTAGAGCACATTACTCATGATTACATCCAGGCGGCTCTTGAAAATCTCCGGAGAAGGAGAATCCACAACCTCCCTGGGCAGCCTGTTCCAGTGCTCTGTCTCCCTCACCTTAAAGAAGTTTTTTCTTATGCTTGAATGGAACATCCTATGTTCCAACTTGTGCCCATTGCCCCTCCTCCTGTCACTGGGAGCCACTGAAAAGAGTCTGCCTCCATCCTCTTTCAACCCACCCTTTAGATACTCAGAAGCAAGAATAAGGTCTCCCCTCAGCCTTCTCTTCTCCAGGCTGAAGAGTCCCAGCTCTCTCATCCTTTCCTCATAAGGGAGGCGCTCCAATCCCCCAGTCATCTTTGCTGCCCTGCGTTGGACTCTCTCCAGGAGTTCCCTGTCCCGCTTGAGCTGGGGAGCCCAGAACTGGACACAGTATTCCANTGTAGTTCCCTGGGCCCTCCTTCTTGCCCTTTTTGAAGATTGGAGCCATGTCGGCCTTCCTCCAGTCCTCAGGCACCTCTCCTGTTCCCCATGACCTTCCAAAGATGATGGAGAGTGGCCTAGCAATAACATCTGCCACCTCTCTCAGCACTCGCGGGTGCAACCCGTCAGGGCCCATGGACTTATGGATGTCCAGCTTGGCCAAGTGGTCTCTAACCCGGTCCTCCTCAACTGAAGGAAAATCATTCTCTCTCCAGACCTTCCCCCTTGCCTCCAGGGTCTGGGATTCATGAGGGACAGCTTTAGCAGTGAAGACCAAAGAAAAGAAGGCATCCAGTAACTCTGCCTTCTCTGTGTCTTCCACCACGAGGGCGCCCATCTCATTTATCAGTGGGCCTACATTTTCCCTAGTCTTCCTTTTTCTACAGATATACTGAAAGAACCTCTTCTTATTATCTTTAACCACAGTGGCCAAGCTGAGTGACTTAAAAGAGAAACAAGAGCCTACAGTGGAAATTCTGCTGCTTTTTTGTCTTTTGTGTTACAATAATTTTATCATGTTGCAAACAATATTGATATCAACTTAACATACATGTTCTGTTACATGCAGTTTATTTAGCAAAAAAAATCTGCTGCACAAATATTTAACGTATAATACTGGAGAAAAACATGTAAAATCCATCAAAAAATAATCTTTCATGTGTATTGTAATGTTTAAAAATTTTACCCTCAAGGTCTGATAAAGATGTGAATAGAAATGTTTTATTTGAGGTTTCAGAGGGACAAGACTGCAAAAGACAAATGCAAGATGTATTTCTTAACCACTGAAAGAATACTTAATGCGTGACTGAGTTCTCTAATATTACAAAATATTCTTCATGTGTGGAAGTATATGTACATATGCTTAACTGTATTAGCATTTACCACTTGAAGTAGGAGTTTTAATGAGTGTATAATGTAAAAAAATAAACCAGAAAGATATGTCATAAAAATAATTTGTTCAGCCCAGAAATGATGTATTAGTCATCAAAACTGCTGTGGGGAAAGTGAAATCTCATAGCTAAAATATTAAGAACAGAAACTGGTGTAAATGGGCTTAGCTGTTTTGACTTCAGTGATTGAATCCAGCAAATATTTACTGATGAACATGGATCAGTGAAAGAAACTCTTGCGAAGTCCAGTAGAACTTTTCAAAGATGTAATTCCTAGGACTGAGAAAAATATGGTCATCATAAATAGGGTTTGTTATTTCACAGAATCACAGAAT
>VYXH01004964.1:4492-30490 GCA_013397275.1 Burhinus bistriatus
TGCTGTGCCCTGGGGCTCCCCCCCCCCCCCCCCCATGAATTACATGGAACTAGCTAAGGCTCTAAATCCTGCTGCTTGGCTGATCACTTCCTGGTAGAATCAGCCCATAGGCTTTCATAAACTGCATGTACAGCTTAATGCCTTACTTTTTAAAGTTTTTTGGCCATTCCTTACTTTTTTCTTTCCAGAAAATGGACTCCAGAGTTTCTCCATCCTGCAAACATCAGTGAACGGTGAGGAGCAACAGGATACAAAAGAAGAAAATCTACCAGAGTAGACCTGACATCATTTGAAGAGTTAGCTGCTTATAGTATACAAAAAGCAGTAAGAATGACCATAGACCATCAATCCTAATGTGTTCTGCTGAGCATGCAAAGCAAGAAGGGCTGGGGCTTTAATTAAGAATATTTTGTTTGAATAATAGGAAGAACCAACCTCATTGTGGGATTAATTAGACTACAGAACAAACACTCTCCCAAAGGAAGAGGTGGAATTTCCATCACTTGAAACATTATGAGAAGACTGAATGAAACTAAGGAGAATCCACAGGTGAATAACCACCTCATGACTTGGTGAAGTGGTACAGTAGACATTTAGCAGGTATATTCCAACTTTAAGTTGCCAAATAATGAAATCTGCATATTGAAAGAAAAGGACTGTCTGGTCCTATAGCCAGAGGTTGGGCAAGAGAATACACAACTTCTGTAACATGAAAAAGAACAACAGTAACAAGATATTGGAGCTGAAGATGCATCACTGGACAAGAGCATGGTATCTTGCTAAATCTCTAATGCATTGGAGGGACTCACAAAAGCAGCGTCTAACACCTTCCAACTTGCTGTCAGGTAGCAGGTCTGCCATTTCCCTCCAGCAAAAAGCCTAATTAGCCTACACCTTTTTATCAGGTGCAAATGGTGTAACTGATTTGCCACCTTGAAAAATGGTGGCAAAAGGTATCTACTTCTGCACACAGTGTTGATAACGTGGCATTGAGCCTGGTCTCTTTCCATGAATTTCTGAAAAAAAGAAGAAAAAAAAAACTACTACTGATTTCTTCTGCTATACTTCCCAAACATTGATCTGCTGGGTTTTCCGTCTAAATAAAACCCACACTTGTTTAACCTGCAGCCTATTTCCTTGCATCTTTTTATTAAATATCAGTTCCTTTCTGTTTGCCCTTTTAAGCCTTGAAATCCACCTCTGCAATGCAGTGCCTTCTTTACTTAACAATGATCATACTTCAGCTCCTCTGCAACTGAATCCCTTAAAACCCCACCATCTATCAAGTACAACCCAAACTTTTTATCCTGTTTGCCATGACAAAACCTTCTACATTTTCAAGTATTTTATGTTCAGTGCAGCCCAACTCTTTCAAGAAGCCTATGCACTAAGTAGCTTATAAATATTGTGCAGTTTTGAAGATGCATGCCTTACTCAAAGAAACCCTTGCAAATCTTATCATTGCTTACCACTTATATTAGAGTTGTGCTTTCAGATTTGAAGTCAAATGATACTGAAACATGACACATGCAACAAGAATATTCTTATTCTCACCATTTTTCTTAAGCAGACCTCAGTGCAATTCTCCTGCTCTTAACCGAACCTTGATTATGACCCAAGCTTCTGATTATTTTGCCATCTAACTAATAATATTCTACAAATTCAAGAAGATATCACACATGATGTCTGCTGCCCCTTCTATCAAAGAAAAGGGTCATCAAATTTTCTGCAGAGAGGGGGAAAAAGAAGGAAGTACTTGGAACAGCTTTCTATAAACTTATTTTTACTACCAGAGAAATTTATTTTTACTGGATAAGAATTTTAGTTACTAACCCAAAATATATGTGCTTTACAAACTATGACTCAGATTAGAAGGATTTGTAAAAAACAGCATACTTGTCACACTGAGGCACTTAGGAAATGCAAGCCTCCTATATTTGTGTACAGTATTGTGGAAGAGAGGAATTGCTAAACAAATTACCGCATTTCACTACCCAGAAGGGTAATAACCATAGCAACATCTCATAGAAGAGGAGGAAGGTTGAGAAATTGTAGCTCTGGGATTAGATATTTGTAGACTCCATTTTGAAGAGAAAATCTTTATTTAATTAAATGTTTATTTAATTTTTGGAGAAAAAAAAGTCCTGTGTTTCTATAATAGATTAGAAAATTTATATAGAAAGGGATATAACCTTGCTGAAATTATATGGTGCTGTTGCCATATTTTACAGCATTTTACTAAAAAAGAATAAAAATGAGGTACATCTACACAGCAAGTAGTATGTAGATATTACTCAAACATATAGAAGGATGAAGTGAACACACAAAGATTAGACAATTCAGTTTTCAATATGCATCTCTTTCTGGGACTCATCACCAGGTAACATACGCATTTACTAGTATGGTTATGAGCACAGTCTAGCTCATTTTGTATTTCTTGGCTTAGAAGTCAGTTATGCCCTTTAAAATTCATTCAATAAGCTGCCAAGTCAATTTAAAGTAAGTTCAGAATCTCATGGACAGACTGCAAAAGTCTAGGAGTTGAGATTTGTCTCAGTTTTAGAAATACCTAAAAGTCTGCATATCTACCTGAAATTCTTCAGCTTTTTGGCTGAGAAACGTTCCTGAATATTTCATTCCAAAGGCTTCTTGAGATACACCAGTCCTTCCAATTCCAGTTTAACTTACAAAGGCAAAGATGTGACAAAACTAAATAAACTGTATTTGGATCATGATGCCCAGAACCACAGAGAGTTGGAAGGGATCTCCAGAGGTCTCTAGTGCAAATCCCCATGCACAGGAAGTGCAGTTAAAGCAGGCTGTCAAGGGCTGCATCCAGTCAAGTCTTGAACATCTCCAGGAATGGACATTCTCTCTTTAGGGAACAGACAGTTTAAAGACCTCTTTCAGAAAAGCAGAAATATCTAACAAAGGCTCGTTCAGCTGGGAAATACTATAACGATCTAATTCAACTAATTTTCAAAGTATGGGATAACAATTCCAGCAAAATGACACTTCTTCAGACTCCTTACAACATCCAATGAGAGCATCAGCATTTCAATTTGCTTCAAAAGTGAGCTCCTGATGCAAGTATCCCAATTGCCCATACATCCTCTGCTCACACAGCAGAGCAGTTTTGGACTCCAAGGACTATACTTTGTCCAGGTGAGATTCCAGTAAAACATATGCTCTGTGACAGCACTCAGTGGAGTTCACTTGCACATGGGCATGAAGTCCATGCTACCAGACTAAAACTAGCCTGAAGTAAAACCCCAGAAATAAACATAGTGTGCATTTCAGGTCCTCAATACCAATTGCTTTTCCCTTCTTCGTCCTCACTACTGCTTGACCTCCTGTCTTTGCCTGTCTTCACTAGAATGATGTGTCAGAATTGTTATGGTGGTTGGCAATTTGTGAAGCTTTGTAGGTGTAGTTTATGTTGCTGCTTAAGAACAATTAATATGTATGATGTCAACATCCTAAACCGTTGCAAGTTAGTTTCTACTCATTTTAAGAATTAGTTTTTGAATATTGTTAAATATTCTGGGCGCCATCCTGTGCAACTTGCTCTAGGTGAACCTGCTCTGGCAGGGGCGTTGGACTAGATGATCTTCAGAGGTCCCTTCCAACCATGGTGATTCTGTGATTCTGTTACTTTTGGTTGGGTTTTCTTTTTAAATGGGTAGCTGGCGCCAGTTTTACCACATTATTAAGGGTATCCAAGCTAAAGGAGGTGGCGCTACAGTATTTTTGGCATTCACATTTTTAGCGCATAGTATGTGCAAACTTGCTTATTCTTTGAAACTAGAATAAGTTACTGTCAACAGAGGGATTCAGTGCAGTGTGCTGAGTACACTGCAAGTTTGTTTTAATGCATCTTGATGAACCTATCCTTGCCACAAACAAGTACAAGAAATAAAGTTCTTATTGCAAATGCTATATGTATGTTTCCAAGCACTAAAATCTATACTTAAACTATGATATATAAAGCACAAAGTGATGTGGCAGCAGCAGACAAAAGTATCAGAGCATTTACCAAAAGGTGTTATTAACTTATTATTATTTGACACAGATGGTTTCTTAATATTTTATGCTTATAAAGCTACTCTAGATGGTGCATTTCCATTACAGCTGATCTTCCCAGTTATGCTCAGTGATCATTTTCACATGCTTATAATCTTGTTCACTATGAAAGGTATAGTAGCCATCTAAAATATGCATAAAATCCATTTTTGCCATGTTTTTTGATGCATATGTACCTTTAATACGAAACAAAATTTATTGATCTTAAGATTATACAGTACATAGTGCACAGAAAAACATTACATGCTAGATATCATTGTGGAATTAAAATAAAATATTTCTTTCAGTTTTTTAGTGCAGAGAACATAGGGGGGGAAAACTGCATGCCATTCCCCCCTCTTCCTATGTGAAGCAATAAAATCTGAGGTATCTAGCATATCTAGCAAACTCACAGAGTTTGCTATTTGTATTTATCATATGCAAATGATTCAGAAAAGAATCTCTGACTTTGTCCTTTCTGGAATTCTCCATCATTGAAATAACTAGATACTCCTTTGCAGATGCAGGCAAGAAATAAAAGAAGGAAGAACAAACAGACAATCTCCACCAGAGACCTTTTTGAATTATATTTCATGCAACAAATACATTTAATGTGTAGTTCACATAAAGCACTGAAAAAACCCTATACATAGATTTTCAGCTTTTATAGACAACATCTACTGTGTCCACCTAAAATTAAAAAACTAGAAGTAATGGTCAAAATTGGTATGTTCTCAGCAGCCTTTCAGTAGTAATTTTGCCAGCTCCCTTACCCATCTAATTTAACATTGTCTTACAAAAACTTCAATGGGAAAGGGAATGGAATTTTTCTGAGGCAAGAAAATTTAAATTATGCACTTATAAATGGAAAATCAGTATGTATAACCTTTTGTTAGCAATAGCAAGATCCTGAAATGAAAGGCTTAAAGTGAAAACATTGGTCCTGCTTTTTGCATCCAGACTTTGAAAAAGTTTCTTTATAACACATGATATTAGCTTCTATTAGATAATCTGATGTTGGGTCATAGGTAGCAGTAATCAACACAAAAATACCTTAAAAAAAAAACCCAAAACATCCCACCTTAAAACATGCGTAGCTCAGCAATATAATTCTCAGTCACACTCACTATTTTTTCTCATAGAAGTGGATAGTTTTTAAATATTTTTGCGTCATCCTTTTTTTTCAGTTTCCTCTATGATATAAAGCCACCGCAGTAGTGTCCTCAGAAGACTCATGTTCCACAGCCAAAGAGGGAAAACACACCCAAGTGAAACATTAAAAGCTACTAAGAAGGAAAAAAAAGAAACAACCTCCCAAGAGAAACACAATATAAAACTTCTATATATTTTTAGTTTGATGATACAGACAGGTCACAGGATTTTACCTCTGTCACATCACATGCATTACCTAAGTTCAACTGTAGGATTCATCCCTTCCAAACCCTTTTCCATTTCTTCAGAAATCCGTTAGCTCACACATTTCCCTGAAGCCCAAACTAGTCTCCAGTTGCCTGTGATAGAGAAAATTAGTTCCTCAGTATCATCATAGTGCAGTGATAGTAACCCTTTTGCTATTTACCCATAAGAGTCGCCACAAGATAACAGTTGACAATCCTGTTGAAAAAGGGAATATGACTAAATAAAACCAAAGGCTTCATGAAAGCAGAATTCAATATGCTTTGAATAAGCTGAAAGTATTGCCAGACCTCCAACAGGCAGATCTCCAACTGACAAATTTTACAGTCAAAAAGAGAAAAATCTAATGACAAAGAAGAACCAGGAGTTCCTTTACTAAAAGGACAGTTAAAGACAGTGTGCAGGTGAAACAGAAGATCATCAAAATGTCACTTCCCAAACAAATTATTTTTTTTTTTTTACTTCAAAGGCCAGAAATTAGAAAATGTTTGTAGTTACCAAGAACAAATAGAAAAGAATAGCACAAGCGCATACAGAAAGTATAAAACCCAAGAGCACACAGACAACTACTAAAGCACATAAGAGTTAACTGAAATAAATCTGAAAGTGTATTAGCAATAAGAAGGACATATACACACAAAGAGAGGGGAGAAAAAAAAAAAAGCTACTGGTCTGCTACTGTATGAATAAGTAAAGCAAGAAAGCGGAAAATGGGGAAGGCCAAAAAGTTTAATCTCTTTTTTGCTTCAGTCTGCACTAGTGACGTCATTGCAAGCAGGTTGCCAGTACCAATGAATCAGGGCAAAATAGAATCTAAAATATAGAAAGAACAATCTAGGACTATTTAGGTAAGTTAAGTATTTTCAAAACAGCTAGGGCCGATTTAGTTAATTAGAGATCTGACTGAGGCAATGTCAAAATTAATTACCATTTGTAACTCATAACAATGGTGAAGTATTGGACAGACAGAAAAGGGAAAATGCTGTGCCTATCTGCATTTAAATAACAGGAAGAGAAAATAAGGGTCAGACAGTTACAGATAACTTAATTTACTTTCCTGGAAAAAATATTGAGACAAATAATCAAACTAGTTGAAAACTTCTAGATGATGAGAAACAGAACAGATTTGGCAAAAAGCAGTCACCAGAAATACATTTAACAACAGCCACAAAACAAAAGGCCCTGTAAACTAGATTAATCTCATACTGATGCAGTACTAATACAGGATGGAAAACAATCTTCTAGAATTGTTAGGTGTCCACCATTAGACAGGGATCATCAAGTCAGGTTCCTTCACTGTCTGTCACCGGTTCTCATACTGTTAGACATTTTCAGGAACAGGATTACAGAGAGTAAACATTTTCTTGTGAAGAAGATACAGGAGTGCAGGAAGTTCTATCAGAATACAAAAGCAGTCAGAACAAAACAAACTCCCCCGAAAACTTCCCCAGAAAAGTATGACTAATTGGAGAAGTGATCTGGAGAAGTGATCTAGAGAACTGAATGCAATTTAAAAGGAAAAAAGACATTTAGAGGCACGAAGAAAATACAGTGAATAGTCAACTAACTAGGAATCCTGAAGACTTGATCAGAAGGTTATAGCAGATCATAAGTTGTTTATGACTCAGTAAACGTCATGCCCTTACAACAAAGGGAACGATTTCCTGGGAGGCATAAAAGTGCTCTATGTTCCAGAAATAACAGTTCATCTGGATATCACCTGAAATATTGCATCTGTTTTGGAGAGTGCTGTTCAAGAAACAGTTGAGGAATCTTCCAAAATAATATAAAAAACAATAAAAAAAGAAAAAATTATCAAAGGTCTTAAACTTGTCTTACAAGAAGGGCTTGCTTAAACTGTTGATGCTTAGCCTACAGAAAAAGTAGAGACTGAGAGGAGATTTGATAATAGTCTTAATGTACTAAAAGGAAGGAAAGAATCTGTTCACCATTTTTACTTGGGATACCACAAGAATTAATGAGCTTAGCTTACAGCTAAGGAGATTTAGCTTAGATATTAGGAAAATCTTCCTAATTGTAAGAACACTTAAGCTCAGGATAGATTTCCCTAAGGATGCTGCAAAGACTTCAGAACCAGAGATCTTTAAGAGTAGTTATGTACTCGTTTGCCAGAGATGAAAACAGTACAGTTGATCCTGCTTTGAAGCAGGATGACAGACAAGATGTCAAAAATCTCTACCTGCTCTTCTTCCTCTAAAGCAGAAAATCGATTTCCTGAGTAGGATCTCAAATGGACTGAGGTGAGTTTAATTTGATGCATAAATTTCAATTACCTAGATTGAAGGAAATAAGAAATCCTAACACTCAAATTTTTACTGTGGGAAAGATAAGATTTCCGGGAAATTTAAGACAAAGGCATTAAATGAGTGGTCTTCCTACTTTGCCTAAACTGTTTTCACACTTGTAGTTGCATATTGTTTGGTGTAGTCTCTCTCCTCATATATTTAAAAGCCCATTGTTGTCAAAAATTTCAATTTGAGAGAGGAAATTTTTTATTTCTTGTAATATTTTCATGACCTTTCCTCTCCATAGCATCTTCCTGGCTACCAAACACATCATACATACAGCGCAGTCCCAAATGGGCATTTACAAAGCTGTCACTTTTCCTTTCCATGGGATAAAATCTGTGATGAGAGTAAAGTGTTTAGCATCATCTTACCTGTATTGATTTATTTTTTTTTTAACAACTTCATGTATATTTGCCAAGCTGTATTTTGTAAGGAAGCTGGGAATAGTGAAGGCAAAAAAACCCCCAAAAACAACAACAAAGCCAACAAAACAAACAAAAAAATAAAATTAAAAAAAAAAAAAAGGCAAAGATTCTATAAAAAATTATTAAAGAAGATTTGAAACATCTGTTACCCATATTCAGGTTATGAATTCACTGGACCACCTCTAGAAATCATCCCTGGCTGAGCAGTATATCCTGTTGTTATAACAATCTTCATTCTGATCTACATTAACCCAGAAGATTTCAACCACTTCAGTGGTCCTTAGGTTGAAATTTGTTAAAAAGATATCTAGGCTACCAGCCATTGATTAGCAACAAATGTATTACAGCTGGGTAAGTATACAGACATAATGTCCAATGGCATACATCATCTAAACTGTTTTTAAACTCCGTTTCCTTTAGGAGAAATTATAATAATTGAGGGGCATACAAAGCTGCACCTAGTCTTCTAACTGAAGATGAGAAATCAGTCTATATAAAAATCTAACCTAAGTCTTCATAAGACAGGGATGAAACTTAAACGGAATATTCTTTTGATGCTAGAAAAAGCTCTGACACCACAGAAAATCTATTTTGACAACTGTAGGAGTTAAACTCTAATTTCAGATGTGTGGCTGTCAAAGAAAAAAAAAACCACCCCTGTTTCTATGCCTACGGAGATTAGAATCTGGCAGATGATCTGAAAACCCAGCTAAATATTCTTTTTATAGAGTCACCTCCTGGTCCCCTTATTCACATAAGGAGAGTTGCAGCATTCAAGAACAATATGGGGGATTTGGTTCATCTTGTTTTACTGTTCAATAACAATGCTGTAAGATAAAATCAATACAGACAATTGCATATTAAACTGAAGGTCACTCTTATGGCACTACAACATCTCCTGATTATACACATCTCTGCTGTTAAGAATGACTGCTTTTGCAACTACTGGCAATTTTTGAGTGTCATTTTCCATGCCTGTCTTGAGATATGGCAACAAGTAGCGGAGCAGCCCACTATGATAGAACTTGTCCTTTGCGCAGAAGAGTTTTGCATCTTCAAATACCAACATAGGCAATTTCTTGTGCCCTATGCTGTTATAACGCTTTGATGAGCAAGTTTTCCATTATCAGGCTCTTGCCACAGGTCAAAAAACCCTTTCCATGATAAGTATGAGGCACAAATTTTGAAAACAGGAAGGAATGATTTCTTATGCTTCTATAGGCTGTAATCACAGCACAGTGCCTACACAAAACTGCTGACTGAAAACGTATTCATTTCCAAACATATTAGACATCTAATTTTTTAGTTGAGAAAACTTTATCCTGAAGTTCGGAAGTTTCAGAAAGATTAATTCATTTCTAGAAGTGCTAGGCGTTTTCAGGCTCAACTGAAACTCAAATATTTATTCTGCTAAAGAACTGTAAGCTAATTAATCCAATAATGAAAATACTTCTTTATGAATAATCTAAAGTTTTTTGAAATTTTATCTTTTCATGACATTTCTTATTGAGTATCCAAAAAATGAGGCACAAAATTTATTGCATGTTTTTCAAAATTTTGGCTTAAATATCATCTGAAAATTGATGAATGCTGCACTAGTTTTTCAGTCTATCTAAAGCTGCTAAAGAATTCCACAAAAAGGTTTAAATAAGAATAAATATGATTCTGAATACTAATGGTGAAAGAAAAGATTTCTCCTATAGGCAACCTAAGTTGAGTAAATTGCATGTCAAAGTACAGATACCCACAATATGATTCATAATGTATAAAGGTGATTAAGAAAAAGTTATTCATACTAAAGAAGGTGTCATCCTCCGCTGTCAGCATTCAAATATGGAGCCAGCAGGAATGGAACTTAACACAAGTATTATCTAATCCCACTATGTGCACAAAGACACTGTGATATTATCAGTATCTCTGTTCTACTTTTTCAGGTTTTCATCAAACAATTTAAAAGTAGATCTATTAAAAAAAAATCAAAACACACACACAAAAAAAAAACCAAACCACCAAACCACAAACTAACCAAAACTCACAACTTTTTTCCCAGAACATATCTATAGATTTATCTTTTTCCAAGAAACCTTCACATGCATGCCCCCTTCTTTTTCCCCCCCCTCAAGTATCTTTCCAAAACAAGTGTATTATGCAAACCTCTGTGGGTCGATAAACAGCTGGTTTAACAGGACTCTTCTTTTGTTGACATTCATTCGGCCACTGCAAAAGCAACTCTGTTCTATAACCCCTTTGCCCATATTCTTTATATGAAAAACCAAGAGGAACTTCTAAAAAAGAATTTTTAAAAATGATACCATTTGATACACGTTGCAAAATACATTGTGGGTTACGAACTTTCCAGTTTTAGAATGCAAAAGAGTCTGACCTAAAATGTCCCTACCCTTTCCAAATAAAATCAGTCACTTGTGGAAGCTGAAACTGGTAAGCTGTACTCCACATACATTCTTAGTTACTTTAGACTTCTTTGTTTTCTCATGTACTTAACTGACATTGGGTCTTCTTTTGAACTGACACTATAGCAATAACTATTTTAAACTGTCATTCTAGAGACAGAATTCAAACATCTCATTGCTTGTGACATTACATGGCATTCTTCATAAAAATAATTAAGTTGGTCAAGGAACTAAGTCAGCCAAGACTCTGACATAACGCAGTTAGATGAAACTATTCTTCATACTACAGCCTTCCTCTAAAAACATCCCACTGCAGGAAGGCATCACACATTAATAAAAAAAATTCAGGGGGATTTTAAGTGTGCTAGCTTTTAGGTTCTGATCAAAACATGGGAGAATCATTCTTATTTGCATCTTAGCAGTTGTGGTGCAAGCACACCATCTTCACTAAGCGAGCACATCAAGGATGGGAATAGATTCTATGTCAGTGTTTCACAGTCTTTCTTGATTTTGTGTGAACTGAGCATTGTTTCATTTATAATTGCCTTTTTGGACATTAGCACATACTGCGACAATACACCAAATGCTGGAATGAGAGGGGGACATGCCAGAGTCAATACAGGAACAAAGCACAAAGTAATTGTCACACCCTGGCACTGGGATGCCCAGTGGGAAAGGGCAGTCTATTCCTCTATGTCAAGAGCCACAGGGGAAGATCCTAGCTATTGTTTTAATTTCCAATTATACTGTGAAAACATATATCAAAAGATATTTCATTGGATCAGAGTTCTCAGCCACAAACTAACTTCCTAACTCCTTTCCAATTTAATAGCTCTAGATACATAGTGTAAAAGGAGAAGCACTTGCATACATAACAAAGACCAAGTATAATCCTAAAGAGCAACTACTGTAGAGAATTAACACAGCTTTTGGCAATCTTCTCTGCATTATCTAACAGCTAAGTTCAAGTTTCAGCATGCCAGACCCATATGGCCACAGCTTTGCAAGATCTCAGTAAGCTCACACTTTTGTCTTTGGCTCTAGCTGCTCTGGAGCAGACTGGTTTTGCTACCTCTCCACAAGAGAGGGACTGTGTGGCGATTTGGCTCCAAGACCAGCAGTGACTCCAGTTGTTCCCTACTCTCGAGTGTTTGGGACTTATTTGGGGACACATATGACACTACTGAAAGCAAATGTTTATTCTGCAAAGCGTTTCTGAATCCATTTGCTTTGCTTCAGATAGCTCAAAAGTTATACGCATCTTGATCTATATGCTGCTTTTCCTTGATGCCTACATCACATTAGGGTTTTTCTCATTAATTGTTTTGGAAGAACTCTAGAAAGCCTCTCGGAAATCTTATGCCTTTAAGGGGCTTGTCTATCCCAAACTGTCATGCGCATTTCTTTGACTTTGGCTGGTACTTTCCCGAGAAATACCCCTCTCGCTCCAAAACAATATGCTTTTAGGTGCAGTAGACAGCAGCTAGTGGATTCCACTCACACTGATATTTCCAATGATGCAGCAAAGACATCAAAGTTTCATGTATACAGATTCCCCAAATCATCACTAGTCAGATCACATCCATGCTTTCTTTTCTTCCTTTTCTCAGCTATAGCTGTTGATTCAACACTCACTTAGTGCCTGCAGGTTTTATTCTCTCATGTGTCAGCAACTCTATACACCTGCAACACATCTAAGTAAGGTATAAGGAGCAAGAGCAAGCACTGATGAAAGCTCAGTCCCTCCTCCCTTTTCCGCTGCTGCTACCTGGCCTCACCGCAGGTTTATACAAAATATTGCCCCCAGCTTCTATGCAGCACATAGCCAGCATCTGCACATTTCAGTTCCTTTTTATTTTTACTTTCCCCCCCCTGCCTCTCTCTCCCCTTTCAAGCAGCTGTGTTTCTGGAGTTTCCCTGGAGAAAATCCTAAACTTGAAAGGGCTTCTTAATAACCTTACTCAGCCCTGCACACAGGAAATTAAGCCATTCTGCACATTCAGCATTTACCACTCTGTTCTGCAATCCAAACTTCTCGTACATACGTACAGTTTGCAGCCATTTGGGGATTGACTCCTTCACCTTAGAGAAGTGCAGGTGAATTTTCATTTCTGTGTGTGAACTCTCTCTTTGCCTAGAGATGTGGGTAATAGTTCATATATTGAATACAAACAGCTCTAAATGTATCAGAGCCTCTTTGCATGGCTGCCAAAGACATCTGTCAGACAAACATAACTCATACCAAGTGAAAACATAATTAAGGGCCTTTGACTCTCAGATTATTCTCCACTTGATTAAGTGTAATGAGTGCCCCCTTCTCTTAAAAAAAAAAAAAAAAAACAACCAAAAAAACCCCACATTCTTTCCCCCCCACCCCGTCTTCTAGTGCACTGTGGTTTACGGAATTCATTCATTAACCCCTCTTAGTTGTTTTCCCTCTAGTCTAAGGGGCTGATATTTAGGGACACAACCCTCCTTAATTTACATACCAAGACTGAGAAACTGGCTGTCTAATTTGGCTATATCCCAGGCAGCCAGTCTGCAAAAAGCACAGTCAAATTGCTCAGCTGCTCTGTGAGTTTAGGAAGCATGGTGCCTGGCGCTCAGCACAGTGCTCACAATAATTCCTGACCAGTCTGTCCATAAATCTTGCAGAAGGCTTGGACCAAATACTTTTCTTCTTCTATATTAAGAAAATCAAAGACCAATGCTGATGTGTTCGCTCTCCCATTTAAATTCGTGTTTCCTTGCAGAAGTGCAATTGCAGATAAAGAACTATGCTTCTTTCCTGACAGTTAACATACAAGAAATATCTACAAATGCTGACACATCCCACATGTGAGACCAGGCACATTTTTTGGCTTCAAAAAGAGACATACCAGGTGCAAAAAGCTTTTGCTTCCCCAAATTCTCCACACTTGAACACTCATCCAGCACTTTGCTACTCTAACTCTACTGCCACAGAGCAATCTTTCCCAGCTTCTAAAATGCCTGCCTTAAAATAACATCTCTGCTTTGACATTTTTAAGTGCAGCAACCTGTGCCCCTCTGAAGTCACCCATCTTTCCACTTCCCTCCTATGAAAGATGGAGTGACCCTTCCAAAACATGAGTATATAAAGTTGGGGTGCTGTGCACCCAGGCTATTTGTTGACCACGCTATATAGTACACATAACATGCCAAAGGCTGGCTTAGCTCCACACAGGTTTCGGCGAGGTTTCTACTAGTTGCAGCAGGCCACCAAAGACCCCTGCCTAAATTATTACCCATTGACAACATCTTCTAAGCAAAAAATCATACAATTCTTTTAACTCTCCCTCTACCTCCTACACCTCTCTTCAAAGCCACAGTGGAAAGCGATGGGTAAGAAGGCTGCAGCACAATCCTATAGCAAGCTCTGTTAAGCAATGAGAAGGATTTACACCAAACTTTTTTTCTCACTTAAGTAGTTTTCCAGCAGAGAGGCAGAGAAGGCCGGCAAGACCCAGAAAGGGGAACTGGAAATTTTCTTCTACCTGTAGCAGAGATATGGCAAGCTATATCTACCACCATATGACTCAAAGATTAATTAAGCACCAATTTTCCACAAAAACATTTAAATGAGCTGCTCTGTGACTCCTATGTAGTAAGCTCCCTCCATACAGTTAGCAATATGATTTTTTTTTTCAATTAATTGATGTGAATCAGATTCTGAAAAAAAATTGAGACTGTCAACTCTTAATAACTGCTTTGAAATAACTGGTTTTTTACAACTGTTTCACAAATATAAAAAGAAGCGTACTGTGCTAATTTTAATTTACTAGTTCCTGTGGAATCCAAAAGAACCAGACTGAAGAATTCCTAGGTAAGAAGATCCCAATGGTTTTAGAGGAGATTTATTACCAGAGGTTTACAACTGTCCCGGAAAAGTTTAATACTCAATCTGACACAAAGAAACTGCATCGTTCTCTTCTGTCAACCAGTTGAGTACCTTTCAACTTCAGCATCCACGAAACGAACAGAACTCAAAATCCTTACCTAGCCATTGATACCAATGGCTCTTGGCTTCTGATTTAAGACAACAGAAAAAGAAGGTAGGCAAATTAAAACTTTACCCTAGGAAAAAAAAAATAAATAAAAATCACATTCTTTATTAGGGAAGCAATAATGCTGGTGTACTGCAGTTACAGCACGTGAAGCACGTGGGACATATCTCTGTGCAAGCAGTTTACTGAAAGGATTACTTAAATGATTAGAGGATCACAGATTGTGTTCAGTATTCATAGTAGTGAGTTTCAATAATAATATCCAAACGCACAGCTAAATAAAGTTATCACCTGGCAAGTAGCACATATGGAAAGTACAAACCCAAAGTACCACCTTAATGACAAAGCCCATTATCAAACCCGTTTTCACTACAGAACATTTTGGAGCATTCACAAATCCAAAATCCAAATGAAAAGCGTTCATTTTCAGTCTTGACAAGCTTCCCCTATAACAGAACTACCAACGCTGTTGCTACAGTCGGATGCTTGTTTCCCACAAAAAGACAGGAATCAAAAATTGTTTATGGATTAGGGAAAGAGTTCAACATTTGTTGTCCTTTTCTGCTAAAAAAATACTCGAGAGCACTGAGAGAAGAGCCTGGCATAGCTTGTTGCAGAGCCAGCAGTCGCCACTAACTCAAATGTTCTTTTAACATTCTCCGAGACACTACACATGCCAAAAGGCCAGGCCTGCAGAACTGTTGCTGACGTATAATTAAATGAAATATGAGCACTTCCTTTGAGTCATGGGATTTCCCTTGTTCTCCAGGAAAGCTGAGGATTTTATAAGCACAGACAATGCCTATCTTTTGTCAAGTGGAGCCGGCAACGACATTTCAAATGCAAAGTCGTCATCTCCATCACAGTTTTGGCATTTTTGTTTCACTTATTAATTTTTCAATAGAACAGTTACCTTGAAATATTATTTAAAAGAAAGCAGAATTAAATAGTTTAGCCATCAAGTGCAGGTTCTACATACTCTTCACCTCAGAAATGCACTGCAAAGGAGTGATTAAAATGTTAAGTTACCATGGCTACCTTTGTATCACAAGGCAAGGGAAACTTGCACTCAAGATTAAGAAAGAAACAAGACAATTTCCAGCCCCACCCCACAGTATTTTCAGAAGGAAAGTCTGCTTAAGAAGAAGCAATTATGTATTGGTCCAAATGGTGTGTTGCGCAATTTTCTTTTTTTTGGTTGTAGATAAAGTGATTAGTATCTACTACTTGCATTAGTCATTAATGATTTTCACAAAGCACTGAATTCTTCAAGTTTGTTCAGATATTTGAGACTAAGAAAAACACAATAGAAGGAATTTCTTTAACACCACTGTAATTGCAGCTCTGCAGTTTTAGACTAAGGTTTTTTCAAAACAGGACATTGTGCAGTAATTTCCTAAACAAGAAACAAATGTAAAAGTGTAGAGGCACTTTAAAATGAAGATGAAGTAAAGTCATTACAGGAAAATGGATATTTGTTGATTGTACTGTAAGGAACAGTTATTATGAAACACTATCAATTTTCCATGAAAGTTTCTTAAATACTATGAACTTCTATCAGTATAACAGACCTGATTTAATAGTGAAAATTATGGAAACATTGGCAGATGCTAACATGTAAAGTCATGAAAGCCACACACTTGACAGGAATGTGGTCATATTTATGAAGCTTTTTTTTTTTAGTGTCTTAAATTAATTTTTCCTATTAAGTATAAATCTTGGAGCAGACTAAAACAACTAGAAGGCTCTTAAAGAATGAGTTGTTTATCTCATCACATACCAGCTTGATTCCTTTATTAGAATATTGACTATCTCAATTCATTATCAGTGACCTAAAAAAAATAATTCTTTTTCAAAAATAATTTTAAACTATTACACCACAATCACACATAACCCTAAAGACTCATGCATTCATCCTGAAACAGAAGAAAGAAACATCTAAGGCAAACAACAACTTTTCTGCTTTGCAGCGAGGTCTATGGCCAGGTCCTACTGTGCTATGTGGCAGTTCAAAAACCTAAACTGGGGAGTTAAGCATCAGTAAAGAAGATAAAGCAACAAAGGAAGTGCTAGAGAGAAGCAGGAAGCAAGGCTAGCTCGGTGATGATGGCTAGAGAACCTCTTACTCATCAGAAAGCAAGCTTTGAAATCTCTGTGATCTGTGAAACACAGCATGTGAACCATCACTGATGAGATCTGCAAGGGCAATTACATGAGGAAGAAAGTTTTGACTTTTCAAAGTATAAAATAGGGAAAGTACATATGTTTGTTCTTTCTGTTGTGTTTGAAAACTGGGATCAGAGCAGATGTTCACATTCCAGTTGTACTGCTTTTGATTACATGAACCAAGTAAAAAAACCTGTTTGCTAAGGAACTACACGCTTTAAATTTAACATGAAACAATCCATTGTTATTAAAAAACAGAGTGCACAAAGTCTCATTAAAAGGGCTTTTTCCCCCTTTCCCTTGTGCTTTTAAATGACAGCATAATAGCTTCCAAATAAATGAAGAAAAAACATTTACTAGGAGCTACAATTGAAAAGACTATACGGTATGATTGATGGCCAATTCTTTCCAAAGCTTCAGCGGAGGGTTATGACATCCATTATTGCAAATCCTATACACCACCAATGTAGAAACACAAAACCACTTACTAGATGCCATACAAGAGCAGTCCAGCCAAGAGAACTTAAATCATAATAAAGTATGCAAACATACTATCATTTGAATAAATACATTAAATAACTTGCAAAGAGACTTTCTCAGACAAACACTACAAGTATTTTAGTGGTAATAAAAGACCAGAGTCAAGATAAAAATCACTTATAAAAGACTCCATTTCTTTTTCTGAGGTATTAAAAACACATTATTAGAACTGAAAGAATTTGAGAGAACTGCTCTTTCACCTTTGTATTTTT
Source organism: Burhinus bistriatus (assembly GCA_013397275.1). Lineage (NCBI taxonomy): Eukaryota > Metazoa > Chordata > Aves > Charadriiformes > Burhinidae > Burhinus > Burhinus bistriatus. The sequence continues at coordinate 22,059 of VYXH01004964.1, forward strand.
CATTTACTTCATGTGTTACATTTATTTTAAGCATGAAACCTTCCTCCTCCCCCCTGCACCTTATCTGTTGCTTTTATAGTGGAGATTGCAAGCCAAATGTTGTTAGGCGATTAACATATTTAATAAAAATTTTCTCACTCTAAACTGTCACCAGTTACATATGCAAACTGCACAAAGTGTAATGAAGTCCACTAAAATACACAGAAATTAAGCCAATGCTAAAAGCTGCACGGTATTGGAAAAGTAGACTCTACAGTTCAAGCTCTCTCTGATGCCTCAACAAAAGGAACCATCTCCTTCACCTTCTGAAGATCTGCTCTACAGATATTCAAAGTCTAGTCACTGATTTATAAGACAACAACTATGAGCCTTCACACAGGGAACACTGTCCATTGTACCTAATATTGCAAAGATAGGATGGGTAACTGGGATATTTAAAAAAAAAAAAATCAAAGTCTTCCTCCAACAACATTTGGAAAACCTATTGGGCTCTCAAAAGGGCAGAGTTTTCCAGGCTGGTTGCTTTGTTGTTTTATATTATATTATTAATATATTAATAAGTATTATAAAAATGATACTTCTTTATTTTCTGTACCAATTAAATAAGCACATGTGTGCCTGTACACACTTTGTAAGTTATTGATATCCATAGAAAAACTAGCAGGGGAATCAAGTTATTGCAAACCATATATGCAAAATATCAGCTAAAGATCTGGTCATCTTGTGTAGCTGCTCCAGCTCCTGGAATTTAACACGCAAGCAATCACCCATACCTGAAAGAATCTTCCAAAGACCTAGATGCAAGTTTTTGAAAAGAAAATTAAAAAAAAACCCCCACACTAAAACAGAAATGTATACACACACACACATATATATACACACACACGCACACACATAAATGATGCCATAAATGTGATGTAAATTTTGTGGAAAAGTGTAGGCTTTCTGGGCCATTGAGAAACCCAAACAGGAAAGTGTGATACAGAGAAAACTAAGAATATTTGTACACTAGCACCTGACTGCAGCAAAAGGTATACAGTACTTCAGAAATGTTTGGGTAGTCTTCTTGTGAAAATCTGGACTTAAGAGACATGAGTCCTCAAAACTCTTGGCTGTTCCACTGAAGTGCTACTTCTGGAGAAGCAAGACCTCCTGTACATTTGTTTGAAGCAGAAATGCTAAGTGATAGAAGTCTAGTTCCCTGAAAAATTCAGTAACAAAGAATTATGAAAAGCTTTTCTGAATTTCAGTTCATTTGAATACTTCATGCTTACACAGATCCCCCTAAAGACTAAGATAATCATATTAAAGCCTCTATGAATATAGCCAATAGAGACTGCAGCAAGCCTGAGTTACTATCAGATAGTTCTTTCATCATAAAACATATAAAAATAAAAACTGCTTAAGTTTTCAGCTGAGATGCTTTTAAGAAATTAAGATGCCATTAGAGATGAACAGATGAATGAAGAACCTTATTAACATTTAGCACATTGTGTAAAAATCCCTGTACTGAATAACACTGTCAAAGAATTGGGGAGGTATTTGTGCTTTTATGGGGGGAGGGGGGTCAGTGGGGAGGGGGTGGAAATGCAATGCTGGTAACATTTCCAAACAATGTGAAAACTGCCTTGTGAAAAATGAAACTCAGCTTTGGTGACTCTTGTTAGAAATATTTTTTCAGCACCAAGTTGAAATTTCTGGTCAAAATAGAGATACATCCAGGACAACGGTCTCCTCCCCTTCTTTTCCAAATCACAAAAATAAAACATCAGGATAAAAATCCAGCCCTTTCGTTCAAGAAAAATACACTGCAAAGACACGAACCGGCTTCTTGGTGCACGGTACAACCTTATGCACTTCTCATCCAACCTGTTCATAAAAAGTACTAACTCAAACTCTCATGTGTCTCCCAAATCCTGCCCTTCTCTCAGGATAAGGCACAATTCCCCAAATTCTCCACTGACTACTAGAATTTCTGTAAATGGGAACACACATGTCACTGTTCCTGTTAAGTGGAAAAAAGCAGATGTTTCTATGAAGATTCGAGCATCTCAGCAGATAGCCTTTAATATTTTCAAGAGTGCCTTTGGTGAGACATCTTTTACTTTACAAGACAGCTTAATACTTGCATTAAAGATATTCTATTCGTATTAAACATTGCTCATTAATGAAATCAATATATCACTATGAAATGAACACTGAATGACTACATGATAAAGCTAAACCAAAAACCTCTTGTTTAGAAATATCTTGTTTCAATGTTATCAAAAAGAGACTAATTTGTTCCAACAATTACCATTTAAAATTGGCAAAAGCGAACATATTTTAATGACATGTTGACATACACAATTATTTTAACTTGCTCTAACAGTGACAACACAAAAGACTCTAGACCAGGTTTTGATGTTGGCCATGTGCCATCTACCAGTTGTTCAAACATGAACTTTAAGTCTGGCCCATCCCTAGAGAGGTGCCCGATGGCTTCAGTGGGGTCTGAGGGGCAGGGGGACCGGCCTGCCCTGCCAGCCCCAGGGGAACCCCCACAGGGACCCTCCATGGCTGCAGGCTCCCAGGGAGCTGCTGGCCCTCACTGCTCCACGGCAACACTTAACTAGGACCTCTGGTTTATATAGAATCATTTACCTGGGTGATACTACCAAAACAATAAAAATGTTCATGTTGGGCCTAAACAACGTAGTCATAACCTTCAACTTTAGGAGAGTTTAGAGGTCAAGTTTAAGAGACCAAGTCAAATCAGACACCTAAGTGGTCTTGAGAGGCTTGAATGCATTTAACAATGAGGATAATATGGATTTGGACCCTAAAGGGAACAATTTGCAAGATGTGCTTATAATATTAACTACTCTACTTATACAATCATCTCACATGCAGCATTAAAAAAAACAACCAAAACCAAAATATAGCCACAAGTGTCAGACCAGAACAGTGACCCAGAAGAAAAGAATGCAGATGATATAAGCTTAAGTTCATTTGAACAGAGATTTCTTGAAGTCGTGAAGTTGCTCTCATCCTAAGCTATATATGTAGAAACTTCTCCTTTTGCATGTATTGAGAAGGTGATGGGGAAAGTTGGATGTTTCTTCACAAATCCCTCTTTGCTCCTCTCTGAAATTCAATTAAAAAAAAAAAAAAATCACCCCCACCCCCAAATCCTCCAACCGTAAACCAAGAACATCTATGTTTATCTTCAGCCAGAGAGTCTGTGTTCACTCCAGCATACGACAGTGCCTCAGTTTGGTTTTGGTGGTATAGAACACTAATCTCAAAGCTTATGGCAGCTGGCACAGAATTTGATCTTTTTCCCCCCTGTAGTGTCTGTTGCTTCAGTGATTTGCTGCAGAGAAGCAATATTTTTGAACCACAGACAGGTACAAACACCCTTCAGAGAAGGAATGGCACAAAACAGACTCCATCAGCCATGAAGTTTTCCCTCCCCTTCCAAAAGAAATTGCCTCTGGGAATAGTGTCTCATTTCCTTTCTCAGTCAGTTTGCTGGAAGCTGGACAGCCCCGTGGCTTTGCATAGTTTTAGTGGATTGCTCATCTAACTTACCCCATTCAGAAATATTTCTAATTAATCCCAACAGAGGTTTCTCATCTAATTCTCCCCTCTTTTAATTTAATTTCCTTGTTGGAAAACAGGACTACAGGACTCAAAGTTACTGTAACAGTATTTCCTGGAATTGGTACTCCAGAAACCAGGAGGTTTACAGGATTTAAGATTTATGAAGATTAGACCTTTAAAGGGGTATTTGATTCTGAGTGTATCATGAAGCTTGCAGCAGCCATGAGTCAGATAAAAGGTATAAATCTTTCAACCTTAAGATGGACCCTTGGATGTAAGAGCTTCCAGGGCGTCAGCAGAATCTCTAACTCTGCTCTAACTCTGATGTACTCACGATGTCTAAACAAAGTGCAATAAACATTTGCAGCCAAGTGACATGGAATCACCTTTTCCACACAGGCCTGTCTTCACTAGTTACCTACTCCAAGAGTCAGCGGGAGGACTCCTCATGTCAACAAGAACAGGCCCCACCATTTTATTTCCATTTCTCTCTCCTTGCACCTGCGGGAAGACCTGTGAGTCCCTATGCTAGACTGCAAGGCAAATTAAAAAGTGTCTCCTCCCTATCCAGTTTTTCTTTTCCTTTCGACATCACTAAAACCAAACATTCAATAATAGGGACGTCTATTCCCCTTAACAAGATAATCTTCCTGAAGTGATTATCCTTTTCAGATCTTGATTCAGTCTTTCAAGTCAAACGCTCTTCTACTGGTTTTTCCTATGCTTCCTTCCTGCAGCCCAGTGTAACCAAAGAGGACAACAGCACACAGAAAAATGAAGAAACTGAGGGATGTAATATTATTCCTAATGATATTACAGAGCTTCTCCTATTCTCCACAGGGAATGTAGGCTCTTGTGCATTTACCACAAAAGCAGGAACAGTAAAAAAAAAAAAAAAAAAAAAAATCACAATATGATTTCCCACCTCCTAATCAGATTACCTGTCAGTTCAGGAGCTCAGCTGGAATGGCATGCATTTGCAATTCCTACAGCTCACAGGCTCAGTGTCCAGGAAGTTCATTAGATATCTAATGGATTGAAAATAGCATAATCAGCTTCAGGGAGGATCAACAAAACCATTTTGAAAAAGAGGAAAATATTTATTTTTGCCTTTCTAAAAAATTCAACAAAGACAAAAAGCTTAGGCAGCATTCTGACCATCAGAGGATAAATCAGTTTTCAGCTGCTGTGGAAAGGTAATGAGGACCTGCTGTTGACACAGTTGTGGAGGAAAGATTCACTAGCCATTTTTTATGCCTACTGCAACAGCAGAAACTGGGTGCTGTTCATTATTATTTGTGACAGTGTTTCATGCTGAACAGCAGGTCCTCATTAAGAAAGCCACATTTACCACAAACATTCACCCCTCTTATGCTGAGATCAAGTTACAGTTTGAGCTCACAGCACGTAAAAATCTACTTTCTCTTTTTCAGGAGGCAAAAGACAATCAGAAGGAATTAACATACACATGCTACCAGAGGCAAATTTTCTTCTTTCAAAATTACATCTTTTTAATTTCATTCATACAGAAGATCACCATAAAATTAGGAAAATTTGCTTACCCCATTTTCATTCAGGCCTTAAATGGAGCAGGAGAGGGCTCAGTAAAAAAGTAGAAGTCTTAGAAATCTGTGTTCCTTCAAAAGCACAAATGCATGAGGGCCTCTTCAGACAAAGATTCAAAATTACCCAATAAAGTCAATTTTGTAATTAAATACAGACCAAAATTCAAGGCTGTTTATAAGTTGCAGATGTCAGTCACTAAATGAGAGCATAGGGGGTAACCTCCTATGCGATAGGGATATTCCCACCAACAAAGTTTTCAGAATATTTTAATATTTAATGGTTAAAAAATCTCATACAACAGGAGGCAGGGTGCAGTGGAGGAGAAGATGCAAGGGATTTGAATTTCTCCTCGTTCCAGGAATAAGCATAGAAGATTTCAAGAGAAAAATAATTAACTGAAAATCCTTGCATTTCCTTGGTCATAAACCTACCTTATACAACAAAACCATTGCAACCCCAGCAAATTGTAGTTGAACAGTTACCACCACCACCACACTTACCCGAGTTAAATGAAAACCAGAAAGCAGACCAGGTTAATGGGCATGTTTTACTTCCACAAAAAAAGAAAAAGAGAGGAAAGAAAAGAAAAAGGAAAAAAACCCACTACACTAGTTATTGAGATTGAGATTTGAGTGCTTTGTAATTCAGATGTGTGACTCTGCCTCTCATTCCTGCCTATACTTTATTTTACCTCAAGTATTTTATTCAGATTACTTGTAGAATATTCGAATAATACCTGATGTAGATATATAGTGTTCAGAAGAAAGCCCTGCTAATCTTTACTGAGGGTTTCAATAATGCATCTTGTGCAGCTGCACACCACCTTGCCCATCCACTGTTGCCTTCAGCAAAAGTGCTGCTAAAAGCCCTATGTAACAACAGCTAAAAATACCATCTTTGGCTATGCTGTTTTATTAGAAGTTACCAAGGAACCACATGGTACTGTAACCTACTTACATTATACAAAACACGTACACCATATTAACAAGGGAATATAGCTCTCTCCAATTAGCAGATAAATACTAGTTTTACCAAACAAACTAGTTTTACCACATCTACAGGAAGTCATTGTAGGAGATCATACAGGCATTTTAAATTTTATGAAATTGTAACATGGCAGGATTAGATTTTGATCATGGTATAAGGGCTGGTGATTATAAGTTCCAAAATGCTGCTACTGAAACTCTGCTAAGTTCCTAAACCATGACAGAGAGTTAAAGGTAGAATTGCCTGAGAGAATTCTGAAGGAGAGCTTCATAATTTGGATCAGCCAAAACAACAAAATAGCAAGTTATAACTAGGATTTATACAAGAACGAACACAGTAGCTAAAAAAAAAATAATAAAAAATTTTTTTTTCCTTTTTAGGAGGCATAAGTTTTAACAAAAAAATTTGGAGTGATCATATGATGTTTACTTTTTTTTATTTTTAGTCATCTAGAGACACGGATCACCTATGCAAACAGTTTAAGTCTTTTCCCATCAAAAATTTCCTGTATAACACAAGTATTAAACCAATACTCGCTGTGTACTTAGAGACAGAATCACTTTCAGTTACAAATCGTATTCCAAAAAGATGTCTTTATTTGTACTCAATGTTTTCTGTGATCCTAAATTTTGCAGGAGGCATACCATCAAAGAGTGTCCTATAAAAGCTAAAGTAAAACATCATTCTGTTCAACTTTGCTACATGTTGGGTAGTCTGTCTCTATTTTTATTTTTTTTTTTTTTTTAAACCTTTAATAATTTTTTAGTAAAGTTTATTTTGTCACAGTGCAAATAATGCCACTAGATGAACACACAAGAAAAAACAACAAAATCACATTGCACTTTTCCCAAACTTGCACATCTATAATAAAGTTTCTAGAAACAGGACATTCAGGAAAGCTTTTTGTACTCCTGGAGATAGCAGAAGCAGTGTCAAAGAGTAAAAAAGTAATCTATATTCCAGAATTGTGTTTTCAAATAAACAAAAGAATAGCATAAGCGAAAACGTTATGGCCACATCTAAGAGTGCCAAATGGTTTGAACAGGGCATATATCTGTAATTGTGGAAAGTCATTTCCTCATAAAGACAGCATAATTTAACATGTTGCTCAGCAAATAATGAAGAAAATAAAATCTGTTAAATAGTAATTAACTTGCAATTAACTCAAATTAGTCAAGAGTCATGTACACAATGGGTGATGGAGTCCGTAGTGTATTAGAGCGAGAGTAATTGCCATATAAAGCTGAAATTGAGGAGAAGTTCAGGAAGAGTAAGTATAGTTAGGAAGAATTTTTCCAAGTTGAACGTAAGGATTGAAAACAAAGACTGAAGTCCTAGTAGGTTTGAGAAAATGACTCAACAGATTAAGGAGAGAAAACAAACAATTACCGGGAAAAGATAAGATACTTAAAGTAGCCCAGAAAGTAAGAGACAACCAACAAAAGAAATCGTCACGGATTACAAGAGCTTTGTATGGGATGAAAACCCCTAAGGACGTCTGACTGATTAACAGTGATGTTAGGAGATATCTAAACTGAAGAATTTCTGTCATTCATCACAAGAAATTCATGAAGACTTGTATGCTATTCCACCTTGAGAAACAGTCCTGAAAATCACCGCTGACCTGGTTTCAAGGGGGAGAACAGAATAGTTGATTTACAAGCGGTTTGTTAGAGAAGGCAGCACTGGCATGCAGGCTAAATCAGCAGCAGTATAATTGGTATAACATGGGATGAAAAGGTACCTATATAACAAAACACAAGGGCAAATAATCAGAATTCCTCAAGAGATACTGCAATTCAAGGTTGGAGGGGAAAGACAGACATGTCGTCACTAGAATGAGAGGAATATGGACACGTTATCTCATGTGAGCTCGCCCTTTAAGCTTCTGAAAGAATGACTACGGGTTAGTAACAGATTATTTGTACAAGTATTAGGAAAATGACTTTTATTTCTCTACAAAGCTTTGGAGAGCTAAGCAAGATACACTAAAATAGAAGTATAAAATATATCTAAAATATACTAAGATGACAAAGGCTACTAATTGCCAGGGATAGTAAAGAGCTGTGAAGATAAAGCATGATAGTAATGATACATACTATTGTTTGGCTACATATCATGTTTGGTGGACACACTAAACTACAAAGAATCGCTTTTTGGAGCAGCTAATGAAAAAAACTCACAACATGAGAAGCAACTCTTGAATCAGCTTAAGATTTAAGATGAAGTTATCCAAGAAAAACTCTGGAATAGACACTACTCCACACTCAGATACAAAACTGCTTGTACGAGAA
>VYXH01004964.1:30620-61069 GCA_013397275.1 Burhinus bistriatus
AAGGGGGGGGGGGGGTCAAAAAGAAACCCAAAAGGAAACCCACAAGAGGTTTAACTTGAAAGGTTAGTTTGCTTAACTTGAAAAAGAAGAATGATACAAAAATGGAGAAGCTAGTTAAAAATAAATTAAAAAGAATCAGCTAAATTTTAAAATATTCATATAAATATTTTAAAGCTTTCTTTTTATATAAACTGGCATAGAGGCTCTTTAAAGGCACCACAGTAAAAGCTCAGAGTACATGTATACTACCTATCAAAAACAATTTTAAATGGGCTTCCAAAAAACTCAGTGTGCTCAAATACCAGAGTAAAGAGGCTATTAGACAGGAAAAGACATCCTTCAAAAAGTTGCATCCACCTGAGAAAACTGAAAATAACAAACTGACAAAATTAACATAAAGCCAGAATCAGAGGGAAAAAACACCAAACAAAAAAACCCAAACCCACAAAAAAACCACCAGAAGATTTCAAGAAGTAACTTGCTAAGGACATAAAAATTAAAAATACCAAGTGTTTCAAATACCCACAAGACACAGCAAGCCTGTTTGAACACATGGAGCTGATGGATGTGTACGAAGAATATACAAGGAAGGAACACTGAATTAATCTTACATATCCATGTTTGCCATAGAGAAGTTTAGTGGTATTTCTGGACTGGAAAGATTCTCTGTGTAGGGTGAGTAGAAAATACTTCCTCAAAATGACTTGTCAATAGAAAGCTTTTAGAATAAATTGATAAGATGAATACAAACACACGGTATACACCCAGTGGTTTCAAAGGAACTCAGCTATAAAATCTGTGATTATCTAATTGTGGTTTGTAACCCACAATTTAAATTAGTGTTAACACCAGTAGAACAAAAGATAATAAGCACAGTATCAGGAGATTAGACAATCTGACTTCTGGAATGGGTATATGGGTAGAAATTATAATGAAAGACTAAAATGTTTACCTCATCGATCAAACATTGAAGACTTTTAAAAGAGTCAACATCCTGGAGGGAAGCCGGACCTCCCAGGTCCCTCAATAAGAGCAATGACAAAAGTGCGATCTACTCAATACAGTGCACTTGTGTTCCACCCCAAAAAAAATTCTGACATAGTCTTTTACTGAAGACTGTCACAGAACAGGAGGTGAGGTCCTCTTGTAGTTTACCAACTGGTAAAAAGACAGAAAACAAAGGCTAGAACATACCCTTATATATATATTGTCATCTGCACAGATTTTCAGATAGGCTTTATAAAAGCAAAGCCTACAGTAAAGTGTTCCTCATTATAAATTTCACTCTAGTGTTTAAAAGCAATTCTTACAGAAGCAAGCAACATGCTAACACATCACTCTATGGAAGCAGCTGTACCTCCTAATCTATCGTTAGTTATCTTCCAAAAGAAAATAAAAACTCAACCCAAAATAATAACAAAGTAAAACCAGCACAAATAATTTCTGTCTGCACTGCTGCGGAATGGAGGAGTCAAGATCTGGTTGTTTTGAAGAAGAAATTATGGTAATTTAAACAAGAAAGCTACAGTAAGAAATAAATTGTTGCACAACTTAGAAACATCACATAACAAGGTCATTGTGGCTGAGGCAATTACTTTGGCAAATTGCTGTGGAGGGATAAGAGCTAATAACACAAGTTACAACTACTGAATTGCACATAGGTGTCTCAATGCTCAATGGATATAGAAATTTATTTCTTTAAATTAGCAATACGATAAACAAGGAAATATTCTATATAGTTACACTGTTCAGGAATCAGCGTTGCCAGGAAATGACATTATTTGAGTGATAGGGTTTTCTTGGTCTTATTATATGAATTAAACCCAGTATCAACTGACCACTCAGACAACAGCTACAGCAGAGCAACAGCTGTAACTCCTCAGCAGATAGAACTAATGTATCAGATACTCCTCTCTCTTAGGGCACCGCATAGAGAGGATGTGAGTCTATTAAGAAGAAAACTATGATCATTTTTATTCACGAATACATCTGGCAACTTTGTAAAGGCCAATATTTAATTTCCAACAGTAAATGCAGCACTTGCCTGTGGTACCCTGGATGTAAATGCAGAAACGTGGAGCTCTGCATGCAAGCATTGCTGCTGCCTCAGAAAGAACCCGGTGCTGGACCTGGGAGCCCAAGGTGCTCTGCACATTCTCTTCAGACTACCCTGATAACCAATGCTATGATCGCTTGCTGGGTTACTTTCATTGTGGGGGGAAAAAAAATATTAAAAAATAAAAATTATGGGAGCCAGATTCTTTGTGGGTTTTTTGTTTTTCTTTTTTCTTTTTTTTTGTTTTTGTTTTTTTGTTGTTGTTGTTTGATTGGTTGGTTTTGAAGGGACTATGAGGACTTTTCAAACATTAGCACCAGGAGGACTGGAGAATGAGCAGGTAAATATGGCTTTTCTCCCAGAAGAGAGCTAGGCAGTAGTCAGTTCAGTTCTACAGGCCTTCTGCTGATACACAGCCTGGGAATGCAATTCTGGCTACCAGAACAATCAGCCCCATTTCATTAGGCTAAGCTGTAACAAAAGAAGTTTGAGGCAATGACTGCACTCTGTCACTGCCCTACAAGTATCAGGAAGAAGAGACAACATGCTGGGCCAGGTCTCAGGACAGCTATTTCTCAAAGAAATGCACAGTGCTAGCTTGATCAACTGTGAAACACGGCTGGGAAAAAGAAAATGACAAAAATCTCATCTGTCTAAAGACTCTGGGAAAGGCATATAAAGTTTTAAAGCAGAAAAGAGTAAGAGGAAGTAAAATGCTTGATCCACAGCTCAAGGGCAGACTGGAAACAATTCTTCTACCTCACGCAGACATAAAATTGCTGGAAGGATGTTCTCATAAACAAAGTGCTGGAGGCCATGCCATCGTCCACCTCCTCCTGTTTCTCCCTACATCTAAGGAAGCCAAGTACATCTCATAAAACAGAAGATGCACACGTTTCGGGAATATCCCAGAGGCAAAAAGAAAGAATAGTAAAACAGTAACAGCTTTCAGAGCTGGAGATACAGCTTCTTCTACTTAGGTTAAAAATCCTCTAGGGCCTGTTCCTAGTTCTGATTTCCACGTACTTGCTGGATTTTCCACAGCTTCATTATTCAAAGAAAATAGCTAGGTTTTACTAAGGTTGGCCATTGGGGCAAAATTCAGGTGCAGCCGAAAGTCAGATGAAGGTATTTGCACCCTCTTAAGTTCCAATCACACTCTCTGGGGCACCACTTAAGTACCTATTAAACCCTCTGGGCTTGAACAGGATTTAAATGAGGGAGCAGAGATCTAATTTTTTTTTTTCTGCCCATTCTCTTATGCCCTGCAAAGCGTTTTACATTACAATTTATTCATCGTTAACGTTTGTCTAGTTAATCATTGCAAACACTTTCACACTTTGTTTTGAAAAGGTCTAAATGCAGCTTGCTAATGTTTTAAACAAATCCTGATGCTTCCATTCCCATATATCAGCAGAACAAAGGGAACTAAACTGAAGGTGGAAAAACCACAGGACCACCTCAGAACAGAGCTCACTCAAGATGTAAGTAAAGAGTGGAAGACTGATAGAAAGACTGAAGGTCTCCACACAAAGCAACTCTCCTGCCTTGCCACTGTTATGTTCATGTAAAATAATAATAATGATAATAATGCCTGTGAATAGCTTATCTGCACTAAAATAAATAGAGGTGTGCTAGTCTTTAGGCCAATGCAAAGCTTATAAAATTTAAAAAAAGTCAGTTTCATCCATTAATTTATTCACAGAATTGCCCAAGATTTAGCTGACAAAAGCAGCCAAGTAGACCCTGATGTTTTTTTAATATCCATATGAAACGGCACTCAGACAGATTTAGTGCTTGATTTAAAGCAAACTGATGGCTAAGTTATACATTTAGATAGGGATGCTGGGGTAAGGTCAAACCACTATCATTAACATCCCAAGGAGGAAGGCTGATAATTACTAAGGCTTAAAAGTACCAGCAGTCTACTGACTGCATGGATTTTCTCAGACTTTTGTTCAGCCACTTTCTCAAGTAAAAAATAGCATTCAAAGACTTTTAGCTCATACAATGTAAGCCTCACTCATTAGTAATCCTTGGAGCTTGACTTCATTTGAGCCTGTTCTGGGTCTGGATAGCAATTAGTACTGCCCTCCAGGTAAGGGAGTGTAGATTTATTCCCCAAAGGTGGTTTAACTTCCTCAACCTACTTTAAAATTAGATTTACTCTGTTACAAATCGTAAGTGTTAAATGAGTAAAACTATTAAACAAGGAATACTGCTGGGCTAAATGGCTAAGCGTTTAATGGTTTACCACAGTATTACCATTTTTATGGTCTATTAAAACAATTGGAAGAATATCAGCAGTATGAAGAATCAAGTAATTTATATACAAGTTTGATAAAGTACCGTATGTTTGAGCAAAAAGTGAGCTCATTTTCTTACACTTAAGAAAATTAGAGGAAGGGATATTTTAAAAGAAAAGGTTCCTTTAGAGCTGAAGTACATTTATTTTAAACTAAATTCATAAAAGGATGTACACCATATATCTTCTTGTCAAGATTCTGTTTGTGTTACGCAGCTTGTTATAACCGAAATGTCTAAACCAGTATCACAAAACAGAACAGCTCAAATAAGATATTAAAAACATGACTCAAATCTAATTAATTTCTGTGCTGCGGGCTCATCTCTCCTCCTTTGCTCCTCTAGTTAACGTTGGCACCAAGGTCATCAATATATTGAATTACTCTACAGCATTCTGAGTCTTTGCACAATTGAAACATGGAAATAATTCCTTGGTGAAATGGCTTCCAAGAGTTCTTCCAAGAAATTTAGGGTCCAAGAAATCATACAAGCAAGCTACTGCCAAAACTTCTTTTTATAAGTGAACTCAGATACATTTTATTTAGTCAGTTTATCACTTGCCCTTGACTAGACTTTCAAGTAAAATTGTCTTGTCCATTTTCTTGAAAATGTCCCCAAGAAAAAAAAAAACAAACCTTGAAAAAAGAAAGTATCAAACAAATTCCTTCTTTATTGACCTTGCAACAGAGAAAGAGTTTTGCAGTCAAAAAGACAAATGCTTGATTTGTTCATGAAGTTTGAGAAACTGCTAAAAAAAAAGTTGTCTTTGATTAGCCTACCACAACAAAGTCCCATCAAAAGTTACACGCACCTCAGCTCCCTAAAAATTCAAAGCTCATACAGCTGCTTCAGGGATGTACTGGCGACCAAACCCAATGCTAATATGAATGGTAACACTAATGCCTAAAACAAATGAGATAATTGCATATAAAAACACCTCTTTGAAGGTCTGGTGAATACTGTCCTTAGTAATCTACCTCTCAAACAAATCTGAAGTCTTTGCTTCGGCATGCAGAAACATTAACTGGAAAAATCTAATTTCTACATCAAAGTAACATCATTACCCAAAGAGCTCTGGAAGGTCACTCTCTGCTCAAATGTGCAGGCAGGTACACATGGAAATACTGGGGCAGAAAAGTGCCACCAGGTATGTTTTGTTTTGTTTTGGGTTTTTTTTGAAACAAGAAGCATAGGGGGTGAAGATATCCATGACAACAAAGAACTTCCTAATAGAGATCATCAACTACCTGGAGTCAATGCTGACAATGAAATTACCAGGAAGAGAACAGATGGTTTGGCCTTCGGTCAGGCATTACCACATTTCTAGTCAAAAAAAAAAGCAATAATCGCAACAATTTAAAGGTAATTCTATAACTTTAAAAAATACTTTCGATTTTCCTACTTTTAATTGGGTGCATTAAACACCTCGATAATACTATCTTAAACACCAATTACATTGTACACAGCGTTCATCTTTGAACTGGTTGTTCTATGTAACATTAATCCACATGTGTGATGAGCCTTCAAACACTAATAGCCAACTCAAAACCCACCCACACCTTGGAACCCTTTTTAGCATGCAAAACAAAATTCACATGATATCCAAGTAGTACCTGAGCAATAGTCAGTCCAGCAGAGAAATATCAAGCCCTGGCTGGGAGAAAGGCATACAGGACTATTACTATGTAAAGTGACAGGACTGGATTGCAGGAACCAATACACTAATAGAAGTATTCAGTTCAACCACTTCCCTAACATCACTGTGAATTTCAGAAGTCATCTCGCTATTTGAAATTTGGAATCATTACTCGCAAGATTTTCACTCTGTTTCGCAAAGTGAGAGGAGCAATACAGAATGTGAAAACAGGTTAAAAAAAAAAAATATGACAAAAATATCAGAGGTCCAAAAAATTCCCTCCCTTACTTTTTAAATGAAGTTCTTTATTATCAATTTTCATCACCTTCTAACACAACCAACACTTATCAAATACAGCTTTACTATTGTCGGGAGATGAAAGTTAAAAAAATATTAAAAATTACAAAGTATCTCAAAGGAAGTTACTGACTTTCCAGACTGTAAGCCTTTGGAAAGTAGAACTATTTTTCCTGCAATCATAGTGAGCAAAAACCTGTTTGGCCCTAATTCTTGCCATGCTCTTATAAAATAAGCACTAGTCAGTACCTGAAAACGATGACAACTACTATTTGTCAAGCTACACTAACTTCAGTTTGTAAAATCAAAACAACTCATGTTCAAGGCTAATATAATTGGTGTTCTTATAAATTAAAAAAAAAAAGGGGGGGGTTCTTTTCATTGCCCCCATCCCAACAGGTCAATTTTTAGTAGTGATATTGTCAGTTGTGGATTTTTTCCTGAATAACCTTTATGTGTGAATATAACTAAGTTCACCAGGTGACATAATCACATAGCCAGAATAATGTATTTCAATTTTTAGCTAGAGACGGAGTTGAAAGCAGGTTAGATAGCTTCCTCGCCCCCCCCACTCAAAAATTCTTCAGTGTTATAGAATGAGTCCTATTTTCAAAGTCAAACCAGGTAGTTTGAATAAACTTAACCTAGCCTATTAGTGAAACTTATGAGCTTAGCTTACTTTTGAAAACAAAATGTCAATACACAGGGACATTGTGCTTAGCTTACAACAAAACACTAACATCTTTGGCCCTGTATTCAACAAAAACGTCTAGAAGTTGCTAAAGAAGCAGCAGCAGCAAGTTACAGAGGCAAGTCTGAAGAATAAAATAATGGCAATGGCGGAAGTTGCAAAGGAGAGAACCAAATTCAAGTGAAGACAAAAAGTCAATAAATGTGACTTCAGTCACACACACAAATTTTAAATAACACAAATATTAAGCTCATAATCAGGAACATTTGCAAGAGAAATCAAATCCCAAGAAAGTTTAAATTTTCTTTCCAGATTTCCATCAAAGTCTTACAGCTAATTTGATCAGGTTAAACTTTGAATTTTTCAAAGCTCTGAATGCTTTGAAAAAATAGAAATAATTTTTAAAAATTTAATTATCAAATGAAAACCTCTGATGAACGTAATTTAATTACTTGAAGAACATTCAGAAATAGAGATGTGAAAATGGCAGAGCAATAGCGGGGATGCTAAGTTTTACCAGCATCCATGGTTAACATCTAGTCCGTTCACCTACCTTTGGCTAAGTCCTTTATGCACTGACTTTTTACTCCAGTAGTTCTGCTGAGCAGCAACACTCCAGTAGTCTGAAGGGACTCCTTCTTTACCTGTCTTTGAAAATACATAGAGCCCAGTACATAAATTTGATTGATGGCTACATGAAAAAACATTAGTACTTATACACTGTGCAAAATGTGTGGCTTTTCAGACAGCTTGTGTTAGACAGAGCTGGTCAATATTGGAGACAAACTCTGAGCACTGGAAGAGGAACACCAGCTTACACATGCTTTTGGCAAATCTAATCACCATGGGTTGTTAAGGCATGGTCATAACTGGGGTACCTGGTTTCTTCTAGTATCACATGTGGAATTTTGTTTTATTTTTTCCTTTCTCTCCTAAAGGCATGACAAGCATTTATCATGGTGAGGTATTTCTGTGAGACTTCTTTGTGATTTATTTTTTAATTTCTTAGAGGATTTATTGGATTCATATTTTCTATTTTGTTTGCAGCAGGAAAACAAAACAAGAAACACTTTGCACTGCAAAAGCAAAAAGCAAGGCATGAATGTCCTTAACGCCTCTCAGACTGCTGCACCTTGAATAAACACTGCAAAACTTCCAGATTCATAAAACAAAGGCCTCAGTATGTGTCTCATTAACGTAGGCATATGCGAGTAGCTGACAATTTGAAACTTGAAATATGGCAAGTCCATAGCCAATGGATAGTTACTACTCATATGTTCACATAGCAAGCGACCTTCAAAATCATATGGATGATATTACTTCAGTGCAATCAGTAAGATGAGTTTTCAGACTCTGCTTTATACTTCTTTGCTTTGTGGTTTTAAGACAAGTGTTTGATGTCATTTGAAGATAGATTTTTGTGGTGTGACACAGATAAGGGTTAGGCTGAGCTTCTGTTCTCTCTCACAAAGAAAATCCTTCAGACACATTCATAAAACAGCAGGAAGGACACCTACCGTCCTTACACATTCATATCATAATGTCTTTGCTTCTTTCTAGAGGATTTTTTCCTAGCAAAGTATATCAGATAAGATCAGTATCATCATCAATACCTTCGCAGGGAAGCTGCTGGCAGCATACCAACTGTTAATTAACCCCAGCACTGTCATACCTGATTACTTTGAAAAGTACTTTAGAACTGTTGAATTAAAGTAAGATAATTAAGGATAAAACATTTAACTAATATTGAAAAGACTACTATCTCCACTATAGGTGTGAAAGACACTCCTTCTACCAGGGAAGAGTGAATTGATTTAGACTCAGCTCAGAATTTAGACCTCCACTTCACACTGAGCTTAAGATAAACCTCCTCTTGAGAGCCTGGTAAAACCAAAGGTATGTGTGGAGGGGATAGAACTCTAGTACACTAAGACCAAAATACACAGGAGGCTGCACATGACTAAAAGGGTTTGTGTTGCCCCTGTAGCAGCACCTACATTGTGCGTAGCAGACAAAAGGACAGAGCAAATATACACCCTGCTCAGGTGAATGGGTAGAAGCAGAATTAGATGGGTACAAAACAATGCCTTGGCTTTGCCTTAACCTAATTGTATCTCGTTAGCATATGGAAGAACATATGCAGAACTGAGTAATAACTCATCTTTTTCCTCATCATCTTTTCTAGGATGGTATTTTCCATTTAAATCAGTGGAGCAGAATTAGAGAACACAGAGAAATGCTGCTACGATGCACAATATTTGAATGTTTCATTCCAGTGTTACGTGCCCTCAGATTTAGATCTTTGTAAGCAAGTAACTTTCCTGCCTACTGAAAATGCAAGATTCTAAAATACAAATCTCTTACCCTGGATTTTACTAATAAGTAAATGAATTGGATAGTCAAAGCTCAGTATGCAAGCAACCTAAAAGACTGACATTAAAAAAAAAAAAAATCATTCTATAGAAAAATATTAGCCACCAAAAAAGAGAAAAGTGGGTTTTTTTCCCCAAAAGTGAGGAAAAAGAAAAAAAAACTTGTTCAGTTTCTTTGCCAGAAATAAAAATGGAACATTTTTAATAGCTCAGAGTTGTGAGCAGGCTGAGAGCACAAGCACAGCCCAAACTGGGGTACAAATTCTTAGCTACAATGATGGAAATCTACCTCCCAAGAGCCATTCTTGAAGGTGAGACTCATGTAACCTGGCCCCAGGATTTAGAATGTAGAAGCCTGGGCAGGAAAATCCAGCAAGAGAACTGGCAGGAGTACAGGAAAGTTCCCCCCACCTCCCCAAACACTCGCATTGTGACTGATCTTATTTTATAATGAAGTCAGATTAATCAAAAATTTCACAAATAGCTCTGCTATCTGTACCATTAATTTCAGTCACAGCTGTATTTTTGATACGTAATACCCTGGATTCTGAGTGTCATAAGCCATGTAAGACACCAATACTCCTTGAATTTCTCTTTTCAGTGTAAGATTTCCTGCCCTTTAATTTCATTGACTGGCCTACTGTTTTTCAATTACGGACAGGGTAAATAGCATGGATTGAACTGTTTCCTTTTTTGCCATATATTAAAAATGTAACAGTCTTGTTATATGGCAGTCAAGATTTCCTATGTGTATTTGACTTTTTTTTCCCCATGAACTTTTGTATACTAGGTTTTCTTTAGTTATTTTTGTTCTTCTGAACCTACGAGGTACAGCACGAAACAGCAGCCAGATCCAGCAGCAGATCATTGTTGTGAAATATATCTTTTGGAAGACTTCAGATTTTGCCGTCTCCCTATTTTATCATCTAAATAATATCTCTCACCAGACTGTTTCAGATGATCATGCTTCTTTGGCATTAAAAATTTCATGGGGTGAAAAAAAGCACAAAGGAAATAGAGCATTCCCTAATCACTGAATCACCTCTGAATCCAAGGAGAGAATTTGCTTAAACAAGAATTGATCAAATATCCCAGACACTATTAGATTCATTCCAGACAAGTCCAAATTGACTATGAGGTTGGAGAGGAAAGCAAAATACCTCCCACACTTACATTCTTTGCTTGCCCTTCATATCTTGCTTGCCTGTAATTTCAGTCTTCTGGGTAACAAGAACATTGGCTTTGTTTTCACCCTTATTACTTAGAAGCATGAGAAAAGGGGAAGAATGATTTTAGAAAAACAAAGTCGGTATTTCTGAGATCTTCTCCTGACGGCAGTCTCCACTACTACTACAATATTGTGTGTCAAAAAATTTATCCTTACTCTTGTCAGGATAGGCAGCCTTATAAAGCAGCGTAATGAGGCTTTCCAACTAGATGAGATTTGGCAAGGATGGGGTTAATCCAGGAGTGGGAAATAAATGCAGGCAAGAATAGTGGGAAGGCTGAAAGGAGAAATCACTTAGGAGACAGTAACTAACCTGAGTATATGAACTATATTTCTCATACCTCTGAGGGCTAATAGGAAAAGCAGCTTTGAACAGTTTGCACACTGGGGATAAGTGCATTCTGAGAGAAGAGAAAGGAAGCCAAATCAGATGATTTGCCAAATAAAGCTTGACAAGGAACCTGTACTAAGCTAGAAAACCTAAGCACCACAAACTTCACAGCAGCATTACAAGATGAATAAGGTCGGTGCACTGAGCACAGAAAAACTCCGGTGACTGACAAAAACCCTTCACAGAATATAATTAGGAACCAACATCTCAAAATAAAAGGAGTAAAGGAAAAGCATTTAATATCTGTTATAGTATTAATGGAGCTCTTTTAATCATGATAACGCTGCCCAAATATAATGGGGCACACGTGCAAATAAAAGTTTACAAAGAAATTAGTAAAAAATTAAAAACACATGCATGTATAAAGGGGGGGGAGGGGGGGCAAAAGCACCTAAAACACTCAAACCTCAACAAAAACAAGTTGAAAAGATTAGGTTCACCAGCCAGGTTAACTCTTATTTCTTCAAAGTTGTCTTTATAATGACATCATCTCTCCAAAGACATATTTCAATAGCCCAAACTCTGAACAGGAAAAAGCCAAATATTATGCAAAAAAACAGCAGTTATACAAAGCACTAATGACCTATTACTGTATTTCACAAAGGGTAAAGAGCCTATGTATTCTATTTTCACTGGAATATTCCAAGTTTCCAATGCAGTTTTTCTGTCCTGAACTTGCTTTCCGAACAGCAACACATACAGTAATGTTTAAGGTTCCCAATTTATCAATAGAAGTATTTTATTTTGGAGTAATTATGAAGTGTTCACAATCCCTACAGGCTCTAGCAAATCTTTGGATGTCACAAGAGGCAGACTGACTGAGGACCTAGCAACATATATCAAGGATGGTGAATATTCTCTGGATTGAAAATAAAAAAGATGAGTGCATACTACCTGAAATTCACGCATTTTCTCAAAAAAGAAACTATTAACATGTGGTGCATGATAAGGGAGTTTAAGACATTAGTTTACTGTGAAAAAAAAAATTTGAGTAACACTCCTTCTTTAAGGTTTGGCAACAGTGACAGCCATGGGCACATTATTTTTAAAA
Organism: Burhinus bistriatus; assembly: GCA_013397275.1. Lineage (NCBI taxonomy): Eukaryota > Metazoa > Chordata > Aves > Charadriiformes > Burhinidae > Burhinus > Burhinus bistriatus. Next base: position 42,647 of record VYXH01004964.1, read on the forward strand.
TTTAGTTTTGTAGCATTACCGATGTTAATACAAACAAAAGTTTTGTCACAAACACGTGTCTCTTGTTCATGCTGCAGACATGGTCACCTTCAGTTTGGGAATCTTTCACTGAATAGCCTACTTTGAAAGCTAATTAAATTGCTTTCAATTCAGCTGAGAAAAAGAAAGTGGTGGTTTGTTCAAATGGCCTATTTGGAGAAACTTCAGGATTGATCCTTTCTTCCATTATACCAGCTTTCCATCAATGCAACTCTGATAGTGTCAATGTAGCTACACTGGCAAAACACTGGTTTAACTGAGGAGAGAATCAAACCCTTCACTTGTAACAACTTCTGTCAAGAGACTAGACTAAGTCACTTTAATTGAGTTCCTCTCGCTTTCATTGTGCAGAAACAAAGGAGGAATAAAAAGAGATCAAAGAGCCCTTATTTGGAACTAACATAATTGTGTTCCTTGGAGAGAATGGCGAGCCTGAGATTACTGAAAGGAGATAGACTCTGAATATATAAACTTGACAACAATGAAATTAGAACATTTTAAGAAAAAAAAGGCACATACAGAGATATTTATTGTAACCTTTCATCATTTTGTAATCCAAGTAGTGTGTGTTCTAGTGTCTCTTTTGCCATTATATGATATGTCAGCTAAATTTCTCTTACATTTAAGCTTGTGGGAATAGGTTTCATCTATGTATTACTTTAAACAACATTTCTAACAGACTGCAGTGGTCTGGAAAATTTTCATTTCCTAATGAAATTTTAAGAACCTTTTTTTAGTCTTGTAAATTCTGTGGTGAGGGTTGTATAAAATGGGTGAATAACACTTTCCAGATCTGAAGAGATAGTGTGCAAAGGTAAATTGCTATACAAAGTGTAAATCAGTGGAGAAAGAAAAAAAAAAAAAGAGAGACGACATTTGGCTCTCCAAAGAATCAGCTAGCACATGCCCTTGCCTTTGACTTCATCACTTCACCATGCGATGGTGGAAAAAAAGTCACAATATAACTGAATACATGTACAATAATGAGAGTCCTGTAAGCCAATAGAAGTAATCATGTACACAAACTATAAACAAAGCTTAGGGTTTAGGACTCAAAAATAAAATTGGGGTTTTCGCAGGCATCTTAGGGAGTTAAAGACCCAAATGCTGTTTTGGAGATTTGGGAATGTAACACCAAGAAACAATCAGACTTCAAAAACCTGGTATTTAAAACACCATTCATAAGACATGGAGAGGATTCAGAAAAGAATTGGGGTTTAGAAAATTTAGCAAATACACAATCGGTTCAAATATATAGAATGCATGAAGCAGTACAGGCAATACACACAGGTACCTACAGTTCTAGCTAAATCTATGCTAAAATCAGTTGTGTAGGCACATCTAGTATTGCTATTTAGAAATTTAACCCAAAGCTGGTTTGGTAGATAGTTCTGTACCAGTAATATGGTAAAGTAAAAATTAACCATTACTAGGGTTCAGGACATCATTACTGACCAAAAAAACAATCAGAGAAAAGTCTGAAGGAAAGAGTGCTTATTAACCAACTAGTCTGATCCAGGTTTCCAGGCAGCAATGCCCAGGCAGCCTGTGCATACCCCACAGAGTACAGGCAGCAATCATTAGACTCTCGCTCTGCTCAGAAAACGCTGACGGCTGTCTCTCCTTCCTCCCCTGTTTCCAGAAGCAGCCCAACAACACCTTACGAATGAGAATCTAAACTTATTTCTGCAAAGCTCTTCTCACTGTGGAGAAATCGAACCAGAGAAACACAAACAAAAAGCTCAAGTGACACACTGAACAACAGAAACAAAATAGAGTCCGTGAGTCATTTATGGGTACAATCAATTACAAACATAGCACAAGCTTTTTCATCAGGTCAGAACTGTCAAAACACACTGAATCTCCCAGTGTAGGCTAAGTGGAGCTACAGAGGCATGATAAAGGATTATCTAGTAGAAGAAAAGACTTTTTAATGTTTTGAAGACTGATAAGGAAACCATTGCTTGGAGCTATAGCAAGACTATTGCTTGCTGACACCCCTTCCAATTGTGAAGCCAGAATGCCTGGTACCATTCCTTTAAAGGTGTGGTTAGCGTGAATTCTAGCTCCTCTCCAGGTTTACATCTCCAAACAACATCACAGAAAAAAGTCAGCCATGTGAGAGAGGTAGCTGGGCTCAGTACAAAGCGCGGCTCACAAAACAGGAAAAAACCCAAACCATTAAAATAACAGAAAAAAGGCTTCACAGGAAAGACAGCTAAAAGCACTTCACTACTGCATGAAAAGAACAAGGGTGGGGAGTTGGTGGCCCCAAGTCTTATCAGACAGTTTATGTCTTTAACTGAATAACTTACCCAGGATTACTTTTAACCCAGACCTCTAGAGGCTGAGGATGCTTCCAACCTGCAGTAATTTACCTGGTTTGCACACAGGTTAAAAGAAGCTTAAGTTTTGACTAGGACTTGTCTCTTGCAGCAAAGCTGAAGGCAAAACCACTGACATGCTGAAAGCCCTGCAATAGCCTTCCCCCGGTTATATGAGGGACAACAGGCAGGAAAAAGAGCATCTCAGAGCACACCAGCTATAGGATATGCTTTTGGGAGAACATATGCTTGTAGAGACAGAGGTAGTATAAGAGAAATAAGGCTTAATTGCAGGAATTGTTGCACACAGGCAAGGATGGTTAGATCTGACAGGCTAATCTTCGAACAAGACTTAACCAGAAATATTCACTTTAGTTGAATCCTCATTGAGGGCAACAGCAGAGTTAACAGGCTGAATTACCTTTTCGCACATAGAAAAATCAGTGCCCATTCAATAATCTGGCCCTTTGGAGAATAAAAATGCAAAAAAATAAAAACTTTTTTTTTTTCCCTGCCTTTCTATCCGCAGTGGTAAATACAATTGAATTTGATTCAAATATCTTCCCAACATTAACTGTTAACGCTTGCATCACATTGCTAAGGGCTGTTCAACATACCCACATGCCATTCCAGAGTCCAATACAGCAATACCTATATGTACAAAGGCAATGCCAAGGCAAATTGCTCAGCAAAGATGCAAGACAAAAATAGGCAATGAGGAGGGAGCAGCTCTGCATTTAAACTTCTGACTGGCTGGATAAGTATTGGAACAGAAACCTGTTTAAGAGAAGGAGAAACAGCTATAAGACTTTCTCAGAGAAAACAAACCCACTTAATCAGGATTGCTGTTGTACCTGAAGAGGTATAACAATAGGAAAGGATCTTTCAGAGACTGAATCCTGACAAGACAAGATTCTGTGTTTTCTCTCAGCAGCAGGAACAATTCATCTCATTATTTTAATATAATCAATTGTATAAAGGTTTTTCCTTTAGACTACTCAGTGAGAGACTTGTCATAAATTCACAAGGCCAAAAGAAAATATCACAGTACATTTTATACATTTGCAAATGAGGAGACAGACCAAGGGCAGAGGTTTAACACTGGAATTCATTAAGGAGGACGAGCTACCAATGCTGGCATGTGATCACTCACCCATATTTAAGAATACTGGTTTGATTTTAGCTAATATATAAAGATAAAAATTGTGAATTAAAAGCTTGCCAAATACATTGTGCTATGCACATATATCCTTCACAGATCCACAGGATTTTTATTAAGATGTTTTAAAAATAAAAAAAAAACAATTAAAAAAACCCAAACCCAAAACAAACAAACCACAGCACTCTAAATAATAAAACCTAAAACCCAACAAATTGTCTACCAGATTCCCCTCCTTACCCCTCCCCAAAGTCACAGAATTGCTTTGCAGTAGCTTTACTGCATTGAATTACCCAATTATCTTCTAAATTATAAAAGGCAAATCTTCACCACCAACTGTTCCTAGGACTGCCAGGATGTGCAGTGTTGCAAAACTGTAGCAAAAATGTAAACAAAAGAGCCCTACTGAACAGGGAGGCAGGCTGTCCACATATGCCAATCCCAGCGGCTTCAATCAAAGGAGCGATTGTTTCACAAATAAACTAAGCCAGTGCAACTAATAAACTCCTGCTCTAATTACTGGCTGCAGATGTATCAACTGAAGCAAATGAGACGCAGGCAGCCATTAATTATCTAATGAGGCCAGCAGTGTTTCTGATGAGGTGGGGCTGATTAAATATTAAACAGTAGCATATGGTGAGTGCCAAGAACAAAAGACTTGAATCTGACTCTCTCTAGATATATGTAAAAAAAATAGAACATTGCATTAAAAAAAAAAACCCCTCCACTAAGACAGAAGAGCAATCTCACTCTAAGAAAGGTAATTAGGACAGAAATGGAAGCACAAAACTCAAAGGGAGTCTAGAGAGATCTGACTTCTGAAGGTGTAACACAGATGAAAAGGTTTCACATTAAAGGGATGCCAAAAACATTTAGACATTGCAGCAGTCATCTCTTTGTTTAACCCTTCTTAGTTATTAAGACCTGCAATTGTTTCCTTTTTTCCCCTGTCCTTTTCTTCCCTTATCTTTCACTGGAAAAGTCCCAGGGCTCACTCAAATAGCATGAGCATCTAGCAAATCCGCCCTTATAACACAGCTCACAATATTCAACCAAGAAATGGTAAGTATAAGAAGGGGAATGCAATCATTGAAATGTTATTAGGGCCAGCTAGGTATGACAGACTCTAAACTGAAGGAAAAGTCTAACCTTACTCACCCAGATGTCAAGCCCACTGAAGCCAGCTAATCCCATCAGACTGAAATGGGCCACCTACAGCCAGCACACCAGAGAGCTTGAGATAAGCCACACATGAACCTTTTTTCCTCCTGTCAGCTGCCCTACCCTCCATCACAGCCATCCACTGGATGCACCAACCCCTCGCAATCCAAGAATCCCCCCTTCCCAAAGGCCAGAGGACGCAGGATGCAGCATGCTGATCTACTGAACTCCTTTCCAGCTTCTAAGAAGCAATAAGCTGCTGTTTACTATTCAGTGCTTCTGGACAGTTTGGTTGCAGTCTTGCCCCTGCGCACCGTAATGGTTTAATCTAACAACTCTGGGAACTGCCAGATATGTTTTAAGTCCACTTCCCCCCCTGTACCCCCAATGCAAACTATGGCAAGTCAGTCTGATTTGTGCCAAATTTATAACACACATATCAAGCTGGTCAGTGCAAGTGATCTGTGCACCCACAGTAGGTAGGAACTAATTTCTGTGTTTGAAGCAGAAATTTTGATCTGGCTGCTGAAAAGCACTGCCTGGACTCCAAGGGAACCAGAAATTTTCAAGAAACTTGAGAAACCCTTTAAATCTGTCAGGATAAATTTGCAAAGATAGGGAAAAAAGTTCACATATAAGTAGCCTTATAGTAAGGGAAATTGTGTCTAGAATTGGCAACGGCTGCACATTCTCAGAAACTTCCGAAGGCTGCTTTTTGAAACTCTTAATAAGCCAACAGCATTTGCTGTTTATTTTGAAATATGCTCAGATGGCAGCCACTCGTCACATTTTACATTGTTACAGTGACAACAATGCAAGTGTCCTAGATACATCCAATTTTTTAGCTGCTATTTGTAACAGTTTATTATGGAATGAGCCCATTTTTAAATCAGGCTTTCATGTAGTAACATAAGGAATCAACAAGTCATTATTGATTACCTAGAAAGAGATCAGAGTTTTAGAGTACCTTTGCTATTACAAATGGTTTCTCTAAATGTGAAAGAATGGTTCTCCCCATCTGCCTTTTTTATTTTTTTTCTCCTTTCTTTTTTTGATAATACCCTTCTTTATTATAATCTCCTTAATATCCATCTGCTACCCTTTAGGCTAAAGCTTCTTAAATTCAAATATAGGGCTATTTTTATCACAGAAGAATATGTAAAGCAATAGAAACATTTTAATGGATTTTTGTGCCTGTGGCCCTCTTTAGCTGAATTTCCATAATGAAATCCAGTTACAGACATTGGTGCTGCTACAGTTGGCTGTTCACACAAATAAAGAGTGAACATTTTTGTCTTGTAAGCCAACCCAGTAAAATAGAAAGTGCAATAGCTACCTACATAAACCATGGGATTTTTTCCTCTGTTGCTGCTTTAGTATAACTGTATATAACTGTATTTTTACTCCAATAGGGCATAACAATCAAGATAAAGTCACAACTCTACATTTAGGTTATAAATAAGATGTATAAAGTCATTTTCATAAGTAGTACCTAACAAAATGAGGATGCTTTCTTTTGTGCACAGTATTCAGGAACATCAAAATAGCTTCATAAAAACAGCTACGTGGAACAACATTCACACTAAATGTCTGTGTAAGCTGACTATTTGTATTAAAGGTCTGGAAAAATATTTTTCTAATAATACTTTAAGGGTACCAATTCTTCTTCACCAAAATATTTTATTATTTTCCTTTAACTGCAAATGGAGCTCAGCAGAAAACAGTTTCTTGTATCATAAACGTTCCTAAAATTTAAAACATTCTCATCAGGAAGAAAACAAGACTTTTAAAGAAGAGAAATTAAAGATCGGTGAATAATCCATGTCGTCCATACAACAGCAAGCATCCCTTCTCATCTAGGAATTCAAGGCAGTGGTCACCAGGCCAGGTTGCATTATGACAGCCCATTTCTAATGAAGTAAGACAACTAGCACTCAGACAGAAAAGCCTTAGTAGCCACATAAATATCTATTAATTATTATTTATATATTAAAATACCACTTAGCAAACTGATCACTGATGATCCTGACTCTGTTCATAACGCAACTCAGCCTTGTATCAGCCTGACTGAATTCTGTGGGTATCCCAACTGCTCAGCCATTATTATTATTTTTTAATCAGGCCCAAAGTATCTCAAAATGGGCACTTAAGCACTGAAATGCTGCAGAGGTATAACAAATAGCAACATTCTCAGGAGCACCTGATAGATTTAGAAGCCTTGTTCACTTCTGAAAACAGGACCTCAGCATTTCTGTAACGTTTATCTTAGCAATTACTTATCAAATCTCATTTCTGTTTCCAGAAGCCTTCACCATTAATTGCCTCAGAGCCTACGCTCTAAGGTATGATGAGATTCTCCATTTTTATAAATGCCTTGTCACAGAAAGAATGCAGTTTTGAATAACTTGTTACCATTCTGTGAGTAGGAGCTTACCACTTAACACCCATAATACAATACTTCTCCTATTTCAACAGCAACATTGTCTGAGATGCTAAATTCAAAGCCATTTTTTGATTGATTTATGTATCTTTTATTCTAAAGATTTAATTATTCTAAACCCAGTGTCTCCTTTACGATGACTTAACAAGTACATAATTCTGTTTCCTGTGTCTTGGTGTGATATGTCTGTGGAAATTAAATGTTGTAACCTGTTTCCTTTGACTTACTGTTAGCTCTCTAAGGTTTTTCTACACCAGGAATTCTACTCTACAGTGTCCTCATTTGTGCAAAAGTTGGCTTCTTAGCATAGCAGGCTGTTTCGCAGTTGTGATGAATATTGAACCATGCAAAAATATGCACGTATGAAGAAATAACTGTAAACTTTCAGTGATGTTACACACCAGCCAGCATCTGATACTGTCTCCAAGCAAGATGGGGCCTTCGGGGCGGCAGAAGCCCTCTTGGGACAGTGTGTGCAAAACGGAACCGTCAGCCCAGCCACACGTGCTGCCACCCTCAAAACCTGCTCCTGGGCAAAGGGGAACGCACCAGGCAGACATGAAGCCACAAAGTTATTGTTTGTCAAGCTAAGGTTTTAAGAGTCCAAGGTATCTAATTAATATTAGACGTTAATGAGGCTTCTCTCTAATTAGCTAACACACCTTCTGCCTGTGATCTCAGCCATGCTGCTCACAATCCTCCAGCCCCGCTGGCTCTCTGGGCGACACCGGAGCTGCTTAGGGGCAGGGGGGGACAGGACAGAGCAGGGGAAGATGCCCAGGGGAAGCCCCAAGCCCCTGCCACAGGAGGAGCCGGCTGCTGGCAGCAGCTTTTCCCCCGGGGCTGGGACCTGCGTGGCCCTGCCGCAGCCAGCTGCCGGCCCCTGGCCCTGCCCGCCCGGAACTGCGCGGAGCCCAGCCCAGCCCCTGTCGCGGCCATGCGAAGGGCGATTTCTGGCGGTAGGCGGTGGCTGCCGCAGCCAGGCAGCCCTTCCCCACACGGGCCCCTCGCAGAACTCCAGCCAGCCGAGGGGAGCAGCCCTCACACTCCAGTGTGAGCGTTAAAACCCGCCATCGCCCGCCCAGACCCAGCAGGTGCCGGGGCCTGGCAGGCTCAGGCCAAGGTGGAGCCTCCTGCAGGGACAGCAGTAGCGCCAAAAATCACGTTTGTTGGGTGTTAGCGTGTGTCTGTGCTGTCATTCAGGGGGCACCAGCAGTCGTGGGTGACGCCCACGGTCACCACTGAAGACCAAAGGGAAGAAGTAGGGCTGCTGCAGCAGAGCACCTGTTCCTCCGGCACCCCTGAGCAAAGGGGCTGACAGAAGGGGGGCCCTCGGCCCTCCCCGGGCTCTTGGCCGCCTGATCGCACGTTTTGGGATGCCAGGCCAAAGCGTTTGGAGGAGGAGAACAGAAATCTCTGTTGTCATAGGCCTTATAACAAAAACTAATGAAGAAAAAGGCGCATTTTCTCTCTTTATCTGTTCTGTTTTTCTTTCATGCCTTCTAAGTGTTTTCTGTATTCCTTTGTGAAAGAAGAGATGTAATGTATTTTCAGAGGGACTCGGCTCCTGCAGGATCCTAAATTGGCTCATTTAATCTACATGGGTACTTGAATCCTCACTTAAGACATTAGTTAATTAAGTCACATTAAACCACACAGGCAAAAAAAGAGGCTATATTCAGATAAATTTAAGGGTCTGATTTTCTGATTTAAAACCACAAAGCAAAGACTTGCAGAGAGCCCAGCCTGGCGCTCCCTCATTAACTCAGCATATTGTGACATTTATAGTTCTCACTCAGCACTAGGAAACCAAGGAAAATAGGGGTTTACAGCAGTGAAACAAAACTAGAGGATGCTGCAGGAAAAAAAAAGTTTGTGTCCATACCATGATCTTGCACAACAAGGCTTTGCCTTGCAGGCATTCAGAAATCTCATGCTCACGCGAATGTTTTCATGTTCACTAGGTGAATTTTTGTGCTGCCATTTGAAAGTCTCTTTTCCATAGATGTTTCAATAATTCTGTCCGTAAGCAGAACTCACCGCTGAGTGAGCTAAATAACCACATCCAAAGAGAAAGTAAGCAAGGAAAATGAGTTTTTCATGAAAAAATCATAAACTGGAACAAGGTTATTTAAAATATTCAGCTAAGTTCAACTTAATAAACAAATACTAGCTAAGAAAGAAAGGCTAGACACAGATAAGCAATAAAACATGTAAGAAGAGCAAAACCAAAAAAATAATTACTTGACATGGGTACACATATAAGTAAATGCCATGTGGAATGTCAGAGGGCCTTCCCTCGTCTTCCCATCTCTCTCCAAAGCTGCATCCTGGCTTCAAGCATCCTTCTGTGAGTTAACCATATCTCCTTACTACTACATAAATGTTCGAAGTTTTAGGGCGTGGAAAGGGGATAAAGCTGGGCTTTCTGAATTTTGGGGTGGTTCTGTTACTGTTTTGTTTGCTGTTCATATAAGTTACCAAAAATCATTTAAACATTATTTCACAAGTATTTACACAAAAATTTAAGATTTGTGTTGGCATTGCTTTCCCTCCTACATCTTAGTTTCTGAGAACTTCAGAAATGTTATGCTACCAGTGTTGTACAGAAATATGCCAACATAGAAAAACAGGTATCAAACTCAGAAACAAACATCTCAGGCAGAGAAAGATGTAAACTCCTATATTCCAAACTGATTGCTTAAATGCAAACCCCTCCGCTCCTTACCTGCAGTCAACTTTATTAAAGTTGTAGAAAAAGGGAGAAAATGAGAAAAGGAAGGGAGAAAACAAAAAAAGGAAGGGAGAAAATTAAAAAAGAAACCCAAGTAAAATTCTCCACATTTGCAAATTCATTATAGCTCTTTCTTTCGCCATGCCTGTAGTTTAGAATTAATCAAACTATTTTTGTTAAGCATATAAAGAAAAGACAAGACACATGCTCTTGTTATCTCTATAAAGAATTTGGGCTATAACAGATTTAGTGAGAGAGATTTTTCAGTGAAATTTAGGAGTACAGTTTGCTCCAAAAACAGGTCACATACTTCCCTAAGTGTAGCAGACCCAGCATAAAGAAACAAAATAACATAAAGAAATACAATAATCCAAATATATATTATACTTTTCCTATGTGTACAGGTAACACTTTGAAAACCTTAAGCCCATGCTTTCCTTTCATTTACATGAGCAAAAGAAATTGTGATGGTTTTAGTAACGCGTACAAGACTACACAAGCACAGATGCAAAAGAAATCAGTTTCAAACTGTTCCTGATCTTTAGAAATGTATTTGTTCTAAAGGCACTTCAATTCAGCATTCTCATCCTTATTTTCAACAAATAGAAATATTACCAACTTTAATTTAGTATTTCGTCAGGAGTTTTAGAAGAACCTCCCTGAGATCTGGAAGGAATCTTTCTTTAGCTAGTAGTGCTGGAAAAAAGCAATCTCAAGATTAACTTGCCACGAGATCATGTAAATATTCTTTCAAGAAATAACCAGCTATCTACATTTTAAACCAAATTCAACAATCTCTTTTTGTGTCCATTAACAAAGTAACCAAGTTTTGTATGTAAAAACAAAGATAGTAAAACGTTAATCTGTGTGCTGTCTTGAATTCCCCTGACTAGCAGCTTGATTGGTTCTGAGCAAGTAATTAGAAGGAAATTAGAACAGATTTTTGTTTCTGCTTATTTTTGTTTAACGTTAAATTCCATAAGATTCAGAAAACTGCTTTAGTGCATTGCAGTAGGCAAGATAATAGATAAAGGAAAATTATTTTACATCTATCTTTGAAGTTGTATTTTTTTTTATCTTGCTTTTCCACCTACATATTTATAAAAGAAAAGAAAGGAAGCCTTCTGGGGACTTACCCATTCCCTTTATGGCTTAATAGCTAGGTTTCTTTCCTAGGCAGCTTTTGCAAAAGTTATTAAAATAGTCTATTACCAACTTCTGGCCATGAAGAAGTAAATGGAATAAAGTCAAGATGTGCATGTTTTGGATACCTACTACAAGCTGCTATGCACTTTGCTTTTCTGCTAACCTGTTTCCTTGTTGTGACCCTTCTACTTAGTCTACACTATGGACTTTTGATTTTTGTATATATACACACACACTTATACGTAGTCTTATATGCTATGAATTTGTTGTTAAGGTTTCATTTTCAGAAATATATGGCATTGTATTAAATCATCATTTAGTAACAAAAACAATGCACAAAAGCTGATGGCTGAGGCAGAAATGCAGCCCAGAATTTCTGAGGTCCAATGCCCTGTCCATTCAAAGCTGCTCAAAAAGTACATCCTCAAGCTCAAAGGCAGAGCTCACTGAGAAGAAATAGAAGCCATAGTGTCGCAGTACTTTATGCACCCTGTTGGTGGTTTGAGTTTTACAGAAAGGAGAAGATAAACAGTCGTTGAATATAACATTGATTGACATACATTATGAATAAATATACATAGACGCACACTTAGAAGAATACTAATTCCTCACCTGGTTTTGTATGTTCTCTGCATAAATGATAATAATTAATTTGCCAATGATGACAAATTAATTCCCACAAAAATCTGGATGAGATTGTCTTTAATTTTTTCTTTTTCCTAGCTTGGTTTGACATGAACATCAAGCTAACTACTTAAAAAACTGTCAAACAGTGCTCTTTTACACGTTTCTAGCCTCATTTGTCTAAGATGATATTAAATGTAATGAAAAAAGTCTAGAAAGTTCTGAATTTTCTTTCTTCGTCTACAACACAGAATCATGTAGCAAGAGGGTCGAAAAGCCAAGTATTAAATTTAGAGAATGTCAGCATAAATCTAGAGCAAGTGTCTGTTCCCCCCCAGCTACCACCTCAGCCTGTTCCCCCCCCGCTATTTATTTGAGGCATTTGTCAATGCTGCAGTGTATCTCATAGTGGCAAATAAATATTTCACAAGTAAGAAATACAGAAATTTGCGTTATCATCTCTTGTAGGTGAAATTAAAATTGAATTTAAAAGTAGTGACTTCCAAAGGCAATTAAGTACTTGGTTCCCCCTGCTGTTCAGTAGGAGTCAGATAACTTACTCCCCAAAGCAACTTGGAAAATCCTAGAACTTTTACTTCCCTTTTTCTGTCCTGACAAACTACTGCAACGAAAGATAAACAAAGTTAAATTGAGACTACAGATTGGATTATATTTCTCAGGAATGGAGGAGTCCAAAGCGGCTAACAGAACTAATCTGTTTGTGTAAGTGATATATGATTAGATGTTTGCACAGTTCTCTGTAGATGGAAGGCAGTGTTTACAAATGCTAAGTATCATTATATGTAAATTAGCTGCCTCTGCAGAATTTTTTTCTGGTGAGTCAGCAGCTACTCATTGCTTAAATGATGCTCTTTTTCTCAGAGTACTCCTTGATGCCTCCTGAACATTTTTTCCCAATGGAAGATAATGCCTTTTGCAATGCAAGATCCAATTCATCTGACAGTCATGGATTGGATGCACTGCTGAGGGGATATAATGAGAATTGTGGATTTGCAGAACACACTGTCCTCTAAAGCTCTTCTTGCATCTATTTGCTGTTTTCCCATATCTTCAGCATCAAATTATGTCTTAAAACAGGTCTCCAAGTAGTTCTTTGGCAAAACAGTTTTACTGATACTTAACATTCTGGGGTTTTATTAAGATTTCATAATAATATAAAAAAATTAAATGAAAACTCTGCTTCAGGCCAAGAGTAGAACACCTTTTACTGGTACAGACCTTGGAGGAAAACACAGAAAAAGCCTTCTGAGAAAGGCAGAAAAATAATCCCCCTTTTTCCCTTTGATTCAGCATCCTTCCTGAAAGGCTGGAAACTCAAGTTTGCCCAGGAAGTTGAGCTGGACTTCCCAGACAACTTTGTATCTCGAGCTTGGGCAGGATAATTCAAATTCAGATGCAGGGTAGACAGAGTCAAGTACAAAACGTAGCAATATCAATTTTTCAGTACTGTTTTCCAGTGCTTCTCAGAATCTTATTAAAAACCAAACCAAAACAAAAATCACAAAAACCAATCCTGCCTCAAACAGGAGAGGTAAAAGTAAATGAGGTCTGTGTGATTCACACTGGTCAAAGATAGTATTGCATGCGCGCACCTACTTTGGAATCCCCTTTAAATGCATTTATGGACTGGACTCCTGCAACCATTTCAGTTAACATCTCATCATAGACATATTCCCCAGATCCTCACCTATTTTAAACATGATTCTTGCCAAATATATAAGTACCCCAGCCAGAAAGCACGATCCAAGCTCTCTCTTGCTCAATGTATAACTTTTATTTAGTCTTATGAAAGCACGTGTTGATTACTTGCATCAAATATACCTCAGAATTACACTGTAGAGCTAAATGACAACTAAAATTTAGTTCTGTAGTCAGTTCCATTGCCTTTAATTAGGGAAAGTAATACAAATTTTCCCCATAGTGAATACCACAGTTTTAAAGTTGGGGCATGCGGTAGTTGAAAATTTCTGATGTGTTTTACTACCAGCAGTATTCAACTTCCAGTATCTCAGTCTCAAACTGAATTTTGCCAAACTAGCCATGGTTCTCCCACTTTAAGCATCATTGGAATTCAGTGGTTGTTAAACAAACTATACTTAGTATCTCATTTGATCAGAAGTTGATCCATAACCATTCAAGATAATTTTGTTTCAGTAGCTCTTAGAAACATGGTTTTTTCTTTTTTTTTTTTTTTTTTTTTTTTTTTTTTTTTTTTTTTTTTTACAAGAGTTTTTTTACATCTATGCCTACCAGATTCTTCCTAAATAAGTCATAACTATTGATTTCTAACGTTTCAATCATGTAAATCATGTCACCTATTTCAGTAGCAGACTTTATGCCTCTTTATTAATGGGGCTCCTAATCCTGTGATACAACTTATATAATAATTTAACTTCTTTAAGTCCTGCTTCCCCACCACCACCATTACCCATGCTTTTACTTGAAATAAGCATTAATTTATTGTCACTTTTCACCTTTTGTTACTAGTTTTCATTACTCTTCTTTATTGATGTAGAGGCCAACCAAACTATACAATTTTGTTTTCACCAGAAGACCACCACTAGCTCTGGAAACCAGCAGCACGTATAACCGACTACTGGTACATCCAGAATTTTATATTCCAAACTTTTAGCATTTAATCTTGGTTATGTTAAAGATGCTTAAAAACATTGCTTGGATTTCTCCGTCTTTCCAACATTCACATTTGTACCTGTAAGTTATCCCGTGGTGCAGAACAGCGTTAAGCACATTACTTAGCCTCATTTTGAGACTGAGCGGAGCCTCTAACCTTAGCTTTGAGAACACGATGGGGTGGCCCATCAGTTAGGGGGAGTTACAGGATGTTCTTCCAATCCTCAATAGCACAAGATTTCAAATAAAGACCTTCCTTACAGAGACAAGCATGTCCGTGTGTGATACTTTCTGGTGGACCTGGACAACTGTGCACGCTTACGTCCTGTGCACTTCTCCAGTTCCTTTCATTAACCCGCTCACAAAGACTTTTGTCATCTCCATGCTGAAGCGCTGATATTAGTGCAAACTTCAAACTCTGAATTCAGACTCCCGCTTTAAAAATCACTGCAAAACACTTGGGTTCAGGAGTTCACCAAGTGACTGACTGTGATCGTAAGCTTCAGTGCACATCTCCTCCCCCTCGCTAACAGGGAGCTATTAGCCACTCCAAGATTTCAAACAGCGAGGCTGATCAAAGGCCCAACGGTCATAGCCACATAAACCTACTGAGACTTAAAAAGAATGAAAAATGTGGGCTCAGTGGTATTGTAAAATATGCACATACGTGTTCCTCTGCTTTACAGGGAGTTGCACAGCTGAATAGAGGAAATATTCTCTATTTATATGTAAGCTTTACTTTAATCTCTGAGTAATTTGGACAACCAAAGTTATGCAGACGTGCTGAGTAATGAATAACTACAAAATAGAAAATTAGCTAAACTTGCTTACTTATTGTGGAGTTATTTTCTCTCTTCCTTTATTTTACCTTACCTATAGCAAATTCTTCATTTATATAGGCTGTAAAGCATAACACAAAGCAGTAAAATAAAATGATGTAACCATTTTCTTAGACTGTTGGAAAAGGTAGAAAGAGAGTGATTGTTGGAAAGTACACAAACAACACAAAGCTTACCACATCTAAGTGTTGAGACCGACTGAAAAAATCCCAAAGTGCTACAAAAGCTGTTGTATAACAGATCAAATCCACAAGGTGCAAGCTTTTGGGCTGGGTTTCTATATTGTACACCCTGTACCAAAGATACTGAGACAAAAAAACTGCCTGAATGACAAAGCCTGATTGGCATGTGTTTGAAGCTCATTGTGACTTCTGATTGAACATCATCCTGCTATTTAGCCATTTCCAGTGATTCTCACACATATGATTTCACCAGTACAAGCCAGGAATAAGCTTACACAGCTATTCTTTCCCTGGGTCTCCTCTACCAGGTGCTTACCCCTAAATCATAGGGTTCCATTTGTCTTTGCAATTTCTCTTTTAGATTTGTTTCACACGGTCAAAAGACTAAGTTTGAGAGACAAACAGGCAGATAAATGGCAACAGAATTGTACAAACCTCTTTTTCCTAGAGAACAGGCAGGAAGTCTGTTGTTGCAATGCAGCCAGGGGAACCCTGTTCTTGGCTTTGGCATCCAGGGTTGCCTGCGTGCTTTCTTCCAGTGCTGGGACAGCGTCACACAGAGTAGCACATAGACCTTGGCACTGCTTCTACCCTCACTTGAGGGGCAAATGGGACTCTGGTTGTTATCTTCCTTATGCTTGCTTAGCTACCCTCTTGCTTCACAGGACTGAGGATGTATTCATCAATGTTTGAGGCCAGACAGGTATTAAGGTATTAGCTCAAGAGGGACTTGGATCACGCTTCTTC
Organism: Burhinus bistriatus; assembly: GCA_013397275.1. Taxonomy (NCBI): domain Eukaryota; kingdom Metazoa; phylum Chordata; class Aves; order Charadriiformes; family Burhinidae; genus Burhinus; species Burhinus bistriatus. The sequence continues at coordinate 58,694 of VYXH01004964.1, forward strand.
TACTAATGAGGAAAACACAGACAGAATCAAAATCTACTTTCTGCCTCAGGCAGCAGGTTAGCATAGATGAAGAGGTACATTTCTCTTTAAGTAAAAGTCTGAAAACACAAACACTGTAGGACTCTTAGTTGGGGTTGCATAAGATGCGAATGCAGACATTTTAAGTAAGCACTAGACACTTGTGTTATGCCAGTTGAAAGCTTCAGCACATTTACTAAAATTTCTTTGAGCAAGACAGTATGTCTCAATTATGATAAAGTCAGGAGCATACACATCTGTAATCTCAAGCTTTTGGCTACTTCTTACCAAACATGATAGAAAGATAATAGTAGGTCAAATATCAAATAGGACTCTAAGGATCACTACAGTAGGCTGACCATCACACATGTGCTACAAGTATTACTCAACAGTCCAACTCTTTAGAGAAATGACTCACAAACTTTAAGACTCACCACAAAAACAAGATGGCAAATCAACAGCACGAGATAAATAATGCAGGACTGTGTAGAATTCAGCAGTCTGATTCAGTGAGCTGCCTTTAGGTCCAGAGACCACCCAGCCGCTGTGCTGTGCTAATTTTCCTACTCTGCTACTCACAGCTAGTACAGAGCTTCACACTGTGCTGCCATTCATTCTTAAGAATTAGGCTGGATCTCTTCCATATCACATTACATGATCAGAAATCACCTATATCTGTACTCATATCCACCTTATCCATACTATGAGCAATTATGATTCATTTAGATGAATCATTTATTCACTTATACAGAGTCTGAGCAAGGGCTGAGTGTTGACAAACCTGGTAGAAAGTTTCTTCCCTGAAAATAAATTTCTCTATGCGTACCCTCATTTTGAAAAGCAAGTGTGCCTTCCATTTTGGAACAAAACTCATTTGTTATTTCATGGATTCATTTAGAATTTCAGGAAGGAAGGAGGGGCACTGTAGACAATAAATGGGGGTGGGGGGGAGAAGGAAAGAGAAAAACCTTTTGAAGAGAAAATGTTCAAACGGATGTCTTCAAATCAGTTTTGGATGATTAATATGAAGAGAGGTCCTACAGTCCCTAAGCTGTGTGGTGGGCTTCCCACGGTGCTCTTGCAGTGATCCAAACCAATTAGCTGCTCATGCCTTTGCCTCTTTTGTAGCAATTAGACTGTTCTCACTGTATTACTCCTCTATTGGTGTGACATTGCGTCCAACTCAGGAGGATCAACTTAAGCTCTTAAAGGAAAGCTTAAGTTGTATATAGGACCTTCCACAGCCAGCATTAATTTCTGCCTGTAAGCATAATTTGTTTTTTAAAATACCATACTTCAAAGATTTTGTTGCAAAACTAGCTTTGAGCTATGCAAGCCACAATTGCTACTGGAAGACTTAAGAGGGACTGTATGCATTTAACATATAACACGCACATATCTTTAGCAAAGTTTTAAAATGCAAGCTAAAGTGCTGTTATTTTTTCAGTGCTAAGTTCTGCTTATACTCTAAGTGCGTATGGATCTAGACTTGAATAAAAACATATGGTATTTTGTAAAAAAAATATGAACAGCTCAGATGTGGATTATGATCCGTATTTCTCTTTAACAGTATAACTGCATAGTTAAAAGTCCCAGCTCAAGTAGTGTGTCAAGATAGCTCTTGGAAATTGAGGGATAAGAAGCAGGAGAACATCTCTGCAGTGCCCTCTGTGCAGCTGCAGAGCCTCATCCTTGCTATGCACAACTGAAATGGGTCACTGCAACATGTTGTGGGATGATGCATTCAAGAACAGTAGACTCATATGTGGGCTCAAGGCTTGCACAAGCAGACCAACCTTTTCTCTTCTTTCCAAAGAGACCATACTGAAGACAAGCTTCACATATGATAACAGCACAAGACAACGTTTCTCCACCTCACTTTAAGATCTGATACAGGCTTGCATTTTGGCACTCCCACAAAAGAAATTAATTTAGTTGAACTGTACTGCGTTTATCAGGAAAAACATTCGTTATGAGGACAAGACACCAGCTGGCTTTTAGTAGTCCAGATTCAGAAGTACCTTCAAGCTATCTGGAAAATATGAGTGCAATCACTTGAGCAAACTACCAGACACCAAAGCATTGTACAGAGCTAAAGGTACCTGTACTTAAAACTGGTGTTTCAGCATATACTGGGAAGATACCAAAGATAACTTTGCATAATAGGCAGTTTTCTTCCACAGCAGAAATATCCACGTCCTTCAAGATCTTCAGGCAGCATGCGTGGCTGGAGTGGCAGCTTGCTCTACATGGGCACCCAGAAATCTCTCATGTTTCTATGGGAACTCTACCCGGAGAGCAGAAAGAAGACCAAGGTTGCATCAGAGTCACAAGCTAAGCACCTTTTTTTTTTTTTTT
>VYXH01004964.1:84800-114171 GCA_013397275.1 Burhinus bistriatus
TTTCATTTAAAAAAAAGTTTCCTTTTTTTTTTTTTTTTTTTTTTTTTTTTTTTTTTTTTTTTAAAAAAAAGGGGGGGAAGCAGGAAGAAGCCTAGTCAAGAAGTTTTTAGCATTCCTACTGTTGCAACAAACTAAATATTGCACAAAGAATCTCAACTCAGAATATGATCAATGGCTCCCATTCATTATCTGAGCAGCATATTAAAGACATGCATAATAAAGTAATTTTGATTCATTTTTGAGAAGTGATGGCATTTAGTGAGATTCAGTAAATTGTCCCTTTCAGCACTAATAACATGTTCATAGCTTTCCCCACCAGACGTTCCATAATGGCAATATAATAGGATTGCAATGACAATTAAATGATTGCATATTTTAGGGCAATGGAGGGTATCCACTAGGGCATGAACCATTAGCAAAATGGTAACGTTGTTGCAGGAATTTTCATGCTTTGGCACAGCAACTGATAGAGCAGAAGCACTGGAAGAAAGCGGGTATTCCATTCTTGTACCATCTTCTTGACTTAAAAAGGCAGAAAAACAGAAACTGATAATGAATCTTAAAATACCTGACCAAAATTGAAGCTTGCTTTCAGTCCTTCCTCATCTCCCCACCCATCAGAGGTGCACTTAAGACCACATGTAGTGATAGTTCAGAAGAGACAGTAGGGAGGTTCCTTCTCTTCCCTTCCCCAGATCCCAAGCTGGGGACTCTCTCAAAGGCCACCCTTCACACTCTCCTCTAAACAAACCTCTGGTCTGCTGCACGCACTGTGGATGGGTTTGTAGTTAACACCAGGCTGTACAGCTGTGCTTATCTGCCATACCTTGCTGGAAGAAGACTTTCATTTAAAGTTTAGCATTAGTGTAAAACGCTTGAATTGACAGCCTGGGAAATAAAGGTCTCCATTCAAAGGCTGTGTGCTGAACAATGCGGGCGTCTTCACAGTGCTTCGCTCCTGTGCCTCCAGAACAGCCGGTTTGGAGATGAAAGCCTATCTTCTCTAGCTATCAGTGACCTGCTCCAGTGTCTTGCCAAGCTCATCATCAGCGTGAAGTGGAATCCAGTCTGACACCAAAGGAGCAGGCAGCTACATTGTTTTTCAGTGGTTACAACCAGCCGGTGGGTACTGGGTACAGCACAGAACCAGTGTCTCACACAGAACCTCTTCTGCTGTCATTCCCCAACATAAGCGGCCAGGGAAACCTTTCCCAAACAAGACACTTATGCATGAAAGTGAGGAAATATGACTGCAAAAGGAATGAATAAAAGGGGAAAAAAAACCCAAAGTTATTTTATGGCTTTCTACTCAAATTAAGGTATCTAAACTTCTGCATCAACAACAAGGACAAAGCTAACTGCACTAAGTGTAGATTATTCCCAAAGAGATTTCAGGTTCTGCATAAATCTGGTCACTGGAATTTACTTGTTTAATATGTACAACAGATAGTTCAATGTAAAATGCATGGATAAGTTTAGATGCTGTCAAAACAAGAGTTATCTCATAGATCTGAGTTTACCTCCCTAATGCATAACTACAGAAGTGCAGGAAACACTGACATAAGAGAATGCTGAATTCCATCATAGTAAATATCAGTTCAAGAAAGCATACACATTTTTCATTCTTTGCTTAAGAAAAAAATGCATTAAAAAGTGAAACAGCAATAACAAGAAAAGAATATGGGTGAAAAAATATGCATGAGAATGTTTTTCCTACTTTCTTCCTATTTGATTACAGCTGGAGGATAGAAACCAAAAGACATTTGTTATATTGCTGCATAATCCCATTTGCAATGATCACTCTCTGATGTGGCAGATAGAAGGGTGTATTAGAATGCCTTTAAGTATTTGTTATCCCTTTATTTCGTATGTACAACTAGCAACTGATATCCACCAACAAAGTATTCCATAATGACTCTGGAGGTGTTTGTGCACATACATAGATGCATCCAGCATATCACATGTGATCGTGCCACTATTTCACAACCCTAGAAAACAATTTAACCAGAATTAAGAGCACTTGGTGCTAAAAGCTCAGTAAACTCTTAGAATTTAGACAGAAAAAAAACCCCCAATACTCATTTTCCTTCTTTGAAAGCCAGCAAAATTAAATTTAAAAAATTAAATAAATAAAAACTAGAACTTTAGCCTTGTCTTATTCATGAAACAGGGCTAGTGAAAAATGGATCCCAATGAATAGTCTTCCCACTAATCTATGGGAAAGGAGGTGGTATTTCCTATTACAAAAGGACAAAGGACAGTGCGTACCTTAACAGTGGGTCTGAAAGACAGAGCAGCAGTCCCCTAAAAAAAAGAAAAAGATGCATGTGATTGACCAAACAAAATAAAACCACATAATCTGAATAATCATGTAATTTATGTAAAAAAATGTATATAATAGTAAAAAAGCTTAATACGAAAATCAGTGTAAAACTGTCAAAAGTCATCTAAGAAAGTTTTTGAAGACATTTACCACACTTCAAAACATCAGATGTAAATTTATCAGAGTGGAAGCTCTTCAGGGCCACAGCAACCACTTACTCTATGTGTAGACTGTGCCAAAGGGATCTTGGTCCCACCCAAGGCCTGTAGGCACTACTACAATAAGAAACAAAAAGGCTGTCCTCTACCAAATCGGTGCAATAATCATTCACTGCCTAGTCCAGAGAAGGGCTTGATTCAGAGTTGGCTTAAGTCTCTTCCCAATTAACGCAACATCCTCATGAACCACTGCAATCCTGGTCATCAGATCAGTCAGCCCCTTTCCTCCTTTATTAGTAGGAAATACAAATTACACTATTTCACTCAGAGGATGCTGACACTGAAGAACAGTAAGTCAACAACAATCTTCAGTTCATCAAAGAGAAACTAAACAAATTGATGTATGCCATAATAGAGAGACATCCTGCTTATTAGTGACTAGAACTCATCTTCTAGAGTGACAATTGAGGCCAAAGTCTACTCCTTATATGAAAGTTACTCTATGATTTCAGAATTTTAACTCCCCTTTCACCTGTCTCCTCCTAACATAATCTACTCCGCTCTGGTGAGACCCCACCTGGAGTACTGCATCCAGCTCTGGGGCCCCCAACATAAGAAGGACATGGACCCGTTGGAGCAAGTCCAGAGGGGGGACACGAAGATGATGAGAGGGCTGGAGTGCCTCTGCTATGAAGACAGGCTGAGAGAGTTGGGGTTGTCCAGCCTGGAGAAGAGAAGGCCCCGGGGAGACCTTATTGGGCCTTCCAGTACTTAAAGGGGTCCTCCAGGAAAGCTGGGGAGGGACTCTTTATCAGAGAGTGTAGTGATAAGATGAGGGGGAACACTTTTAAGCTGCAAGAGGGTCAATTTAGATTAGATATTAGGAAGAAATTCTTTACTGTGAGGGTGGTGAGACACTGGAACAGGTTGCCCAGAGAAGTTGTGGCTGCCCCATCCCTGGAGGTGTTCAAGGCCACGTTGGATGGGGCTTTGAGCAACCTAGTCTAATGGAGGGTGTTCTTGCCCATGGCAGGCGGGTTGGAACTAGATGATCTTTAAGGTCCCTTCCAACTCAAACCATTCTATGAACATGCAAAATTCAGGTATTTGAAGTTGCCTTCCAGGAGCTGAAACCTGCAGCAGTTTTCAGTGTCTTTCTTTGTTCCTCAGTAGCTGAAGTACTATAAAACTACTTTGGAACTAAAACTATCTCCAGAACCATAATGCTGGAACAATGAACATCTGCTGGTGATGTAGGCTGGATGGCATTATTTATTTATTATTTGAAAGGAATACATAAGAACCTATAGTTCTATAGTCTCTTCCTCCCTGTATGCTACTAATACAGATCTTAAAAATAGCAAAGTGACAGCAGAGAAAGTTTGAAAGAGATTATTCCAGGCCTGACACCTATCTGGTAGGCATTAAAGACTGGATTAGGTGTCTTGGCATATGGGACTCCCTGAGAGATGTCAACACATGATTCTACCTACCAAGAAATAAAGCTTCCTGCACATGCAAAGCAGTCTATCACATTCATCCAAAGAGCAACAGAAAGATTAGAGAAGAGCAGCAATTTGAGAACAACACGAGTCCTTGATGGCTTTCTAAGTAAATACCAGGTGTTGAAATAGCTTTAAAAAAGGAACAAATAACCCCCAACACACATCCCATTTTGGCAAGAACTTAATGGAGTAGATAGAATAATTCAATAGCTTGCCTTCCACACAGCTTATGTTGCAAACACGTAATATGTAGTATATTTTAGACTAAGAATCTAGGTTCAGCAAACAAGTCTTTAAAGGACAGAACCCACTGAAGAACAACAACCACCCATTTTGAAAAAAAAAAAGGCAGCAACAAAAAAGGATAAATGCATCCAATTATCAAGACAAATATTGTTTCAAAACAATTAAAGAACCTTGCATGCAAATCCTTTATCTCTAGAAGAACAAAAATAAGTATTTACTGCGTGCCAAATAAAATGAAGAGGTATTTGGCACTGAAGGGAGAAAAGCACTTTGAAATATCACATTGCATACCTGCAAACAGAAGGCGGCAGCTTCTGCAATTGGAAAATGTCTTAAGAACATCATTTCACTTTTAACGTTACTAATGAAGAGCTTAAAAAACCAAAATTAAAACTCCGAGAAGAAAGTCTTAACAAAAAAAAACCCAAACCACCGCTTTTGATTAGTTATCCAAATTATTCTCAACTGCAGCAAATAGTAAGAAGTCACATTCTCTTTCCCACAGTGATGCTTTGCTAGTCATCTGAAAGCTGTCGTGCATATGAGCTCCACAGTGCCTCTACTTGGCTATTAGAGATACAAATAAGTCTGCTACTTTCAACTGTTCAATTATTTCTGGCATAGAAAACCAGGATTTAACCTGAAAAAAAAACAAACCCAAAACACCTCCTGATGATTTCCAACTCAAAGACCACAGTACAGAAACATCTTCACTACACAAGCATAACACAAAGTGTTTAAAAAACAAACAAAAAACCACACCACCACAAAAAAAAAACCACAAAAACCAGAACAAACCACAAAACCAACAACACACCAACATACCATAGATACTGCATGCTTTCTTTACAATGACCCACAGAGAACTGAAGCCTGTAGCTTATCAGCTGCATTCAATTGCCTGAACGATGTGATTGCACACACCTGCACCTCAATTAATCTTATTTGCTACAGTGAGGCTACCTCACACACTTTCAGATGTAACCTGCCCCTCAGTTCATTGCAAAAGATAAGATAGATTTAAAAACATTCAAAAACAGAACAAAGGTCTGATTTCTACCTTTGAAAGGAGATGGTGAATGCAGCAAATCCAGTGTACTGAAGACAGAGCTTGCCCCAAAACTAATGATGACCATAACCCAAGTTAAGCTTAGAGGAAGCAAAGGAACTCTCATGAATTTCATTAGGACTTTTCCAATACACATCTCACTGAAATTTGGCCTAAGCAATTATGGAATAAATAAACCAACACTTAGGCTTTCATTTCTACATCTAAAGGGGCAGAAAATCTTTTTTTTCTAAACCCTTCCTTACCCCTTAAACTTTGCTTATGGGAGTATGTTCTTCTAGTTATATAAAGAGCACATCTTAATTATTTAGATAAGTTACATAAGGAAAAAAGATGTTTAGTACATTTAATGTGCATGCGCAAATTAGTTTAGCAGCACTTCTATTGCCCCAGTGTACAAGTTTAGAAATATTTTGTGACATCTCTTTCCACAATTAGTTCTTATGTCTCCTTCATTATTTCCTCATCATCTAATTCTGTAATTCATTGTCTTAACTTCTTCATCCTGGAAAGTAGGACGTTTCTTCTTAGGGCCACATTATACAGCATGCCCTGAAGACCTGGCACACATTTCAGGGCATTAGCAGAAAGGCTTCTTCTTTGCTGTAAATATATGAGTAATGCATTTTTAAGGCCTCCAAATAGGAGTTTCAGGACCACTACATTCTTTTACATGTTATAATGCAACATACCTCTGTTGCTTTAATACAACTTTACAATTGAAGAAATATGTGCCTTAAAAAAACCCCACATTATACATAAAAACTGTGTAGCCCAGTAAGGTACAAAAGTAATCAGCTGCATACCTGGTCTGTCCCATTTTTCTATGGAATTACAGCAGGCTGGAAAAATGGGTTCTGAAGCCTTGCCATTAGGAAACAAAGAGCATCGCAGAGCATTTCTAGCTCTGGTCAGGGTAATCTCTTGGATTTAGAGCCTGGCTCTCGCTGTGTGGCACCTGGCCAAAGACTTGAAGATCCATGCTAAATTTCCACTAGGTGAACACAACCTGCTTACAGAAAAGGCCATGGGGCAAGACTGAGTCCTTCATAGCCACATGGTGACACAGAACAGTATATTAACCAGGTTTCTGAGTGCTGGATCTGCCCATATGCAGCTCTGGCCCTATCTTATGAGTATTATGGGATTCAGAGCTGTTTTCCAATACAATGCGCAAAGACTTTCTTGAACCTGTAATAACAATAACAATACTTTCCCAATGAGAGTTATGAGCTACAGGTGCTCCTTTGCAGACCACCTGTACTCTGGGAGATGGGGGGAAAGCTCAAATTTGAAGCAATTTCCTGTCAGGAAGCATGTAAAAAAAGTGGGTTCCCCCCCAAGTTTTTATTTAAATGACAGGAGAAAGCAAGCAGGAGCCTTTTAGATATTGTTAAAGTAAGAGATACACATTCACGTGAATGTGGATTGTTAGAACAATTTGTAAAGTGTGTACATGGAGTTTTGAAACTATTGAACTTACAAAAAGTCTCAGTTTCACTTTAAATTGCTCTAGGAAAAAAACAGGATTTACCATGCCATAATTCCAAACCCAAATCACAACCTGTTGAAATATTAGCCTTAATGTCTCACTAGCTAAATGAACAATCGTCCACTTTTCTGAGCAGGAACGTTAAATCAAACCATCTATAATGAGACCGCCTTCCTATTTGGCAAACAGCATTGGCTGGCTGAGTCTATAGCAGTTGGCTGATTGCAGATGTCTCAAGGATAGATGGGCGTTTCGAGAATCCAAAGCATTGGCAAACACCTTGATAATCTAGTTTACAGCATTACAGACAATCTGCACATGAGGCAATGGAGCTACTACACGTTGGTTGCACATCTCTGCTGGAGCCAAAATGGCAACGTAAATGCACTCAATTACTCACAATGCACAGGGAGAATCACAGCAAAGTCATTCTTTGGCTTGCTGTTTTGAAGCAACTAAGTATTTTTCATCAGTATTTCCAGCTGAAGGCAACTTATTCACTTGTTCTGCCCTCCTGAGGAGGTCCAGCCCTTGATCAAATGCTCGTTACACTGGTTCTCCAAAGGTTTGGTTTTAATCCACACCTTTGGATTTGCATCTGTCTTGTGCCCTCTTGTCTTCACTTGCAAGAGCTATCCATGACCTGAGAAGCCGAAACTCAATAATCCCACCCTCTTAAATGAGCAGAAGCTGCCCTCATCAAACCGTCTTCATTGTTACAGTCACATTATTTAACAACCACCACCTAAATGCAGTGAACTGCCGCATTTCAAAGTCCCATAACTCTCAGCTTCTTTTAATATTCTGAAAATCACTTTCTTCAAGTTTTTTTCACATTGTTCCATAACGTTGCTGTGGCTTTCCAACTACCTCAGATTTTCAGCGACTCTTACCCAAAGTGATTTAGAGGATGCTGCTCAATGCAATCTGAAACAAGGTCAACAAAACCTGTATTTTCAAACTGAGGGGTAAGCAGATAGAGAATCATCAGCAGTCACCGTCTGGGCCGTCCCAGGAATAACTCAGGACTGTGTAAGGTTGCTGGATTTTGTTCTAAATACTGCTTGGTCTCCCTCAAGAACATATTTCCAAAAGAGCAAGGAAATAGCTGATGTCAGGAACTCTCTTTAGCAGCCTGTGCTTGCTAAGCAGCTCAGTTAACCTAGATCTGGGTGTTTAATAATAGAGAAGACACAGGTTACACTAAGGTACATGTTATTCTAAGGTACCATGGCTATGTCAAACCCTGAATTTCTCCAAATAACGGCTGTTAACCACTCACTGAAAAATTTGGCTGAATTTGTTCTGCCATCTGCATACAGGTGTTCCAATGCAGTGGTTTTACACATTTAAAAATGCAGCTGATCTTCATAGTCTAAAATATATGTGTCATGTCAAGCGGCTGTTTCCATCATGGTAATGGTGCATTTTTAAGTTGTACAAAATATTCACAAACTAATTGATCGTTGCTGCAACAGTACCTGACTGTGAACCATTTCAAACTCTATAATGGTTCTGTGTGGATCAACAACATTCATTTAATCAGCTGTAAGCAAACGAGGATATCCATCCAATTCCCACTGGATGCCACGGATGACTGCAAGGGATCCACAGCTCTGACTGAAGAAAACACAGAAAGGCTATCTTCAGAACAGCTACATAAAAATATGTATAGCAGGTGGGGAGTGGGAGTACCGAAGTTCAGCGTAAAAAAGACTAAGTCCGACTGCAGTACATGTGTTAATATCATTCGCTAAAACATCTTCAACACAATAATAGATTTATATTCACAGTATGGCTGAAACTAATATCTCCATTGGTTGTCTCTCTACGTCTCAGTTTTGCCTCTTTATAAATGCAACCCTGCAGCATGCAGGGGAAAATCAGCCTCAGTCTGAAAATCACAATCCGAAAGAATAGAAAAAGGAATACATTCTTATGACACGCATACACGAAAGAGTTAATGCCAAATCAATTAAATCTCTCAGGGGTGCTGAATACACGCATTAATTGTCACTGCTCAACACTTCTAAGATTTTTCCCACCCCCCATAAAACTGTTCCTGTAGGTTTGATTTTTTTTTTTTTTTTTATTGCACCATGTGTTGTGCAGAAGGCACGCACAAATCTTCAAAAAGCAGCTTCCAAAAAAATCCTGGTGAACACAGCACAGAAGGCTCCTCTGAAGACAAAGAACAAGACATCAGTGTCTCATCTGCTGTGAATTAGTTTGCTTTTTTTCCTCTAAGAACTCTCAATATGAGAATCCGATCAACAGTTAATCTCTCTGAGCAGACACCGCTTTGTTATCCTCTGTGGTAGTTCTCTGCTGCTGGGGTAATTTGTTGCTGAACAATTGAGGCAAAGACTTGGCTCAGGATAGAAAGAAGTAAGATTAGTCTGTAATTGGAATATTTTGTCTCATTTATTCTTGAAGATGTGCCATATTATACTCCATCAGCCAGGGGTTATTGTTTTATGAAATCAAGCTGCACCTGGCATTGCATTGTATAAAACCTAAAGTGCTGCTGTTTGCAGTCTGACTTTCTATTTACCCAGACTCTAGTACCAATGAATATCTCATCCTGTGGTGTAACCTTCACCACCGTCAACTAATTATCTTAGATAGTCTTACATTAAAAAGAAATAATATAATTTTCCAGGACAACTATAAAATTTAGCCATAATATCAAACACAGAACTGTCATGGATCAAAGTAATCCACATACTTTTATCCATATGTTTATTTTCTACTTCCAGCAAGTTTTCAAGATGATCTCTTCTTTTACATCTTTAAGCAATTACTACTGCAAATGAAAAATTTATATGCCAAGCAAACCAATTGTATCACTATTTCACTTAGTTTGACCTCTAGATATTTTTTTGTGCTTTGAGATGATTGCAGGCATAAAAACAAGAGGGTATTTAAAATTCAGCTGCATTTATGATGTACTTGTACTAGTGTATCTTACACCACATGTGACAGCGTATTTTTAGAAAATATATTTATAGGAAGTTTTAGGATAAGTCCTAACTTTCTGTATTTAGAGGTGCCTGAGAGAATAGAAAATTTCATTCTCATTATCTGGCATTACGTAAGTGCTATTGTACCTTCTGTAAAATCCACCTTTGAAAGACATTCTGCAAAAAGGAATAAAGAGACATTGAAACAAGTGCAGCAACATTTGTAGGTAGCTAATTCCAGCCCATCCTCTTGTACACACACAAGGCTGACACGTATTTTGATGTTTTTAATTAAGCTAAGTTTTTACTGTGAAGTTTATACTCATTTCACAACTGTGAAGTCAAATATTTACACAGTTAGAATAGAGGATAGAAAAGAATAAACATTTATAGATAAATCCTATTTCTAAGATGTCAGGTGGCAAGGGTGGAAGAAAGGGTTTTACACTGGACCCATATAAAGCATTATAGTATCCAAGAAGGATAAAAAGAAGGGGTTTGCTTGACTTGGTAGGGATTTGGCCAGGGGCAAGGAGAGCACGGTCAACTCTTTAACCTAAAAAAAAAAGATGAGAATAAAAGAAAATTAAATAGACCTGTCTCTTATAACGAGACAAATGAGATTTAGTTTAAACTCATAAAGTGCTGTGATTTTTTTTCCCTGATATTAATGCATTTCTATATAACCAGATAAGACGATGCATATTCTTGCTGCGTATGGTATTTCCCACCCATTCCCTAATCTCCCTCAAAGTGACTTATTAACGATACTCAATTTAAAATACATTATTTTAAAGATCCACGGGCATCTGATACCTGAACATTAATGTTAGAGATAGGAGTGCCTGAGTTTTTATTAACAGTAACAACTGCATTTTTAAAAGCATTTCAGACTGTGGGAGTAGCAGTAAGGACCGGGTTACAGCTAAAAGAAAAAATAAGCATACTGAAGAATCAAATAGAAGGCTGCAAAGATACAAAGAAGGCTCACAGCTGTGCTCTAAGTACAAAAAGAAAATATATAGAATCTAGGAAAGGGAATATAAACTAATTTCATATTTCCACTATAAACCTCAGAGACAGCCTTTTCCATCCCGTGTATAGCAGAGTACCACAAAAGAGGCCCTGAGGTCTACTGAAAAAGCACTCCCCTTCTTGCAGTGCTAGATCCAAGTACACGTCTCTAGCAGCTGAATTTTATGTTAGGGTCAAGCCTGAGATTTGTCCAAGCACAAGGAACGCATTGGTCTGTCTTTGCAAAATCGATTGCAGGGTATGGGATGTAATGAACATTATTAGTTTGATCTATTGTTATTAAGCAAGCTCCTAAATAGGTTCAATTATTTTAACAGCTTTGTTCCCTGGCTATATAGATTTTCTTGCATACCCTCCCCTTGAAACCTGATTTACCTAATCCCTCACAAAAGTTTTTAACACAGAAAATCTTTGAATTACAAGTTCATTTGAAAATCATGAGCTATTCAAAACAAGTGTATACAGTCAAATCAAATGTCACCTAGCACTGTCAAAAATCACTTGATGCTCCCAACTGATCTCTTCACTAGTGGACAGCCTTCACGCCCAGCGTGAACCATTTGTGTTTGCAGCACTTGTGCTCAAGCAGCCATCATGAAAAGTTGAAGACTTGGATGTTTGTAAGGTGAGAGTCGTTACGGCACAATGCTGTCTCACACCTTTCAAATAGAACAAGCAAGCAAGCAGAAACCCCTTGTGCTGCTAGTGGTCTCGCTGCCCCGCTAAAGCTTTTCAGTAGCTCAGGAGGACCTGCCCGTCAACAAGACAAAACACCGTTTCCATCCACTCTCCTCCTCATGCAAGTACTTCTGCTGCACCTCGCACTTACTCTCCCGAGGCAGCCATCCACTGTGGCCAGCCTTTCCTCACCAGCAAGGCAGAGAGAGTATTTTGGTTTTCTGTACCTTTCTAGTGGATCCCTTTCTCTGTCCGATACATAGCAGGTTTAAGCCAATTTAAAGGCTTTCTCTGAAGTTGTCTGAGCACTAGTTTTTTTCTGTGGTTGTTTTTTTTTTTAATTAAAAAAAAAAAAAAAAAACAAAAACAAAACAACCCCAAACAAAAACCCAAAAGGCCCTTTTGCTTCTAACCACAATCAAAGGAAGAGGTTGTCTTGTTCAGACTGGACACAATAGTCATCATCATTACAATGGATTAACCATAGCTTTATTTGATTAGAAATTATATCTGGAACAATGCTAGACATAAAATGAAGCTGAAGGACCTCCTTGTGCCAGACATTGCTGTACACAAGCAAAGTACTTTCAACTCTAAGCTGCAAGATGCTCTGGGCAGAAACTTTGCCTGGTGAAAACAAAGAGAAGAGGAAGCATTCCTTCCAAAGCTCCACATGATCCATAGCACCTAGGCTTCGATGCTGCATAGGATCAGTAATCACACCTTCTGCCCAGGGACACCCATGCACTCCTCAGGTTACTGTAGGTATTGTATTGGTAATGTGCTCCATCTCTCTCAGGTGCCTTCTGGCAAGAAGGGAGAAAAGTTGACTGCATCCCCACCTACACAAGTCGAATTTTAAAGGACATGTTTTAAAACTTTTCCACTCTCAAAGCCTGAGAGGAAAGAAAAAAAAAAAATGTTAAAAGACACTAGGTCAGTTTTCAAGTTACTGGCACAGCAGATGGGAAAGGTTTAGTTAATTTTTTATTTATTCTCTTAACATTGACAAGCAAGCTTCTTTCCTTTTTTCCCCTCCTTGACATTATCCAAGCTGGTGTGCCTGGGAAATCGAACCACTTCTAGTCTGTTCACTTGAAAGTATACCCATGTGGGGGGTGACAGTCTGCCATAGCACAGCATCATAACTTAAGGTGACAGTTCCTTTGGAGAGACACAACAACAGTGGCCCTTCACTCATCCTCAGCAAGTTCAGGATCCTATGTTGACATCTCCTCATCCCTTTTCACTGCCCTTATTCCAAGGCGGTGAGAGGTGGGGGGAAGTAAGTGCTTTCATCTTTTCTCTCCCCCCCAGCATTTTCCTTTGTTTGCCTAAAAAGAAGAGCCGGATCATGATTTTTCAGCAACATTTTGTACAAAAGTGTGTCAGAAGCCATTACCTGCAGGTGCTGATTACTGTTGCAGCATTCAAGACAAGTTGGCAACTGGTATTTCTTTGGAACGGCTATAGACAAAAATAGTTTGAGTTGCTGCTAGGTTTTAAAACTGATTTCTCTAAAGCAATATTTTTCAGAATGAAAGGAATTGTCAGGGCCAACAAATTGCACACGAGATATGAAAGGAAAGGTAAGTATTTCTATCCTGGGGATACAGCCCAAAAATGTGAGACATGGCTCTGGAAAACAAAACAAAACAAAAAAATCAGTGACAGCTTAAAAAAAAAAAAAAAAGAAAGCAGTAAAGTTATTGAAAGAAACATCAGAAATGAGAACCCAAAGAAGAGGTTAAAGGCTGCAGCACATATACTCATTCACTGGTAGTTAATAGCTCAGATCTCAGGAGGTTGCTGGGGACAATTGCGAGGTAGGTAACACTACTACATTTTAAAGGTGCTTTCAGAGCACAGGATAGAAAAATGTAGTATGTATTCTTGTTGTTCCTGCTCTGAAGACCTACAAGTATGAGTATAACCACCTGTAAAGTAAGTGTGAAGGTAGTGACCTTTCATAAAGCCATTTGAGGTTCAGTAATAACATCTGATATTTAAAGAACTTGGAAATTTTAGAATTCTTGCCTAGATAAGACACAAACAAGGTGCAAAAGCGACTGCAATATCCACCCCAGATCTACAGCATAAGCTGTTTGTTCTTAGACAGTTTGCCTGGTTCACCTTTCTCACAGTTTCTTCCACAAACAGATGGCTATATTTGTTAGGTACGGTAATTTCAGGCGTGGGGTAATACTTCAGAAGCATATTGCTTTGCCAGAGAGAAGAACTTGAATTTTAAGAAGCAGTGTGATTTACAAGCAAGTTTCATTGTACTTTGCATCATGCTACACATGCTTTCTGCCTTCTCTATGCTGGTAAACTTCATTCCAGTTGGCAGTTTCAGTTGTTTCTATACTGTAAATTGAAGTAGTGCTTTTGCAGAATTCTAACTCCTCTTATTGTTTCAATTTCAAGCTAAGTTTCAGTCCATGAATAATGTTAATAAATAAAAAGCAGAAGTATATATATTTGCTGCCCCAGATGTTATGTCAGCTTAGAAAAAAAAATTTAAAAAAATCAGACACTGACAACTTCTGAGGTAATCAAATATTTTCTGTTCATCTCATTGATCTTGCAAAAGTTTAGCTCTTGCTTGATTGAAAACAAGTTGTTAAAGGAAAAGCATAGCTTCTCTTCCCTGTAGTTACCAAGCCAGCTGGCTAGCATTGAAGTATAGACACTAAAGGGCTTATTAAATAATTTTCTTACATAGTACACGTAGTGTACAATAATTGTTCTTTTCTCTGCCATAGATGGGTACTTACTAGAATTTAGATCCAGTAGTTGGAAGAATTCTGCCTTTCAGGGTTGTGGGTCTCCTTCACATTTGTAAAGTATTACGTGCCCCGCAATGAGCAAAGAGCTATCATGCTGGTTCAGGCAAGGGTTCGGCAAGACCATTCTTCTATCTCCAACACTGGCTGCAAGCAGACAGTCAGGCCAGAACAGGAGTGGTGTTTCCTGGTCTCCAACTATATTCAATTCAGGAAAGAGTTCCTGAGCCCAGCTTGGTTTGTTTAGAAGCCCTCAAATGGATCTCACTTCCAAGAGCTTGCACAAGAACCTTATAAAAGCTAAACACTCTTACTTTCACCTAAGCCTGTTGTCCCAAAGAGGATTCTCACAGAAACTGGGCATCTGTGGTAAAAACATTTTGAGGTTGTCTTAATCTTTGCTGTCACCAGCGACAAATTAAGCCCAACTGTCATTGGATGTGGCTGCTCAAAAAGTGATATGGCCAAGCCACTGAATCAGAGATCTCTACTGGGGCGGAACATCCCCACCAGGGCTACTTAGGGTCTGCAGCCCTAGCCTGTGTTATATTGCGATTTCCTTGGCATCTTCTCATGAGACATCAGCTCTACAACTTACCCTACCAGGATTCTGTTCATCTTCATGGATGAACTGATTCTGCTTCATTTCATTTTTAACCAGAGCTGAGCATGCATAGTACAGTCATTACTTCGCTTGGACAATGAAGTTAATCTGTCCCTGTATGCAGTAGTTACTGTGCTTGCCTAAACATGAATTTGATTCATTGCGTAGGTGCAGAAGCTGTGCAACAAGGATCCTGGATCAGTGAGGACAGCCCTGCACTCACATAGTCAGAACTCAGGCAAACCCAGACTTTCTACATCATTTCCATCTGACCTGGGATACAGGCACGTCACCAGCATAGTATTTCTAAGCCACCTCAGAGTGGAACGCCTCGTTGTTTTATCCAACATTAATCAACGCACCTGTATAATTTCCTTTTGATTAATGACCTGATCTTTGGCTACTTTTTAAAGTGTTTTTTTTAATGGGATAGGTTTTTTTCCCATTGGCTAAAAAGTCATGTGAAACCTCACTTTCTTGTTCTATTCCAGATTTCAGTTGGTCAGAAATGCAGCAGGCCAGTTCCCTACTTCAGTTATACCAGTGAATCTGTCCCTGTGAATGTCTCTTCTCCCGTAAGGCAAACTAGGGAAGAGAGAGAATTTCAGTCCATCTGTTCTGACCAAAATTAGGAATACAGAGGAGTGTGAGAATAATAATAAAAAAAAAAAAAAAAAACAAAAACCAAAAACCTCAAAAAACCAACCAAACAAAAAACTAAAAACCAAACACCCCCAGAAACCCTACTCTGCCCACGCTTGAATTGAATCTTATTTTGCCTGAACTAGTTCTCCTATCCCTACTAAAACCACTTCAAATTCTCCGGTACCTTTTTACAACTTAAAATTTTAATTGGAAACAAACTGCTACGTGAACTGAATAGATTGCATTAGATGTACATAATAGAACTTAAAAAAAGAGATGTGTCAGCTTCAGATATTTTGGAGTTGAAGTTCAGATGTCTAGACACATCAAAATTCATTCTCATTGGTGAGGAAGAAGCTTGTGTTGAATTCTAAGCTAGAAAGATTTACTGGGAAATGCAGGATGAAGAGAGGGACTGCGCTGTGCACACAGCCATGCTATTTACAACATTCCATTTCACATGTCACAGTTCAAATCTAGTCGTCTAAAGCTGATGCAATTCAATAGAGTGAAACTATTCCAGCAGTTGTGGCTATTCTGCTTCATTATTCTTCTTCAGTAAAGCAGGTACGTTAGGGTTCAAAACTTCTGAACTGTGTCCTCAATACTCTGAACTGAATTTCCTAGCAACTTTCACAGTAAAAAGAGGACAAAAAGTGATACATTTACTAAAGGAAAGTTATACCACAATTTCCCCTCCCACCTTAAAAAAAAAATAAATTTACTGTGAGGCGATGCTCAGTTTGAAGTAGACACGTTCTTCAGTTGAAACAGAGGATTCCCTGCCCTCTGCTTCCAGTAGTCTCAGTAATTAGAAAAGAGCAACTGAAGTTACAGAAGGGTACAATGAAGTGATTCTGGAGACAGCTACAGAATACCAGTCCCCAAGGGTGCAATTACAGCATTCTAGTGAAGGCACCTGTAGGAGAGGCAGGTATGCAAATATTACACACAAGACTTTAAAGACGTGTGAAAGATCATGCAGATATTTGCAAAACTGCTCTTTGATTTTTGCTGCATGTTATACTCCTCAGTTTATTTTCGCAAAACAAGCAAACAAAAAACCTCTTATCAGCATCTGACTTCCCTCTCTAGTCCCTCTTTTCCTTTTTCCCTTCCTACTGCATATCATGCATTTGAGAGACATCTATCACGCGAATTTGTCACTCAGAATGACCAGAGAAAGCATGCGATGCAAGGCGTATGACCCATACCATAAATAATTAGGGCAAGTAGAACTTAATTTTCCTTGGGATGAGCAAATCTATTTAATCAAAACCATGCATCATCCCCTAGATCTCTCTGGAATAATATAGTTGTCCATAATCCATCTCTGTCCACCCAACCTTCTTATTTGATCCTGTACTTAAGTTCCAAACAATATGAACTGTCTAAAGGAGATTTTCTGTAGTTTTGGAAGACTCCTTGAGCTTGCAGTTTGCAGGAATACAAGGTCGATGGAATTTCTCATCAGAAACAATGCATGCTTTATCATGCAAAAATGAGAGTTTGCAAGGTGGGCACTACAGCCCACGTTGATCAGGCTCAGAAAGTCCTTGGTAGAAAGGTGGGAGGCACAAATTAGACAAGACTTACGTCAGTGCTTTCAAATAGTGCTTTTCTTTGCAAGTTGATGTATACTTTGAATATACTTCACTGCCACAAAATTCATATCTACTTTCAATTTGCTTATCAGCATGAACTATACCCAGTGAAAACATTAGATTTTTACTGAACCCCTTCTCTTTCAAAAATAAAATTTCAATTAAATGAAGGGTACGTCTACATACTGACTAAAGCAGCAGCTAAAATGTACAAGACCTGAAAATTGCACGAGGAACAGTTTTCTTGAACATGCCCCATTGGAAAACACCACCAATAGCAGGAAGCAACTTTCAGTAAACGCTTTTTGTTGAACTTAAGGAAACAACTTGGAAAGGTGCCTTAGAAACCACATCAGAACACATCAAACTGCTGTTTCTTTATTTAAATGCCTGAGGTGCAAGATAAACTATGTATATTTATATAATAACCAGCAATTAATTCCAGATAGTAATATCTGCCATTACCACTCAGCTAACGGTCAGTGTGGTTTTCTGACTACTATATCTTCAGGGATATGACAATCCAGTCCCCAATGCGTTCTTACAGTGGTTAGAGACAAGTCAAATCTGCTTTTAATTTGAAGTATTGTACACACTATTTGAACAGCTTAATTAACTTCTCCAGCTTTTAAGTAGTACTTGCAAACAGTGTTATACAAATAGGAAGGCCCAGGTAACAGAGTAAAAACATGATCATTGCATTTGAATCATCTTTGACAATCAATGTCTTGTTAGCCTGCGTGGTTTGCTGTTATTTAGAGTCATGAGCTGTTCAGAAAGAGATTCAGTAGTCGAGAATTCTGTTGAAGCGGCACTGGCTGCTTACAGGGCTTACATACAAAGAAACTTGTCTGAGCACAAAACTTCAAGGCAAGAGCCAGATTCCTTAGCCGCTATTCCAACACTGTCAGCACATCCAATGCTCTTTAAAATGTTTCTCCTATTGCATAATCCTGGGAGAAAGGCAAGAAGTTTATTTCCTGCTGTGTTTGTGGCTCTGTTGTGCTCGCTGCCTGTTCCAACTGATTGAAAAGTACGTAGTTACAGCCGTGCATGGGGCTTCCATGCTTTTAGCTATCACTGTGTAAGCAGGGAGGATGGTTCACTCCTCTTCTGCTTTGGAATGAAAGGAAAACGGAAGGTATGCCCACAGGCTTCAATAAAACACGCTGTCCCCACAAGCTAAAATCTGCAGGTCCTCCAAAAAAAGACAATGTATGGGTGGAAAACAAAGAAAAAAAAAATAGTTGTGAATTTGCAAAATAGGCAATATAACTTTGAAACTATCCAGTGGTCATTAGACTTTCACTTTTTGTAGGAAGATTCCTGGATATTTAATGCCTGTTTCCACTGGGACACATTTTATGGAGCTTTCTGTGATTGACCAGTTCTAGAAGAAAAAAAGAGATGCTTTTAGGATTTCTTCTGATATAGAGCATCCATATTTAGCCCATAGGGTTCCGAGATGAAGGACATGAAATGACTCACTTCCTCAGGAGTGAGAACTACCTTTTTTCCGTGACTCAGACCACAGGCAAATTCCACATTTGACATAACACTTATTTTTCTGTTTTAGCCAGATTATTCAGAAGAAAGACATACAAAAAATAAAGAGCATAACCAAGAAGCCAAGTACGCCAGATGTTTCATTGCTTCTGAAAAAGGTGAATCAAGGGACCCGAAGTATTAGAATGACAATCCCGGGTCTGCTAGTGAATTTCCATGGTATCTTTGAATTTTCATCTACTCTGTATTTCTTTTGTCTGCTTAGATTCTGAACGCTGGCTGACACAGGCTTTAAGCACCTTTAAGAGTATCAGTGGGCTATTTTATCAAAATAAAAAAACCCACACAGGCCATATAGCTAACAGGCTTTGAAGAATCCTGTTTGTTCTGATGCCTTTAAATCGTCACCCAAAGCACTAACTGCTTTTTAAAAGCAGAGCTACTGTGTATCTGAGAAGATGGTCACGGGCAATCCAACATGCTTCACATAGTCTCAAACTCAACACGAAAACTGACCTTTCAAAATTCAGATACTAAAAAACCCCAACTCTTATATTTAGTGTTGCATTAACACTCAAATACAGATTTCAATTTACTCATTTTCAGCTATTACAGAGCCCATTCACTGTACTATCATGAATGTTCTTTTCTATAAGATGTTGTGAAACATCTGAATACTTTGATAGTTTTTATATAACAGACAAGTATAATGAACCCAGTTTGTTTGAATATTGCTACCCTCACCATGTTTTCCTGCAAGATGGTATGACACGTATAACATGAGTTCCCAAACTGCCTTTCATTTCAGACCAGCATGACACCGGCACAATGATAGAGTTGAAAGCCATAAGAAGTTATCATTACGCTCTCAGAAATGCTATCATAATCAATCTTATGTTGTGTATTCACCAGTTAGACATATACCACAAATCAACCACATATAGCCACAGATAGAAATGACATGATTTAATCTTTGGTGCAAGAAGGCAAAATGAATCAAATTCACACTGACAGGAACCTGCACCATAAGCAGCGCACTGAGCTAAAAAAAGTTTGTCATCAGTATGGACAAATCACAAATGGAAAGGCAACCAAAGGGGCTGCCATTTTATCACTGCAGATGCAGAATATATATGATTGAGCCCTAGTCATTTATTCAACAAGAGTTGATATACTTTACAAGTTTATTTCACTTGAGTCTAGATTATCAAGTAGAGGCAAACTGGGCTATGTTTCTATTCTCCACTTTTTATTATTATGACTTGGGATTGTAATAATAAGTAAATATTGAGTCATCTCTTGGCTTTCCCCATAACATTGAAATAATGGGAGCTGGACATGTTGGCAGTTCCACTTGACAAAATGAAGATCAGTCCCAGTCGTGGCCTTAATTTCCACCTAAGATGATTGGAAGAAGATCTATGGGACAAGAATTAGCTCTAGATATAATTCTTACTTTACAGAAGCCATTTGCTTTGTATTTGTCTATGTTTGGATTATACAGATGCATCGGCCCGCTGTAATTTCAGAGTCTTTATAATATACCACCATTACTTTTTCAAGAAACCACTGTCTGCAGCTGCTATTTTATAACGTGGAGTGATCTTTCACTGGAAGTAATTTACATTAGATGCTCATCTTGTTTCATCATACTCCATGATTTGTCTTAGTCTGAATATTCATTTTTGAAAAACAGGAAACAAAAAGCCACGAGGCCTCCTACAGAGTGAATTGTTTTTACCCTTCTTCTGAAAATGTTAAGTACAGAGTCATTATTAAGTACAGCGTATTAAGGGCTAAACAGTGCTATTAGTCTAGTGTCATGAATTTCTATCTCATATGCATTAGACATACCTGAAATACAAATACAAAACGTAGCTGTGAATATTTCTGTGCCCTGTTTCTTTTTGCTTCAAAAACCTTCTAGTGCAATACGCTAATGTAACACCAGATGCGTTATCAAGATACCTTTGTGGTATTTATGTCATGCAATGCATTCATTCCCAATTGCTGCATTTTCTAGGTAATGACCATGGGATTTTTTTTTTTTTTTTTCACTCTGCTACAAGCCAGTATTTAATT
Organism: Burhinus bistriatus; assembly: GCA_013397275.1. NCBI lineage: Eukaryota > Metazoa > Chordata > Aves > Charadriiformes > Burhinidae > Burhinus > Burhinus bistriatus. The sequence goes on from VYXH01004964.1 coordinate 105,497, forward strand.
TTAAAAGCAACTGTGTCTTCTCATCTTGTTAAGATGTATGCATTATACATGAAAAGGTTTTAGTCATGCAGACGCTTTTGGTACCGTGTTGTGGAACTTCTATTTAATATTTTTTTCTAAATACTCGCGGTCCTCAGACTGCCTGTGTGAAAGTAGTACAGAGTTAAAGCAGAGGAGGCATGTGCGTACATTGAAATAGTGAAAGTCTGCAAAGAAATCTTAGCACAGCCATTAATTTGGGAAACATGTAGATAGATCTCAAAAGCCAGGCAGGATACATTTGTCCCAGAAATTAAAGAGGGGAAGAAAAAAAAAAGAGCGCTGAGGGGGAGCCGTGGGAAGGAAAGCAACTTTCATAAAAAGGGAGGTCAAATGAAACTACTTCCTTTAAGTCCAAATAACAAGAGAAGGGAACAGTTGTCAGCTAATGCCCTGAAGTATTCAGGAATGGAGAGAAGCAATCCGTCCTTAACCAGAAAAGGAAGTTGGCTGGGCTGACAGCTCCCAGGCATTAAGAAAAAAATTAAAATATAAGCAACTATCTGGGCAGGACTCTGTGCTTTAACCTGTACTCTAGAAGCTTACTCTTTTACCTAAAGATACGTATCTCTGAGTATAAAAAAGAAAGAGCTACTTTTTGAGTTGCTAGTCCTCAGGAGCTTTAGGAAAAGCTTCCCAGGTGCTTTGTTTTGCCGGAGCTCCCCCAGTGACAAGCAGAAATAGGACTGGGTCCTGCTGATGTAGTCAGAGTCCAGGTAAATCATGCTTTTTTACTGCTTGGAACAAGGGGCTGGGGGTGGCTACACAAGGTGGTCTAGTAACTGAGCCAAGTGTTTACCGGCCCAAAATGCCTTCTTACGGAACTGCTGCCTCCGAGACAGAAAACACAGAACCTGGCTAGAGGGCTTGGCAAAAGCACCACAGTAGAAAGAGCACTGTCCTGTTTTGAGGAAAATAAACTCTGCTTAAACACAGCTTAAGCTTAGGCTAACGAGTCACGCTTCCCAGCCAAAAGAAGTGTCAAAAATCATTATCCTCTTCATGGGAACTTGTACAGATAGAGCACACGATAAGAAAACAGTGCATAAAATAAGTACATATGCACATCTTTTATGTTAGTTACTACCAACTATGGGAAAGTCTGTTTCTTAAAAATGTATGGTTTTTGACAGGAAATCCAATGTAATCATACAGCCCCAGCATGAATCATGCAGCAGAAATGGTTACCTGAGCTACAGGTTTCAACAAATGAAAAAGCTGAAGTCAAGCCCAGGATATTAAAGTATGAATTTTGCTAGCTCTGTAATGTTTTAGCAGTCATGCACTACTGGGATCAATTGTTTGTTCCCCATCAAAAGGATGATATATCTCACAGCATAGAAAGCATTATCTAACAGCAGTTGGGTTTTCCCGAGATTCAGAAGTAAGCTGAGAGAGCAGTTTCTATCAACCTTTGAATTCACAATTGGCTGTGAATGTGGCCATTATTTCTAAAAGCTTCTAAAATCTTATTGCTGAAAAAACAAACTGGATATAGGAAAGAAAGGATGCAACAAATACAGTGGAAAAAAATGGATTTCTTCCTGCTCTCAGGTGAGACAAAGTTTAGCTTCAACATTATCACACATTAACAACAACTCACTCTTCCTTTTGTAAAGGCTTCCTCCATCTGCAGTTAAATAGACGGTAACGTTAGGGAGTGTTCCCCAAAGATGCCATAGGCCTGGTTAATTAATAAAGCAGTCAAAATAAGAATTTTTATAAGAGAAAAGTATACCTATAAAGATTATATTGTGTCCAGTTAAAACATTTCAATATCATAAGCATGTGAAAAAAATGTGGTATTCATGAAGGCTTGCAGGAAAATCACTACCTTACTCACTTTAGTTTTCACCTTATATATGCCTAAGAAATGGTTACCTGGATGAGGTTTTAAAACAGGCCCCCATTTGCACGGATCCCTTTAGTTGCCTATACTTTGCCTTTGAACCAAGACCATTTTTTAACAGCTGCCTTCTCCCCTTTTCCACTGTAGATATGTTTCACTCTTTTTCATAAATGGTTAATATCAGATGGTCACACATCATTCCGCTCATCCCTGGTTTTGACCACCCATGTCACAACTCTGTTTAAACGATAAAACTGCAACATTAGTTTAATGAGAAGTAAATTCTGCAGAAATAAAGATATATGAATTTAGGCAGTAGACCCTAAACTGCATTTAGAGTTTTACTGGATCCTCATTAAATTTCATCCTTACATTTTACTTTTTATTGAAGAATAGTAAAAAAAAAATAGTATATATTGTAGTTCCATGGAACTATTGAGAAGTTAATCTACTGATATGAAATATGAACACTTTCAAGTGATTAAAAAGTTATCTGAATATATCAAAATGCTTACATTGACTCAATAGTATTTTAGCAGTCCTATGGAGAAATGCAGAGAGATAAAGGCACACTAATGAAAATGTTACTAATGAGATTACTTGAGACACGTTTCTACACCCATTCCTGCAATGGAGACTCCAACAACAAATACTTTGTTACAGGTATGTAGTACTAGTTACTAGGAATGTGTATTTCACAGATTTTTTAAAAGTTCTAAATTTTAATAGGCAGTTAAATCCTACTTAATAGGACTTGCCTATTCTTGAATATTAACCTGGATTACAGGATAGCAAAAACTTACACTCCGGTATCCATTTCTGAATAGACTCATGTATGGATGTCCTGATTCCTATTCAAATTAATGCATTTTGAAAGAGGATATTTGTGAAACAAATTTTAATTTTGCCTCAGATGCCAAAAGGGCAAGATTAAGTGAGTCGCTTAGGTCAATCAAGAGGAGCCCACTATGCTTCCTTGTGCTTCGACTACCTTGTTTAATTTCAATCTAAATTCTAAATAATTCTAACTAATATCTGTAGATTCTAGCATTATCTTGAACATCAGCTTGCTTTATTTTCTCTTCTGTCAAAACAAAACAGTTTCTTCAAAATTACAGAAGATATAGCACTATAGTAAAACTGAATATTGGAATCCACACCAAAACCAGAAATAGGATCATGCCTCGGAAGTCATGACATCCACAAGCACTGTCTATCCACGCCTGCCTCCACTCCTCCAATAACTTTTAAAAAATGTTGATGTCTCAAAGTTTGATAGAAAGATCAGTTTATCTCCTGAGCATGTGATGTTTCTACAATGCTTACGGCTGGCAGAGAAGAAAGACCCAAATTAACGCTCTATTTCCTGTTACCCATCCTTCTCCCTTCCGAGGATGGTAACAATAATTCAGGCCCTACCCTGAAACACGACCACAAGGGCAGCACACCAAAATCCAGGCCTCCACAACACGCTCACAACAAGAGAGATTGTCAGTAACCCGCGCTGGGGGCATAACAAGGGGAGCTGGCAGGACACAGTGGCAGAGATGTGGGTTGCAGGACACAGTCCCAAGAGAAACCAGGTTTTCTCTCTCCACTAACAAACCCTCTTGGTGTTCTGTTTTGATACAGCAGCATTTTATTGAACTTTCTTTGTATTCCAAACAGCCATTTTCCTGAGTACACAATTTAAGCCTACGTCACAACAGCTCTTCCTCCTCATCGCCACCAGTAACCCCATGGTAGTTATGTACCAAGTTTCAAATCACATTTAAATGTCATTCACACCTTGGCAGTCAAAACAAGTCAGAAAATATACAAAAGAACAGACCAGGCTTCCCTTCAGTATATGAGAGAACAGTTAATAATAATGTTGCCAAAGATTATATAGCAAGACTTTTTTGTTTTCTTCCTTTTTTTTTTTCTTTTTTTTTTTTAAAGTCTTTGCACATGTGATGCTGTAACAGACTCCTACAACTGCTGCAAGCTCCATAGATTGGTATGAGAGCAGCCCACTTGGAACCTGTTTCCAGCTGTTTTCTAATTTGGGGTTTCAGACTCACATCAAACTTCCACTTATCTCCATCTCCCTGTTATTGTTTCACATTTCAGGAACGTCTCAGCGGTGGCTCAAGAACATTTTCTCTCTGACCATTGCCACACGTCCTCGCTCTCTCCAGCATACTACTCTTCAAATCTTCTCTTTTTCTCTCAGTCTTTGTCACCTAATAGTTTTATTTGTATGACTATATTTCAATCTGCTAAAATAAAAATGTTCAGAATACAATTTCCGTCTCGATTTTACAAAATGGAATTACAGCTAGTTGGAAATACAAAACTATATCACAGGTTTTAGTGCCCATTGGCTTAAATGTAAATCTTACACCATGCAAGGTCATTTCATTCCATAGGCAGGAGATTTAAGTTTCTATTACAAAATGTTTCATTTCCTCACATACTGAAAATGAAGTAGTTCACTCTGATCATCTAAGGACAGTAGGCTTTTAAATCTGATAACATATTATTTAAACCTGAACGGTTAGAATGCACCACTTTTGCAAGAATGAGATATAAGAGATATTTTAAAAGATGCAACAAGTAATAGAACATTACCAAACAGCCACTGCAGTGCTTCAAAGTCCCCAGACAGCCATGCTAAGGAAAAAGAAGTCCTCTCTACAGCAACACTGTTTTGATTAGCAGAAGCCTACTAAAAAAAAAAACAGCTCTGGAAAATTAATTCTAGCAGAATAAAGGTGTAAAAATAAGCATCGGTAATTCTCTAATTCAGAATTAAATAACCGTAAGTTATATAAGAAATAAGGAATCTAAACTGAATTAAGGACATTCTAATACTGAGACTTCAAAGGGGCTTAATGCTGGCTAGGTAATCCCCTGCAAATCTTAATTCAGATTAACCTCCTTAAATATCCCTGTTGTTGCCAAACGTCATATGTAGGTGTTTATATTAGATATAAAATATATTGATCCTACCTGAAGTATACTATCACTCGATTATAACTGGGTCCCTCCTGCCTCACCCCCCAACACCATACTGCTTCAAAGCCTACCAGCTCCTATCATTCCTGTACTTCTTAGGTTTCTTTAAAAAAAAGTTTTCTACATGCAATCATTGCCTTTTCATAAACCAGCACTGCACCGTCCTACTAAATTATGAAGGAAAAAAATAAAAAAAAGACACGCTTTGTCCCTTTTCTCCTCAACTTTTACCAACAAACACTGATTTCATAAACTTTAGCAAATGAAATCCAGCTCTATACCCTACAGGTTAGATAGATGTGCTCACACATTAGCTAAAGGTGCAAATTAAATTTCTGCACTCTCTTGTATCTTATGAGTTATACAAATACAAAACATGGCATCCCAATCCGGTCTGTATGCAAGATGTCTGCAAGTACAATGACAAGTTACAGGACGGAAAATTGGGTTGTGTCATAGGTAGCTCAGGAACCCTAACAGGCCCCATTGACATAGCTACCATGTTAATTGTAGGTCATAACTACTTAGTTTTCCAACATAAAATGGGCAAGTACTGATTATCTTAGGTATCATAATTCCAAGTCACCATTAAGAGATACAAACATTTAAATATTGCAAGCTCAAGCTAGGACCATTAGAGAAAACACATCATTATGGACAGCAATGTTCTGCCGAGGCTTTGGCAAGGGACTCACAAAGTCACAATAAAACCAACACTGGCCTACAGCATCAAGAGGTCTGGGCATGAAAGTCTTTTTCAGCTTTATGATTCTAGAATTGAATTTTTAAAAAAGAAATTTAAGTAGTTACCCACGCTGGCAAACTAGCCACAGCAACAGCTAGCGTATGGGATCCCTAGAAGTGTTCAAGGCCAGGTCGGATGGGGCTTTGAGTAACCTAGTCTAGTGGAAGGTGTCATTGCCTATGGCAGGGGGGTTGGGACTAGGTGATTTTCAAGGTCCCTTCCAACTGTAACCATTCTATGATTCAGACTGTGAGGTTTCAGGAGACACTTTACCTGACAGACGCTCAGTAGTGGCATGTCAGCCTCACTGGAAGGAAGCCCTATGCTGTTGTGCCAAGAGAAATCAATTCATCACATTGATCTAACAAGTATCTCTGCCAGCCTTGGCTATGGATCTGCTGCTGGAGATGGAGAGTGCTGACCCACTAATGCTAACATTAGCGTGCTGCATGGCTGTGCCAGCATCTGCACACAAAATTCATACTCTATGGCTGGATGGACCAGCCAAAACTATCTGGGACATATTCTATTAGAGATGATATTGCTTTTGCTCCAACAAGCGGTAACTCTACTGAGATTGGCTAATTCAATTTTCCCCATCTTATCAGATTTCTTTTTAATGAAACTGAACAATAGTTTCATTTGTTATGTTATTAGTTTTCCCAGTGGTAACTGCAAGACTAACTCAGTTGAAAGCTAAACAACAGCGTTGTGCCAGTGTTGACTGTTTATCATCACCATGTGCCAGCTTCATATTACAAAGTTGCCTTAGTCCATTCCTTTTTGTTTGTTTCCCATCCATGGAGATTCACAGCTCGGAGGTCATCTTCCTGCTCCATCTACATTGTGGATTAGCATGTACATGTATCTAAGTACTAAACCCCTGAAGAGATCTGAAAGTACCAGGGATGTTGCAGCAATAGTGGGATACTATGGACTGAAATGGAGAAAGTCTTTTTTTTTTTTTTGATGAGGAGGAGAAATTATCATCTTATATCTTCATACTTACAGTTCTTGTTAAATAAATATCTTACAGCACAGACTATACAGGTCGTAGTCTGAGAAAAAACATCCAAATCCTCCTGTTGTGTTTATCAGCTCAAAATCCTTTCATCAATTAACCTCCAGAGGTGCTCAAAAAAGTTGCTATTCCTTCAGTTAGATTCCTGCTGCTTCAGCTGATTTATCACATTACAGAGACCTACACTGTGTTGGTGTTTGCAGGGAAATTGTATTGAGAAAGCAGATTCATTTGCATAATGCTTGCTGAGATTTTTTTTTTAGCTCTCTTTACCTTTAGAGAAATGTTTTGTTTGATCCATGTATTTAGTGGCAGTGAGACAAGAAGGCTGCCAGCCCTTGCACACTAAGCCTTGTAGCACATTAATTCAGAGAAATGGCCCAGAATACACAAAACAATCCTTTTGCCTTAGTTCCCAAATGCCTCAACTCACTTTGGCATGGTAGAGGCCCTGATTCAAAACCAGAGAGGTAGGTCTACTGCAGAACTCCCTGTCAGCCCATCTTTATTGGTAGATCCATACACAACGTTGTCCAAAGTCAAAATGAGCCCAGGTCACAGAAGTCATCAAAGACACTATGTAAACTGCCCACCCAGCATCAGGGTGTAAACCAAAGATTAAAACAACAGCCTCCAGCTTCAACTGTCAGCCAAAACTTGTCCTCCTAATTTACTTCCTGGCCTTCAGGTACCACCTGGTTCTCATTCTTGCCTCCAGATCCTGAGCACATAATATGCTTTCAAACCTCTGCCTTATCACCACCACCCAGCTCGTCTCTTGTGAAGACTGCACCCGACAAAGCCATCTGCAGGTGCTGCCTTCAGTAGAACTATTATTCCCAGAGCCAAACACACACAATAGCCATGGTGGTTATTAAGGGTCAGGTGAAGGGCTTATTTTTACAATTGGCAGCAGGTAGTCGCTGAAAGTCTAGTCAAAACCACTTAGTCCTGACAACACGTCCTCCCTGTCCTAAGGCATTATTGTCAGAGGTATTATGGTTAACAAACCACACAGAAACCAGTATTTCCACAACTTAGAAAACCGGGAGTCTAGTTAGTGCAAAGACGATTGTTTCCCTGGTACATTTCAAAGCCTCAAAATCTGATCACTACTTAACATATAGTGCCAACAACTGCACTGCTTTCACGTCGGCTGCCAGCATGTCAAAGGGAGCTAGGCAACCCAAAGGCAGTCTAAGGATAAATGGCTAAATGAACCCAATTTTCTTATGTAAATAAAGTAATAAGACAACGTCTACATTATATGGAATGGAGAAGAATCTGCTTACGGCAGGCATTGCAGCCACCCAGTGTCCAGTTTCATTTTGGTTGTGCAGTTTTTCAGTAACCGAAGAACAGTGTGCTGGTAACAGCCCCAGTGTCTCCAAAACTTCCATGGGATGAGAACTGCTTTTCACAACCAGACCAGACTGAATTCCATCACTCTCAGGTTACAAGGAACAAGCCAAAGCAATCAAAGATCCTTTTGGAGCTCAATGTCTGTTTGGCTTTGAAGCCTTTACTAAAACGTAAATATTCTTACTCTGGGTAGCGGTGGCTAAGCTAGAACAACAGCCAGAGGCTCCCAGGACCAGTACTGGTGTGCAGCTGGAGCACCCTAACTGCTGCAGGAGCAAGAGGAAACACCTGGCTTTTGAACCAATTGTCATGGAAATGTCTGGTTTTAGCATTATCCTTGTGTGCTTATGGGTGCACGTGTCATGTCTGCCCCACCTGCAAGATGTATCTTCAGGGATTTGCTATGCCCAGGTACTCTACAACTCAAATAGAGCAGCAACGTACATCTTCCACAGAGCAACAGTGCTCCCCGAGAAGTAACTCACCGTAATGCTGATTGGAAATTGACCTCATTAGGAATAATATTCTAATATAATTTCACCTTAGAGCTGAAATTGCCTGCTGCTCTTCTTGTTCATGCTGTCCAGAAAAGTACTGAGGACTCCAAACTCCTGTTGATCTCAGTAACACGCACTTCCCCCCCCCCCCCCCCTGCCAAC